>OZ026841.1:32421490-33021490 GCA_964023205.1 Lutraria lutraria | reverse complement strand
TTTCGGTATCTGTCAAAACCGAAAATATCGCGAAAAAAATGTCAACAAATTGAAATGGTAAGTATTTCTCATGTTATGTTCACTTGAAAGGCAGCGCACATGCTCAGTTAAACTCTCAGACGTATCAGAAATATCGTTGTCGTCAATAAAAGGCTGAAAGCCTTTTATTCAGACCGACATACAAATACCGACGCGCGCGTTATAGGGTCATTTTTGAGCGGACATTCTGCTCTGACTTTTAGGTAATAATTGGTTTTACAAGTGACAATTGCATTTTTGGTGTACGAAAAAAAGACACAGCAGTTCCTGGGCATGCCGCTTTAAGGATATTTTAGTTCACATCGCACTGTCCTTGTATGACAATTAACATGAACCAATGTCAATCCTAAAATCGTATATAAATGCGCAAATAGTCAAATAACACGCACTTGTTAATTGTTCTGTCATAAAGTCCAGTGAAAAGCATCTTGGATCACTGGCAATGAATTTCAAGTTAACGTATCTGGCTTGGATAAAATCGCTAAAATAACGTAAAATGATATTTTACGCTATTTACAAAGACTAAATATCATACATGTACTTTAATACCAAGCAACAAAAAATTCTAACCGACCGCTCAAAAATGGTGTTTTATTGAGATAAATACTGCACCCCTTTATCGACTTTACCTTATCAGCGTTAAACATCTTTAACGTAATATGCATTGTATTGGTACGATATGATACTATTAATTCATTTATGACAAAAACTTGTTATAAAATCTCTTACTAGACATCAAACCTGGGCGTGGTTTCAATTATTGAACCGTAATCATAAGCGATTTTGATAGGCTATCAAAACTGAATGGGGTGCGTCAAATTCGTTGATTTCATGAGACGATAATGATCAGACACTTTAATCAGACACATTGAACCAGGAATGCGAGGCATGTGACTAAGACCCAGCAGTCCTGTATATTCCACAGAAGGGAGTCCAATAAAACTGATTATATAGCTACTTTATCTATATAGATACTTGATTCAATGTTTAATTAAAAAAATATATATTTTTTTAAAAGTATGTTTATATTAAATGCAAAATATTAAGAATAAGACAGCTTATCTAATATGATTAAAGAAATTAATTACTCAAATAAATGCTCAACATTTCAAAATACATTAGCAAATATATGTATCTCACACCAATTAGTTAGGTCTGGATGATTTTTTATAAATTAAATGTCCATTTTCGTTAATTTTATATAATACAAACGTATTCTAACACCTTTTATACCTGTTAAATATTTCTAACCAATATATTTTCTCAAGCAGTACCTGTTTTAAACATAGTTTCTTTGCAAGTTATTTTAAAGATTATAATAGTTATCTTGTAAAAATTCATTTCATAAATAGAAAGATTTGATTTAGAAATAGAAGAAGCTTTCATTTGCATTTTTCATGCATTAACTGTTCTTATATAATCTGTTAATTAAAGACATTGAACCAAGAATGCGAGGCATGTGACTAAGACCCAGCAGTCCTGTATATTCCACAGTAGGGGGGGGGGGGGGGGGGCAATAAAACAGACAGGGTCATTGATAGACTAGCTTCTAATTACATAATCAGTTACTATATATGGCTAATATATAGCTACTGTCAAGGACTTATATACATACATGTATGTATATAAGTCCTTGCTACTGTATAGATACTTACATTGATTCAATGTTTAATCAATAATATAAATGATCTTTTTTTTAAACAAGAACTATGTTTATTATATTAAATGCAAAACATTAAGAATAATATTATTAAAGAAATTAATTACTCAAATAAATGCTCTTTGCTGCAAACCGATGATTTTGATAAATAAATAAAACAGGCCATTTTGTGAAATTAATACAAACATATTTTAACACTTTTACCTGTTAAATATTTTTAACCAGTATATTTTCTCAAGCAGTACAGGTATAAACATAGTTTCTTTGCAAGTTATTTTAAAGAATCTTGTAAAAAATAATTCCATGTAGAAATAGAATGATATAATTTAGAAATAGAAGAAGCGTTCAGTTGCATTTTTAATGTATAAAGAAGAAAACATAGGCAGGAATAAAATAGTAGTGACAGTATATTATAACTGTTATATTCTAGTATATATCTAAATTTGTTCTTACACAATCTGGTAATATTAAAGGAAAACATTAATTAATTACATAAAATGCTTATAAAAACAACAAATATAATGTATTAATATAGTTAATATTGGTCTCCCATCATATCTTGCTATTTTATTTGCATCTTACCAGTATTATTGTATCTTTTAGTATCCTGTGTAACAAATATTGCGCAAAATTGTATGTCATATTTTGACGTTGTAATTGACGTCGCATGACGTTGATGACGTCATTTCCTGTTTATTGTTTTTATATTGATATGTATTGATCCTGATGAAGGCCAATATGGCCGAAACGTTGAGGTTTTAATAAATTAAATAAACAATTTAAGTTTTGCTGAAGTTAGACTTCTTTTTTACATAATATAATATAAAAACAACAGGAAGTTATCCATAAACTAATTATCACGAAAGATCAATAAACTTTATGACCCTCTTATACGCATTACTAACTTAAGTGTCAAGTCTACAGACATTTAGCTGACCGTGAAAAGACAGGATTAATCCCATTAGGGGCAATAAAACAATTAAGAGATTAGACCTCATGTGGATTTGGGGGGGGGGGGTCACTTATAAAAAAAATGTATAGATAGTTTACTTCAAATTTCAGTAAGCCATAGGCCCATGTGTATACAAATAACACAATACAATTTTCATATGGCAGTTACAATTAAGTGGCAAAATAGGCTTTAGTAATTATAGTACATTGTTATAAGAAAGGTAGATAAGCAAGTCAGTTTAGATAATGATTTATGTATTATAGATGTAAGAAGAAATCAAGAGAGACAACAGAGAAAAGGAGGACAGGACAGAATCTGGCGGAGAAGGTGTATAGTATATAGAAATATAGTTCATTTGTAAGTCAACATACATCATGAAATCAAACACAAACATTTTCGTATCAATACAAAAATAACAACAAACGAACAAAACACGCACATGTATTTACATTCATTAAGATTTAAACCACGTATAATAGTTTTAAATGAGAAACACTATTATTTATCGGACGAATATGGTTGTTTCTTTGATATAACCTGAAGTTAACTGACATAATATGCAACAGTATGTGTACTGGTATTATTTGTTATGCATTACGCTAATTACACGAATAATAATATCTCTTAGACTCTTATACTATGTAACACTCAACATCAGACAATGACTACTAATTTATCAAATGTTATAAAGAACAATATAACCATTATACGGTTTACCTTGTCGAAACGAAACACAAGGCAAACTTAATGGTGTGTTTTTACATATATACGTGATTTAGTTATCCAATCATCATAAACATGTATAATTATGTACATATTATGTATATTATATCGTACAGTTAAACAAAAATAATGACAGTTTGTGTTGATTTTAGTTCAACGAATCGCGATATTGGAGAGCCTTAAAAATGTAGACACTCAAGCTATTTATTAAAGATTCACTCTTATTTTCAAATAATTGTGTAAGTTAAACATACTTGGTCGTGTCCAATAATATTTCTTGATATATTTCTTACGAAGATATGTGTATAAAGAACATTCTAAAATAAAATGATATTCATCTTCAATTCTATTGCAATTTAAACATTTTCCTTCTTCTAGAGGAATACTTTTTGGTTTATGCCATCGACCAGACTCTATTTTGAAATTATGAGATGAAACCATTAATTTTTGTCATTGCAATCCGAAATTTGCTAATACTAATGCATTTTAAGTGTAAATTATATTCGAAGCTTACAACAGATTTAAATATTATATAGTAGCTGTTCAATGTCTTTAAAGGACAACATTCATTAACTACATAAAATGCTTATAAAAACAGCAGGAAGTTATCCATAAACTATCCAAAAATCAATAAAATTTACGACTCTCTTATATGGCTAGGTGTCAAGTGTACAGACACTTAGCTGACCGTGAAAATCCCAATAAAACAATTAAGAGATTAGACCTCATGTGGCTTTGGGAGGGGGGGGGGGGGGGCACTTAAAAATAGTAGCTGTTCAATGTCTTTAAAAAAACACAGTAGGTGTAATTTTCGAATTAACATTGCCGTCTTATTTGATGACGGATTTCAAAGCGGTTTTCGGTATTTTGTAGCGGAAATGTTAATCTAGGGAACCGTGCCTCCGAATTTTGATACTTATTTTCATTTTTTATCTATGGAGTATTATGTAATTAACAGCGGGGTTCTGGGTACGGAATTTCTAGTCAAAGTCAAATATCTAGCGAAACTGAGGCACGGTTTCCTGCTTTATACATAGATAGATACTTTATTTAAAATTCATTAGGCCGGAGGTCTATGTGAACATATATACAACATATATTGACATACATTACAATAGACGTAATAGAAGGCAACTGGTCAATATTGACAAGAGAACATTGTTGTAGCCGTTAACAACAATATTATAGACAATATACATATTTAATGGTACAGAAATTGTTTTCTCCGTGGCGTACAGTACAATGTTTACACTTAGCGCCGTTGCGTACAGTGTGTAAAATTTGAAAGTTTACAAGGGATTTTGATGAGGAAATAATGGATATGCGTGAGGAGCTTTACATTCTCCATCCACCAGGACATGAGGATGTCGATTCATTCATTTTTATGGAATAATTGTCGGTTTCCTCGCTTCGTTTTTAAAAAAACCCAACACGTAATGTTCAGACACTGATTTTATGAAAACGGCGTGGTTTGATAAAAAACGATTATTAGCCGCCGATTGCCGTTTTAAAGTTCTTTTAAGGTGGAACCAAACGATTGAAATAACGTCGTTTTCGACGTCAAAACGGCCGTTTTTACGATATTTATAGTGCCTCTCTGAAAATACCTATAGCTCTCTCAATTAATGTTATTATTCTATGAAAATTTTAATAAATAAGAATAAAATTAGCTAGAAGTTGGTATAAATTTCATGTTCATAACTTAAGTATGGGTGCGTGTAAAACGAGTTAAAAGGAAAATGTTAGTGTTGTTTTTTTTCACACTTCAAGACATTAATTAATTTTTTTTTAAATCTGCCCGAGGGATTTTTTTTATTTTTGCCTAAAATATAGTTCGATATGTCTTCCGTTATTCACGTGAATATGAAGAAAATCTATCGAGCCGTTTTTCAGTTAACTGATTGTTTACAACATGACATTACCTTATAAAACGTTCATTCGCGTGAACGTCATTTCGTCTTAAATCTTCAACAACGCCCTCATTTGATGTATTCAGGTATTTATTTTCATCTGCTATGACCATCATAATCTTATTTGTTTCACTTACTGTACAGAATGATCTAAAAACGATTTGATGGAATTAATAATAGATCTTCTGTTAGTAACTCTAACCACATTGTCCTTCTTTTCAGATAATAATAAAAACACCCCATGTTCTTTATCTCTCTTATGAACAAGACTTAGTATATCAAATGTTATGCCCGATGCACATAGTTTTTTCGCTATTCTGTCGCTTATCGAACATTTGCTGTTATGTGTCAACTGTGATTTCAAGGTGTTGATTGCGGAGCGTTGTGCAATTTTACGTAGGCACAATTTTATAGAAGAATCTATTTGATAAATGTTATTGTATAAGTTTTCCAAAATTACATGATCACTGTTGCAAATATCGCGCAGTGCTTTCACATCTTTTTCAGCATCGTGTAGCATATCTACAGACCCGTTACATAGTGTTTTGTAAATCGCCGACAGTGAATGTCCGTTTGGAGACTGGATGGATTTTTTTAAGTAGTGAAGAGAGTCAACAGTCCCGGAAACATGAGGCGTAAACTTTTCTAAGAAATTAAATCTCTGTAATTGTCTGAACAAAATTGGAAAATCAAATCTATCTCCATTGTGTGCTATTAGAATGTTTGGTTTTGATAATTTTGCCATCCAATTAATAAAATCATGCAGTGCGTCTTCCGGTAGCGTAGCATCTACAGGGTGTCCATGTAAAGTCAGCGTTTTGTTGCCATTATATAATTTGACTTCTAATCCGGTGATGTTGGTTGCTCCCCGAGTTATGTCTCCACACGGTATGACATACTTAGAATACATGCTGTCACCGCATAAAGCCGCTATCTGTGTTATTTCTGCACCATAACCGAGTTTTGTGGTTTCTAAATCGATGTATACAGGATAAACAGTTCCTATTTTAAATGTCAATTTTTGTGTATTGGCAGATTCATCTGTGACCTCAGTCAAGTCTATATCTGTATCATTTAGAATGTCAGTCATGTATGATGGGCCATGTTTAATTTCTGACGTTTTGTCTTTTGTTTTTCGGTCTTTTTTCAGTGCGATACGTTGTTTCTTTTGTTTTCTTGATTGCTTATATTTTCTACAATAGTTCCGTCGTTTATCGCGTTGTGCACAGTACTTTTGCGTTTCCTTGCGTGGTGAAAACGATTTATTACACAAGCTATCCACATATGAGACACCTTCATTAAATTGTAGAACTCCAGCTGCGCACCTGTAATCAAAACTTTCCGACATGTTGTAATTTCGAAACTTAGGGGCCTTTGACCATGCGACACTATTAAGAGATTCATTTGGTTGCGTTGAGCCATCTGTAATGAATCTCTTAGGGTTCTGAACAAACGGACTAAGGACATGATGAAGAGCACTCCTTAAACTTTCACTTTTTAAATCCTTGCCATACGGCAATCCGCTATGTTTGTAGATGTCAACTTTGCCATATCGACAACCATTGCCCGCATTCTTCATGACTCCCAAACATATGTTCAACAACAGCCCGAAGTGATTGGATCATACTCTCCTCAGTGCCCGAGGTGTTTTGCCTAACTGCATATGCAAAATTCTTGATGAAATCATTTTTCACCATTCCAGTCAACTCCTTGTGGTGCTTCTGAAGTTCATCTAGGCGCCGTGAAATCGAACGTTTGATATGGCTTAGATCAGAATACTTTTCCACGTTTGGATTTACTTTATTTCTGATATGGTAAATGGACGATGAGTCTTCATCACCAATAACTTTTGAATAGACAAGTGCAGTTTTTGCTCCATTTTGGTGTAGCTCGACAGCTATATCTGCCTCCATTGCCTTTGAGGACTTGTCCCAATTCTTCCGACAGTCATGAGAAGGAACTTCCTGGCCAATGCGGGAATAATGGCTGCACTTCTTACAGCCTTTTATTCTTGTGCAGTAATCAAGGCACTGTTTAGTTTCGTGGCCGATCACATGACCCCAACCTAAACATTTTGATATTTATTAAATAAATGTAAAGGGGCTGGTGTAAAAACATTTTTAAAATACATTTGTAACACTAAATAGCCATCAAAGATTGGTGCATTTTGGCATGAAGAAAAAGGTTTGACAGAGTAACATGTCCACAGAAATTTATATGAAATACCTTCAATCAGATGAACATTTCAAATGAGTTAGCAAGCAACATATTGCATATTCTTAATACATTTCCATACACGTATTATTTTATGTAATATAAAATTTTCACATACGATATAACAAAATCTTACCAGAAAGACTATTCATAGCTTTTCCACGTTTAGACCATCCTGCGTCATGACTGACTGTTACTTCCATTACTTCTGACCGGTCGATAACACCTGGGAAATAATCAGCAAATACTTTTGGAGGAAAGAAGTAAGAGTAAAATGAACTATGTTATACAAATGCAGGATGAAATCAAAGGGTAACGAATATAAGGTTTTGTAATTTATATTAATGACAACAAGGAACGCATTTCATTAGTACGATTAATATTTGTGAAAATTGCACTCTACTTTTGTCCAATATACATGATATTTTGTTTCTTTAAATGTAGTTGTAACACGTACCATGTTTCTGTTGTGTGGCGTCACCACATGGTCCTAGATTCAAGCTTTCTACACTTGTAGACAGTACTGATGAGCTGACAGAGTCTCCATTGTTCGTTACTATGAAGTAATAAAACCATTTATATACTTTTGAGTTTAATACATAGGAATGAAATTTATAGATTCAATGTATGTACATAAAATACTGATATAATTTATGATCAATAAAGCAGTCAATTGTATATCGTGATCTTCTATCGTTTGCAATATTCACAGTTTTACGTATTGTACACATATGCATTGAATGAAGTGACATATGTACCATAATCCTGAAGTAATGTCCTATCTTCATAGATTCGTCCAGCACTTGTACTAGCTATGTTTACAGGCACATCTGGTTCGCTAATGGAGACATCAGTTACCATTCCTGGTAGAAAAAGACTTTATTATTTAATAATTAATACAAAATACAGTGTAATGAAGTTGATAATGACAATGTCTTATTATTTGTATCATTATCAATACTATTATTGTCATTTTATTATGTTTATGAATATTCTTATTGTATTTCATCATTTCAAGATACTCAACCGTACAATTATAACAATTATAATCATCATATATACCAATCTCAAGCCGGTTCTTGCTGTATGGGATCTCCGTCAGGGCGGTTGTTGTTCATAACATGGACATCTACATCATTCGTTCTCTTTGATGGTGAACCTGTATTTCATCAAATTGACGTATTAAATTCAAAGCGACAATTTTCTATTTTATTCTTACTTAAACAGAATGTAACCTCATTTGTCGCTTTTACTGATATCCTTATCATACATAAAACTACATAACATATTTTACCCTATTCGAATGAAGGAACAAAATACATCGAACCCAAATGGACACATAAACACAATTGGTTTGTATTACATACCGCATGGTGTTTCCAAATATGTATATTATTGTGTAGAGGACGTCGTATTTAAAAAGTTTGAACCAAAATCAAACGACACCTACCTCACAACATTTATCCGTCCGCCATCTTGTAAACACCGTTGATTTTTTGCGTACAGTGCTACCACACAGTGATATTCTAATTTGCAAGTAATACAACAATAAAAACAAGCTACACAAAACAAGACGATGTATAAACATTTGTTACCTGTGTGAGTAATGATGATAGTTACGAAATGTAGCGACAAAGATTTATTCAAGAAGTGAATCTAGGTCTTGTCCAGTAATATCGTTTTATATATTTTTTGCGTAGATCGGTATATGAAGAGCATGCCAAAATAAAGTGATATTCATCTTCAATTTTATCACAGATTAGACATTTCCTATTTTCTATCGGTATACTTCTCGGTTTGTGCCATCTACCTTCCTCTATTTTTAAATTATTGGACGAAACTATTAGCCTAGTCATAGCTATCTGGTACTTACTCATATCAATACATTTTAGATAAAATTGATGTTCAAAATGAATGATAGATCTAAAAAAGATTGCCCTACTTGAGTTTTCTAAACGACTATGCCAGTTTTTAATTTTATTATTAACAGTAGGTGTCATTTTCGAATTAACATTGCCGTCTTATTTGATGACGGATTTCAAAGCGGTTTTCGGTATTTTGTTATTTTGTAGCGGAGATGTTAATCTAGGGAACCGTTTTGATACTTATTTTCATTTTTTGTACGGAATTTCTATAAAGTCAAATATCTAACGAACGGAGTACTTTATCAAAAAACACGGTTTCCTGCTTTATACATTTATAGTCATTTTAAGGCTACTTGTTGTATTATGTTCTTTTATACTGAGTAGTTATCGTTGTTCAAAAAATTGTAAATCATATGGAACCAATAATCGTCTTAATCGATGTTGTTATCTCCCTTGAAATGACTCGATAAACCACAATCAGATAACAATTGCCCAGTTTAACTCTATATAGATTATATAGGGAAATAATTTAAAACTTGCTATAAAATCTTTATTCGGTAAATGCCAATAAATTACCACATATGACATTGTAGATAAAATCATTATCTTTCAATGGTGTAATTTAATTTAAAATAACTATCTATCTGGGGCAGTATTTTTGCACTTGTATGAAATAGGTAAAACGGTTCAAAATTTACTCTATGTTCTATGTAAATATTGAAGAAAATGATTTTTTGCCAAATTTCAGACTTAAAATTGACAAACGATTCATAAGTTGCCAATAAATTACCACATATGACATTTTAGAGAAATTCTTTTTGCCGTAAAATGATATAAACCAAAATAAAATAAATATACATCTTGTACAGTATTTTTAACGATTTGTAACACCATGTTTTGACAAATATTGCTTTCGTTTGAGCTCGATCTTCGGTAATTTCCGTTTGACCGATGTTTACCGATGCGTGTACAAATTTAGCACAGCGGGTGGTTTATACACATTGGAATGTAGATATATCCTTAAACAGCTTTATGGTTGAAAATCCCTTGTAGGCGTAAATTTAAGTTCTTGTGAATTTGAAAAGATGCATGAAACAATATATCAATAAAAATTCTGATAATACCGTATTTATTTGCTATATATCGATCAAGGACTTATATACATATGTATGTATATATTATGTGCCCTTGATACGTTCTAATATTTCTTTCCATTGTACATGTTGTACTGAATTGTTATTTATTAAATAATTGTATTAAATTGATGATTCCAGTAGACAATTATGGCGTTACTGTAAGGAAAGTTTTGAGTATTTTTTTTATAAAGTTAATACAAATTCTACTGCGGTAGTAAATATCTCAAGAGTGAATCATTCTAAACAGAAATGTTCTATTTTTTGGTAAAAACTTAAAGCATTCTATTTTTTAAATGATTAAACGAGTGTTTATGATACGTACAGTTCTAATATTTAATTTTAATAAATGTACTAAAATCTTTACTATTCATCATGATTGTTTCTGCGCTTTATTTTAGTACGAACTGACATACACATGAAAATAATAATACTATAGTTTATACATAATATCATTTATCTGTCGATTAACAGCTTTATTGCAATTAGAATTGAGCAGGACTTTTGAGCGTTGTTTCGAGAAAAGGTGCGAAATACTCCATTAAAAAGCGATAATCTTTTATTTAGATATTTTTTTATATTGAGCATCATGTAAATATTGATAGTCAGTATTTTGATTTTGTTAAGAGCTAGTTTTATACCATTGTTTGTACATTAATTATGTTCCTCATATTTTCACGTACGCGTGAAGTGAGAAGGATTTTGACTTTGAGGAAATTGTTCAAGAAACAATTATAATTTTTACAACTATATATACATATATAAGTCCTCGATCTTTGTTCTAGACTATTTAGATTATGTTTAAATATTCTTATTACACACAGCCAGTGAAAATTAATGCTAGTTCTGTGTGTTAATGATTAATGGATCAAAATCCGAATTGTCTTTCTATTTCAAAGTCATACACGACATATTAATATATCAATGTTTTACTCATTTTATGGTTAAGACACAATAAGCAACAAATAAATTATATTAAATTTTACATGCATACAAACTTTCGTTTTCGAATACTTGTAATATTAGTGACTAAGAAAATTGGTTCTCGTGATGTATAACGCTATTAACAACCAAATTAATAAAATAATATAATCATGGATATTCGGATTTTAAAAAATTCAATAAAAAATAATAATATTTTTTCTATAACTGCATTAACATCTTTTACTTGCCAACTACGCTAGCATTTTGTCTGTTGTACAAATTATACTATCGATGTTCATACACAGATAATTACGTATATTACAAGCTTGTATAATACCACCCGCGGTTTTATTGCCTATCGATTTTCTGGGGCTATATTGGTGACACGGTAAATTTTGACCAGTATCGTGTGTTCTATCAGATGACCTAAAGGGAAACAATCCAATAGTTGGTATCAGCTTAAACTGGTTCCCGTTCCATGATGCAGTGCACCAAGTCAACGGGAACCAGTTTAGTATCAGCTTAATCAGCTCGATCTCGAAAGGGAGACTACTTACGGAAATTGACCAAAATTGTACCATATGTACGTGCGATATTGGTTTATAGGAGACCAATTAAATGTAATATTTGTTTAAAATCACGTGCAATGCACTTTATACAGTGGGTTTATTTTAGTATATAACTATGGTTTAGTTTTTAAATCTATAAATTGGCGAAACTTGATTTGACCTGACATCCACGCCAGATACCTTAAGCACCAAAGGTCTACATTCTGCTGGATCTTTGCTTATCTTGTGATGGCAAATGTATCTTTTCACAATATTTATAAGTGAAATTGACACGTTATCTTGGTAATTGCTCCGCCCAAGATCAAGTCAGAATAACGACAGAAATGTGTTTAAAAGTGCATAATCCAAGAAATTATCCGTATTCTTCATAGATATGGACTAATAATGAGTTCGACGTAGCATCGATTTGTTTTTTTTTATCTAAGAAAATTTCTTAAAGTTAAGACACCTCGTACCTTGATTAAACTTTTAAGATATAAATCGTCGAGCTAAGAAGTTTTCTAAGATTTTTTTTCACTCTAAGACGAAAGTTAACAAAAATCTTGTAAAGTTAGTAAAAACTGGCGAAATCTAAGATAATTTCGGTATTCTTAGATAATTTTTTATCTTAGTTGGTTTGTGAATACGGGCCCTGGTCAGCAAGTCTTTTAAAGTTGATTTATTAACAGTATTTTATAACACTCAAATTAGCAACAGACTATTATAGATAAGACTGGATGCCGTCTTCTCAGTGGAACTATTTATTTGGCGTTTGGGGAAGAACTTCTTATCGATTGTGATAGGGGAAACCAGTCGTTACTATTTTTAGAATTTGATACTGTGAGGTTAAAAAAACTGGTAGTAACCAAGAACAAGATTGCAAGCATTTACCATAGACATAGTCAAACTCGGGATAAATAACTACTGTTCATATATTTGGGAGACGTTACAGAGACAAATATAAACAACGAATATATGTGCTATTGAATCTGAACAAGCAAAACGACCATAGTTGATTTAATTTAGATGGTATGTTTTATACCGGAAATAATAGAAACTAGTTGATACTTCGGTGAGTCACCGGAGCAAAGACTTTGTGTATTTTGTAATTTATTACAAATCGAAGATGAAAAATATTTCCTTCTTCTTTGTTCATTTTAGGTATTAAAACAGTTTTTAATGAGCATATCTAACCACCATTTGATAACATGACCGATATTGATCAATCTAAATAATATTCTAATAGCCAAACTATATTGTTAAGGCGGAGCAGAAATAAAATATATGATATAACTAATTCAAATTTAATAACAAGATGTTTCTTTTGCATTTGCTATTTATTCACACGTGAATACAATGAATTTCGTGTGAAACTTTACAATTGATTGTGTTATTCACAATTCTATATGTGTATATCATGAAAAATGTACAAATGTCCCTTTAATAAAATATTTAACGACTTTTATTTCTTACTTACTCATGTATATCACAATTGACATTCGCATTGGTACTGGCGGTAACGAAAATACAACAGTTGCTATGAGCATGACATGATAAAACACAACATATAGACGTGCGTATTGTTCACCCATTGGGCATCGAACGGTGTTTCCATCGAAGAAGCCATCATAAATTGAACTGTATAAGCTAGACAACTCATTGTACTTTTAAAAGCAGCATCGCCAACACAGTTAATTCCCTTACATGATGACGAACTGAAAATATTGCCTGTCTAATTCATTAATCATTAACAAACGCGCCTCAAACACAACTACAATTTGGACACTGAAAACGACGCATGCGTAAGATTTTAATGCCACATGCTTAATGATTCGAAAATAAATATATAAAGGTATCTCAAGTCTTGTTTAAGATTTCAATGAAAATGTAGCAGTACTCGTACTTACAAGTACAAATTTTGCTGCGGAGACAGCAATTGGGAAGCTCCGCGCAAAACTTTGCGCGTTAGAAATATTAAAAACAAATGAAGTAAATGACTGGTCATGTGTATGAAATATGAAAGAACAAAAGATATGTACTTGAGCTTTAATTAAAATGTATCAGACATGTGAATGGGCCAAATGTGACATAACAACTGTAGTTTCTACATGGAGTGTGACTTATATTTCTAATTATGGAGCGATAAAATGAAAATCAACCATTTTGAAAAGGCCATTTCTCCCCCAAAACCCCTTTCCCCCCTGATTTGTTTTTCATTTTATACATCTACATCTTTCGCTTTACGTCTTATGATCATATTTCTGATTTTATACTGACGTCTTTCAGTTCATTTTTCTGAGTTAAGTCTTTTTGTTCATATCTCTGTGCTTATACTTACGTCTGTATGTTCATATTTGCGTTTATGCTTACGTTTCTGAGTTTATACTTACGTCTGTCATGATGTTCATATTTCTGAGTTTATACTTACGTTTCTGAGTTCATGCTTACGTCTATACCAGTGTGGGGAATCCACGTGATCTAGTGACGTCACGCGTTTTCTGTCCTTCGAACTAGGGAAACATCACGTTCTTTTTTTGTTTTCTGTTAAAAGCACATAACTATTTTTGTAATTGTAGGTCCTCTACTAAGCGTTGTCGTGAGAATAACACGTCGTTTTATTTACAAGCGGTGTCGTGAGAATAACACCTCGTCGTATTTGCAAACGGTGTCGTGACAATAACACGTCGTTTTATTTACAAGCGGTGTCGTAAGAATAACACGTCGTTTTATTTACATACGGTGTCGTAAGAATATCACGTCGTTGTATTTACGTACGGTTGCGTAAGAATAACACGACATTTTGTTTACAAGCGGTGTCGTGAGAATAACACATAGTTTTATTTACTAGCGGTGACGTAAGAATAACATGTAGTCGTAATTACAAGCGGTGTCGTAAGAATAACACGTCGTCGTATTTACAAAGCGGTGTCGTGAGAATAGCATGTCGTTTTATTTACAAAGCGATGTTGTAAAAATAACACGTCGTCATATTTACAAGCGGTGTTTGGCTTAACAAAATACTGTTGAATCCTAATTTTAAACGAGAAGCAGACTTTACAATAAGTAGGTTAGTATTATTGGAGTTCCAGAAATGTTACTATAAAGTAATCGAAATACTAAGGATAAAATATTTGGGAATGTTACTGAAAGGTACTTGAAGTACGCATGAAGAAGAAAATTTTGAAAGCGAAACTCCAAAAATAAAATACATAACTATGATATATGGTATTTGAGTACATAATATTACAGTACACGTGTTAATACGTGTAAGACAATAAGTAACATATAATAGTTAGAGTTTGTAAATGAGATAAACACTAGACGTGTGTGGTTTGCCTTAGTGGCTTAACAAATACACAAGATGGTAAGACATACTTTCAGTTCAATTTAGATAAAATTTCTGTAATAATCCAGTATTTATAACAATATGCAAAAGGTGAATGAGATTGAGATTACAGGAAATGATGAATGATGCATGAAATGAATGAAACATGAGTGAAATGAGGCAATGACTCCAGACTGAAGTTACATATATACATGAATATGAGTGAAATGGCACATTTAATGTAATACAATAAATACGAATTTTCAAACAAGATGAAATCTATACTGATTACACAGAAAATGAATGAAACACAGTCTTCTGTTCCGTTTCCAGGACGGCAGCCTACTGACTCCAGCTAGTCATCATCCTGAAAACAGAAAGAAGAAACAAAACAGCAGCAGCATTACAATACATAATAGAGCTAAAGGTTAAACTTTTTAACATACATTTCAGTAAATAATTCTGGGCCAAAATCTGTTTTTTTTTCGCCCCAAGCGCATAGTCCATACTGACTCCAACAATCCATAAACTTCACAGGAGATATTCGTTCTATATCAACTAATAATCTAAATCTTAGCAATGAGAGGAATTTATTAATGACCCCTATTTTGGATACTTTAATGTGTTTATACTTTAGGTCAGTCCTAACAGACCAAATGACAAATCTGGAAATGGACAGAATTACTAAGACTGGGTATAAAATGCATTGTTCAATCTTAGGTAAATCTAAGAATACGAAATATTTTTCTGAGAAATTTAAGTTGTTATTAGATACTTGCTTTAACAAATGTAAAACGATTCTGTTTAATGGTAAAAAATAGGAACATTCCAAGAACAAGTGAGATTTCGTTTCAATATTCTCACAAAAATAGCACTTCTTTAGTTTCGAAATACCCTTTAGGAATAAATAACAATTAACGTACACGACATCATGTACAAGTCTGTAACAAATATCTTTGTGCGCAGGATCAATTATTCTAGAAAAAATGTTTTGGAAAACATTATTGAAATTTACTTGAGGAAAGAGGCGTAAACATTTTGGTTCGTAATTCTCTGTATCAAGTAAGACGGTGTAAAAACATTTTGTAGGTAGATCAATACCAAAAACAAAATTTGTATCAACTTTCTTAATTTCTGACAAGGCTTGTAAGCAATGTTGGTAATAGTTAGGAACAAAATCAATACAGTGAGGAAAGTTATTACATGAAAACGACGAATTAAATTGTCTTAAATTTAAACCTATCCAATATTTCGCAAAATGACACCAAATTGCATTATGTCCAGCTACAAATTTCTGTAAATGACTAAGTAAAAGTGCGTACCACTTTTTTTCTCACGTTTGGAATATTCAGGCCACCTTGCCGGAAATGTAAGTATAACGCATCACGGGCTACAGGTTCATACTTTGAATTCCAGCAGTAATGTAATATAAAATTTTGGAAAATGCTAAGGAATTTATTACTGTACTTTTACCTTTAAAGGACAAACGACGAGACGAATTTAAATGTAGAGTCTTAGAAAACTTGGTAAATAATTTGGACCAAATGTCATCTTTACTGAGATCATAACCAAAATAATAACCTAACAGTTTACCATTTCTTACCCACGATATACTCAAAGGGTGATCTGAAATATTCTTCCATTTATCTAAATATAAACCATTTGATTTTCTATAATTAACTTTCGAACCAGAAACCTTTTCGAAATTTGACACTTCTGAAAGAAATATTTTAATAGAACGGTCACTAGTTAAAATTGCAGTATTATCGTCTGCATACAAAGAAAGTTTACATTCATGTGCTCCACCAGGTACTACAATTCCTTTAATTTGGTCATTATCCTGTACCTTTTTGGCAAAGGGTTCTAGACATAATACATATAAAAGAGGGGATAAAGAACAGCCTTGACGAACCGATCGCGATAAAGAAAAAGGTTCTGAAATGAAATTATTAACGATAACCGAAGATTTAATGTCACTATATAGTACATGAATCCATTGAACAAAGGATGGACAAAATCCGAACGAAGTAAGGACGTCGTGTAAATACGACCACGAAACTCTATCAAAAGCTTTTTCTTGATCCAAATTAATAAAACAGGCGGACAATTGCTTTTGTTCTACATAATCAAAGATATTTCTTAATAAATGGATATTATCAAAAATAGACCGGCCTCGTACAGAACAAGTCTGGCTAATACCTATAATATCAGGTAAAATATTAGATAACCTATTCGCTAACAGCTTCGAAATAATTTTGCGATCAATATTTAAAAGTGATATTGGTCGATACTTTCTCATAAGGGTGGAATTATTTTTGTCTTTACAAAGTAAAGTTATATAAGATAATTTTTGAGATTCAGACATATGACCTTCAGTAAAGGATAAGGAAACAATGACTTTAAGTATATCACCAAATAAATGGAAGAACTTGACATAGAATGAAGACGATAAGCCGTCACTACCAGGAGACTTATCAGGTTCCATTTGTTTTAGAGTAGAAAGGATTTCCTCCTTGTCTATAGGTTGATTAAGATAGCTATTATTTTCAGCTGACACGTGAGGTAAGTCAAATAAAACAAACTATTTAAGGACGAATCAACAGGCTCTTCAGTATACAAAGTCTGATAAAATTCTCGCAATTTATTTAAAATGTCATTAGATGTATTATAAGGAAGTCATTGTCAATTATGGAATAAATAAATTGTTTTCTCATTTTATTTTCCAAATTACAAAAATAAGCGGAAGGATTTTCATTACTATCAATATAATGTACTCTACTTCTTACAACACCGCCTTTCATAAAGTCATTTTCTATTTTATTAATTTCCAATTTAATATTTAATTTCTCTTCCAAATTCTGAGTATTTTGATATTTATATTTTAATTGTTTCAAACGACCATATGTTTCCCGATTTTTTGCACGAGAATAATCAATACAGAAATCTTTAATCAACAATTTCATATCATCCCACCACTGTAGTGTAACATTTTTGGTTCGTGATATGATTTTCCAATAAAATTCAAAACTATTAACAAAATCAACGTCATTTAATATAGTATTGTTAAACTTCCAATACGATTTGCCAAAAGATATCAAGTTATTCAAATTTATCTTAATGAAGAAAACATCGTGATCGGATATACCGCAAGGAATAATATTTGATGAGGCAATATCTTTCTTTAATGAAGAAGGTACATAAATTCTATCAAGTCTACAACCAACTAGATTGTTTGTGGAAGTACCACAATTCCTACACCACGTTACAATTTTTTTATTTGGGTGTAAAATTCTAAAAGCATCAGTAAGTTTGAATGTATTTTACGAAGAAATCGTGAAAGTTTGGCTTAAAATAAAGAATAATCATTATAAGGAACCCTCAACATTTAGAGACATACGTAAGGAAATAATATGGGGAAATAAATATATAAAGTTTAATAACAAATGTTTGATACTCCAGTCATGGATAAAGTCAAATATAATTTTCATCAACGATATTTTAGACGAAAACGGCAAAATCAATTCACAAATAATTAGAAATAAGTTAATAAATACTCAAAATTGGATTTCTGAATACAGCAAACTTACAAAAGCTATACCTAAATCTTGGAAATTAAAATTAAATTCAACGGAATCGAAACAAACGTTAGTAAATACTCCTCTTGACGCTTGTTTTAATAGATTAAGAATCAAAGACATTGATAATAAAATTAAATGTATCTATAAGCATATTGTCTAAAAAAAAATTACTACTCCATATACTCATACTTCTTGGACAAGAGAACTTAACTTAGATGTCAATTGGTCAGATGTATATTCTTTCTTACATTCAATTCCCGACAATAGAGTAAAACAGTTCAAATATAGAATAATACACAAAATATTTACATCGAATGAAATAAGATATAAATGGAAAATATCAGCTTCAAACAATTGTAGTTTATGTAATGTAACCGAAACGTATCAGCATCTGTTTATTGACTGCCAAGCTACAGATAGATTGTGGCTTTTATACAAAATATTTTCGACAAATGTGGTATGTCCATAAATTTACGACAATTAAAATACTTAGTAATTGGTTATAAAATACATAATCACAAATATCATTTTATGAACCTAATTTTATCACTTGCCGGCTTCTGTATTGGTAAAACTTATTTTGAAAGTGAAAACTGGACAAAACAATGTAATATTAACAATACATTTATGTCTGCGTATTATATCCTATCTAAATACCTAAAACAGAGAAAGATTTCAGATCACTTTATAACAACTTTTAACAAATACTTAACCATATAATGTATGTAATTCTAAAACGTACAATTAATCTCCGGACTAAATTTATCTATTACCCTATACCTTTTTCGTTTCGTAATAGGAAAATAGTACATCTTCATAATTATTATATACTTCCATTCTACCATGTAATTGAACAACTATAAAATGAAATACATCTTATTATCCTATGATTTTCGTTTCAACATAGGACAATAAAAGGTGTATTCTACACATCGTAGTAACTTACGATTGTATTTCTTTTGTCCTAATAGTTTTCAGTGAAATGTACGTATTTATATGTATGTGTTTAGAAAAAGTCTCATATTATAATACTATTTCATATTATTATACTATTTTATAAACTGTATAATTTCGTGTATGTAATTTATCTGTGATTTGAAAAAAAAAACGAAACCGCATGGTTTCACCAAATAAAAAAAAAAGAAATTAGAAAAAAAAGTTTGAATGTATTTAATAATGAAGACATAATCTTCGAACATACAGTACCGCGCTCAGTGTTACCACCAATTTTATCAAGTTTTGTGTTAAAAACAAAATTAAAATCACCAGCCAAAATCACGTGCGAACACGAAGCTAAATAATGTTGTATTGATGTAAAAACCAATTTCCTATCTTCCTCAGTATTAGGAGCATCTACATTAATCAGTCTAAATTTGTTGTTTTCTAACATAAAGTCAACAGAGATAAAACGGCCTTCAAAATCTGATTGAAATTGTTTAACATTAATGGACTTACTAATAATAAGTGTAGCTACACCGGCCGATCGACCGTTCCTGTAACTCCATATAATTTTATTTTCAAGATTTAAACATCGTTCAATATTCTTTGCGGAAGAAAAGTTATCTATATGTGTTTCTTGTAAACAAAGTATATCAATGCTATTTGAAATAATAAAATTCTTCAAGTAATTAATTCTTTCTGTGGATCTCAATCCATTAATATTTAAGGTGAATATTTTTAACTCAGCCATGATTAAAGATTCGAAAAAGAAAAGGAAACCCATATCGACAGATTACGACAAGGAGAAATAAAACAGAAGTAAAGTATACTTGTAGCAGACGACACATTTGGTGGCTACAGTTAATTGTATACACAGTAAAATAACGAAAATCGATAGCTCAGTACAGCATGATAGGTACAAATACATACGCTTTATACAAAGTTTTACTGGACTATTGGATAACTGATGTATGTATCGACAAGGTTTAAATCCAATAAATATTTGTAACCTGATACATCAACAAAAATGCTTTCAGTGTACAGATATACCCATTATATACACAATCGCCATTTTCACTATATTTGTCCCCAAAGTGTTCCACTTTTGACCAAAAATGAAGTATTATGTATCATGACATTAACACTTTAGTTGGATAGGTACATGTCCAGTCCACATTGTTCTAAAGTGGTTTTACTGTACCAGCTGTCTTAAGAAAAATATCACCTGATTTTTAACGCCATGTACACCCGTTGCGGACACTACACATATTAATTGTTACATGCAGAAAGTGCTTAAAACAGAATCCATATATTACAAATTGGCATGATTTTGAGCAAGAGTGATCCTAAGCATACATATTTCAGAAAAAAATATTATTGCAGCGAAATTATTAACCAAGTTTTAATGAGTCAAAACTTGATCCAAAATGTACAAAAATAATTGTCACCATCTTTAAATAGATTTTACAACTTTATACCTAGAACTATTTAGAAATGCCTCCAATAACATCATACTGTAAGGACTGTAGGTGAAAGTAAGAAAACACTAAGTTGCCTGTTTAAAGATGTTTATTTGTAAGATGCGTTCACACGACTTTGTTGCTGACACTACATAATTGCTCTTTCAAAGTCTAGTTACCACAATATCAATGATGTTAATTTATAATTGTATATTATAATGTCTTAGAACATAAGAAAAATATATCCTGTCATATATATATATATATGACAGAATGATAAAAATTAATTTAATACACAATATTTCTATAAATAAGTACAATGTATCTTTATTGTATAATACAAAGTTTGAGTAAGATACAATTATAATGTCAAGTAATTGTGTCAGTTAAGAAATGTTAAATATATTATGTTTTGATCTGATTAGTTAATTACATGTAGTATCTTTAATAAAGATACTCATTGATAAGTAGTTCACACATATTATATTTAACAATATTCAGTCTCACCAACATAACATGTAATTCTAATTATCTTTGATCCTTTACCTAAATGAAAATAGTGTAAGTAATAAGTGACAAAATGAGTACAATAATTAAGAAGGACAGATAATATTTGAATGGAAATTAATGATTGGTAGAAATGGAAGATGAGAGATTGAATTGAGAGTGAGTCTGTATAATGTGTAACAGTGTACAGTTTAAAGGTGTAAGGAGTTGATAGTAAAATTTAGAGTAAGTGTTGAAAGTCAGAAGTAAGAGTTGTAAGATAGTTGTAGACAGAACAGTACAAGGGAAGTTTGTGAAATTGAATGTTAGAGAAGCTTAAAAATTGATTAGTCATAGATGGACATAATTATATACTACGTAAATTTTGACGCCATTTTATTATTAATGCCCTGATGAGTCAAATGACGAAACCGGTTGGCGAATGAAATATATAATAATACCTATGGAATGTTAGTTATTTTTCATTATTAATTTGCTTGACTCGGATATATTTTTTTACATTTTATATATATATATATTTGTAGTGCAAAAAATGGCCGTAGTTACCCGTATTGCTCCTTATTGTTTTTTTCAATTGGTAATCTGAAGACATTCTAGTAAGATGAAGGCGTAGTGCTTTGTACTGTTGATTGCCGGGTACATATATTCAACCTTAACCTTTGGCAAGTTGTATATGCCATACAGAAGAAGAGCTTTCAGGTTTCATGCGCTCTAAACACTGGTGATATTAATATCAACCTAGGTGCGGATCTAGAGCCCCATACTTCAAAGATGATACGTACAGAAACCATTTTTTCGAATCGTTCTTAGAATTAATAAAGAAATAACTGCTCTTTCTTGATCAGTTTCCTAAATAACACGGACATGTATAATATATGTATAATACGCCTGTGTGATTCATGCAATGACAAAAATTCATAACTCAGAATTATGATGACATTATTGTACAGTATAACGATTTTGATTGATAAATCGTTTCGCCCATCTTTTCGTATTCGCAAGAACGTAAATACACGTCGATTTACAAGGGGTTTTCTGTCATAAAATTGTCCAATATATATCGAAAAATGCGTTAAACACAATGCTTACACGATTCATGTTGGTAATCGGAACTATTCAAATTTAAAAGTATCCAGAGAACAATTAAACCATGTTTTGCGCTCATTGATGTGGACATGGTACATTCTACATTTGTGCACTGTAACACTGAGTCGAATTTCTATACGTCAACGATGCATTTTATAGTGCTCACTTGAAGAAAATTATTTAATTAACATATTAGGAAACACCATCAATTTAAGATATATAATGTAAACAAAATTATTGAATTAATATACAATTATGATATATAATAGAATGCTGAAAATACAATTAATGTACTAACCATTCTGTGTCGAGTCGTAAATTATTACTTTTTTTCATACGAGACATGGCATAAAATCATTTAGACAATAATTATTTAAGTAATGGACGCCAAATTAGTTATATCAATTAACAAGGCCCTATATATATTCGCTCACCAGAAAAAGACTAATTGCAAAATAAATTGATCCTCGATCAGGGGCAGATTAAATTTTGCCACCGCGGTGCACATGCCAGCTAGATTTGAAGGACCGGCAAGAAGTTTTTTAAATTTTCCTCTCTGAGTCTTTGTAAAACCAGGTACTTGTATTATCTAAATTGAGTTTAAATAGGCTACCCCCGGGGCGGAAACATTTTTTACCCCGGGGCGATAATTTGAACACACTATGTACGTAGAGGTCTACTAGGAAATGCTACGTGTACACCAAATATCTATAAGACGTTGTAGTTTTTGACAAGAAGATTTTTATTTTTTTCTTATAAACCAATGTAAATTCAATTAAGGTACCCCCGGGGTGGAGTCAATTTAGACCAAAGGGCCATATATAATTTGAACAAATTTAACTTAATTGGAAGAGAGGTTCACTAGACAATGCTACACACCAATTTAAATATCTATAGGTTATAGGCATCGTGGATCTTTAATTAAAGAGTTCTGTAAGGAATTTGTATTTTTACAACTTTGTTAGAGTTTTATGCAAGGAACATCCCTGTGAAGTTTCGCTAAAATGGCCAACTGCTTAAGAAGATGTTAACACTTCGTGCTCTGGGAAGCATTTCTCTAGGTACGTATATCAACTTTATATCCTGATATATATGTGACAGTGTGACATTTTATACATTTATTCATTCAATACTTTATTCGCTCAAGACCTTAAAATAACAACATACAGCAATCAAGATAATCCGATATATACGGAATCCTGTTAGTGCCATGTCGAATGTCGTCCGTCGACCCACAAACGCGACGCACGACAACGCGATACGACAATGCGACAACGCGATACGACAATGCGACAACGCGATACGACAATGCGACAACGTGATACGACGCTCGACAATGTGACACGACGGACGACAATGCGATACGACATTTGTCAAAATGTCGTGATGTTGAGTGGCCAATTTTGGCACGATATATTACAATGTCGTATCGCGTTGTCGAGCGTCGTATCGCATTGTCGCATTGTCGTATCGGGTTGTCGCATTGTCGTATCCCGTTGTCGTGCGTCGTGTCCTGCATTTCAGCGACATGCGACGCACGACAACGCGATACGACGCTCGACAATGCGACACGACGCTCGACAATGCGATATGACATTCGTCCAAATGTCGTGATGTCGTATCGCGTTGTCGTGTGTTGCCTATGCGTCCATACCATGACATGCGACAACGCGATACGACAATGCGACAACGCGATACGACGCTCGACAACGCGATACGACATTTTGAAAATTGTCGTGCGTCGACCGGTGTTCACTTAAATAAATACCGCCGTTCGCCTCGATCGTTGCGACAATAAAATTTACTCGCACCTGACCTGAACAAAAGTCTAACACGCGCGGTAGGATGGCGTCTGCTAGTTTCTTATGTATGTTTTCTTATATTGACAAGGGTTGTTGATGAATTGTCATGATATGATATATAACTTTGTGTGTTAATAAAGTTTGACTTCAATAACACTCCACACTCCGATTCGTCTCAAAATTCCTAGTAGTGGTTCATATTCTCTATGAGGTTGATTTTAGATAAACCTACTTCTGATTTGCAGAAAATGATATTAGTCTTTATTTGAAACGTTTATGTCCAGATAGGTGTGGAGGACAGACAAGCTACTTTATTGGTTTGTTAGCTTGACACATGTGGAGTGTTATTGAAGTCAAACTTTATCAACACACAAAGTTATTCACACATGCATTCATGTTACTTTGTTAATTACTTGAAAACAATACATTAACGAATTCGTTGTTTTCTGATTAATTACTGGCAGTTTGTTTGCATTAACAGTTATATTAACTAGTGATGACTGCCAAATGCATATCTATATATAAATATATATTTTCATGAGGTCAATATACAGGAATCAGCCATCTTTAGAATATACAGCTTCGTCATGGAAACATTTCTATCCAATGGAGTTACTTTTGTATCTTTGTGTTTGTTCTTCAATACACGTATTAAAACGTTCAGTTGTTCATTACAAACGTTAAAGAATAACGCACACGCGCTAATGAAACCAGCACTTGTATTAACTACCACAAAAATTACTTATATATCATAATATGGCAATTCATCAACAACCCTTGTTAATATAAGAAAACATACATAAGAAACTAGCAGACGCCATCCTACCGCGCGTGTTAGACTTTTGTTCAGGTCAGGTGCGAGTAAATTTTATTGTCGCAACGATCGAAGCGAACGGCGGTATTTATTTAAGTGAACACCGGTCGACGCACGACAATTTTCAAAATGTCGTATCGCGTTGTCGAGCGTCGTATCGCGTTGTCGCATTGTCGTATCGCGTTGTCGCATGTCATGGTATGGACGCATAGGCGACACACGACAATGCGATACGACATCACGACATTTGGACGAATGTCGTATCGCATTGTCGAGCGTCGTATCGCATTGTCGAGCGTCGTATCGCGTTGTCGTGCGTCGCATGTTGCTGAAATGCAGGACACGACGCACGACAACGCGATACGACAATGCGACAACGCGATACGACAATGCGACAACGCGATACGACAATGCGACAACGCGATACGACGCTCGACAACGCGATACGACATTGTAATATATCGTGCCAAAATTGGCCACTCGACATCACGACATTTTGACAAATGTCGTATCGCATTGTCGTCCGTCGTGTCGCATTGTCGAGCGTCGTATCGCGTTGTCGCATTGTCGTATCGCGTTGTCGCATTGTCGTATCGCGTTGTCGTGCGTCGCGTTTGTGGGTCGACGGACGACATTCGACATGGCACTAACAGGATTCCGTAGATATAAGACCTATATTCATCAAACTTTCATGTTTTCAGTGAGCGAAATTCACTTTTCTACTAATCAACATTTTATTTATAAGATTTTTTCCATGATTTACCAGTCAGATGGTTATTTTCCCACCTGAAGGCTGGTTTTGTATTGGCATTAAAATATATTTTAAATATATTTTACAGGCAAATTATTTATTATATTATTTTATGACATTAATTAAATAGATACTGAAAGTTATTGTAATTTAAAACCTTTTACTTGTAATTCATATCTGTACTTTGAAATAATTATAATTATACTAAATTGGACTAAAACTGGTAATTATCAACAGCATTGTTATTAATATGTATTTTATTATTATATCTACTGTACAGTCAGATGGTTATTTTCCCACCTGAAGGCTGGTTTTGTATTGGCATTAAAATATATTTTAAATATATTTTACAGAACTTTATCATCTTTAACCCACCCCCTTACCGGAACACAGGAGAACCACAATTCCGGCAAGATATAGACAATACGTACCCGATTTCTCGGAGCACGGGGCTCGTAATGTAAAGTCCTTGGTGCGAATAATTTTGGTGACGAAATTCACACACTGCAACTGCAATGCGTGAACTTGACCTATTTTATTACAACCAATGAGAAATTTCTAAACAATCAACTCTATTTCCGGTTTATTTTTCAATTAGCAGACTAATATTTACGTTGAATAACGCCCGCTGTCAATTTAACAAGGTAAGTTTGTTAATTTTAGATGTAATATTACATGTAGGTCGGCAATATACCATATTCATTTGATTTGTCATTAAGTGATTGGAATTCATGACTAGCAGTTCGAATAACGACGGCGTTCTTCGATTTGATGCAAGGCAACTTAAAAATGTACGTATGTTCGGATAACCCAGATTCGTCCATTAAACATTTTTGTTTGCAGCGTTATAAGCTATTCATTGGTACATGATTGTTAGTATAGTGAAATATTTTATAGGATTTTGCATCGTGTGAAGTTTATTAAGTCATCTAAAATTGTGGGATTTCATGAGTATCCAGATTTCGACAGCCCTATAATATAGTGTCCAACTCGTACAAGTTTCTGCTTAGTAATTAAGAGACATACTAGCTTAAATGAGCCATACATAAGTGATTGTAGAGATTTTTTGCCATCCCTTCGGGTTGTAACCCGGTTGTTTCAATTATAATATTAATGTGGTTGAATGTGTAGTTCAGCAACAGAGGTAGGAAGGATCGATCCTCCCATGCTGTTTATCACCAATACTATATTTAGAAACTTATAGAGCTTTTAATACATGTATACCTCCTAGACCAGACTCTTTGTTTAGCTTTGTGCATCGTCATGACTAGCCTTACTAATTCAGCTTTCTGGCCGATTTTGGTAAACAAATTTGGTAGGGCCATCCTCTCAGCCTTACAAACATCTGCATAATTATATTTATGTGTAGAAATTATAATTACGTCAAAAATCTTCAATTGCTTGTATAACTTACTTAATTCAATAGAAATAACAATAGTCTGTGTTAATGTGCTTTAAAAAATCTGTGTTAAATATGAAATTTGAATGAAATATTAAACTTAAATTTTAGGTTACGTAAAAAAAACGGTACAAACAGACTTTAGCCAGACACAAAGTTCTACCGTCGGACAGTTTAATTTTAAATCAATCTTTATAATAAATGAGTACCTAGAATTAACGAAAGTTGATTTAAGTTTAACTAGTCAACGTTTCGTTTACATGCCAGCTCATTTAAACTTGTACTTAAATTATTTGCAAAGCGAATTTTCGAGAATAGGCGATCTTTACCATGACACCGGCAGTTAACCGCCATTACGACCGGTTTCGTTTTCAGTTGGGAAATAGTGGGAAGAATCAAATCATTAATGCATCTTTCTGAAAAGGTATGTTGGAATAATTTATGCTCATATGAGTATAGAAACGTGTTTTCTACCTACGGAATGGTTCACTTTGGTCACAGATTATATTGTAGTTATCGTTCCCAACGGGTTTTAATTGGGGATTTTTCGCACACATAATTATGCAGATCTTTATTAGAATGTGCGGGACGGAGCCAATCCTAAAATGTCTCGCTGTCACAAAGCAGTCTAATTAGTTGGACTACATCATGACGTAGTGTTTCCTGCACAGCATAAATGAGGCATTGTGCTAATTGTTCTAAAGGGGCACTTTCAGGGCATGGTTCATACTATATTATGCAAGTTAATTGCCTTGTTTCTCTTTTATTAAGTGATGTTATTTATCACTGCATGACCCAGATATATGTTGGAAGTAATTGTACTTCTAGGTTTATTTATTGAATGCTTTTTTCTATTTTCAATGTATAATAAGACATCGGCTGACAAAAAGGGCTTATTTATGACATATGGCTAGTATATGTACAATTGATAAGGGAAGCATGGCACATTGTCTATGACTATGTGGCATGGTGCAGGGCCTTTCTGGAGGAAACACTATGACTAATAAGTATCAGGGGTTAACAATATATAATTCACATAGACTGCTTGTCCTACAGAATGATTGTAGATTTAAATCTCATTAGATAGTCCAGGGGACTGAAAAAGATTGAAAGGATAGGGACGGTCTTGAATGGATTTTGGTTGAAGCAGATTACGTAAGTAAATAATAGTTTTGTGGATCATTTTTATACGCCCGTTTGAACATGGGACACCCATGGTGGGCGGGCGGCGTCCACAACAGTGTCTGATCTCTGTAATTCAAACAATTTTATTTGGATCCTCACCAAACTTGATGGAAATGTTTATGGCCATGAGATCTCAGCCATAACCAGCCAAATCAGCTTAGGCTCTTCTGAGTTATGCCCCTTGATGCTTTGAAAAATGAATTTCGATGGGCGTATTTTGTGACCTGGTTTTCTTGTTTACAAATATTTTGTATATTTTTAGCTAACCTGATGAAAGCTGTGAGCTTTAAGGATCGTTGATTGTCCGGCGTACGTCGTCCGTCCACAATTAGTTTGTTTACACTCTAGCATCTGCAGCTCTTAACGAATCGTGATTAAACTTTTAAACTTGCTCACAATGCATATGGCCTCAATGTCTCGGCTAAGTTCGATTATGGGCAATATCGGACATAAACTGGTTCCTGTTGACTTGTGTGTACAAAGCCAACAGGTACGGCCTAAAATTTCCAGGACGCTGATTGGTCAATTTCGATTGGAATCCGGGCAGAATTCTGCCCGGGGGATCTCGCGAGATCTTGCGTTATATCGATGCACATTGAGCGCGTAATTTAAATAATAGAGATAGATAAGGGAACTGGATAGTTATTTTCTGATCTTGGTTGTTGTAACACTTAATTAAGTAGCATTTAAATACACACAGCGAACTTAAATGTATTTTGAAATAGAATACAGATCCTTAAAAAATACCGTATTCCCCCGTTTAAACGCCCCCCCCCCCCCCTAATAAACGCCCCCACCCTTTTTTGCCAAAAAAAGTCGTAAGGACTTACCAGTTTTAAGAGTCTGTAAAATCCGTTTTTATTAAAGATAAAACACAATTAAATCCACTTTGAATAATCGTATTAATCCAAATTAACACGTGAACAATAACTAAAACCTAGCGAAACCGTGTGGTTCTATCACTTTCGTACAGTAATACAGTAGATCTATGGACCATTCGTGATGTTTATTAATGAGTTTTATTCGGCGATGTTATCCTTACGATACCTAAAGCAAAAGTAGATTTTCTGAAAATGATTACTTAGGTCACCTGGTCGATCTAAAACTACAACGCGCATTTTCATTAATCCGTTATTTACGTGCTTATTTGTACAGATCAACATAAACAAGCACTAACTGTGAAAAATAAGGGTAAGACCAAGTGCAATATATGCCTCGCGGCAATCTCATTTGTTAGAGGTGCGAAGTTGGCGATTCGAATCGCAATCAGGATTAACAATCATATCTGACACGCGACTTCCACAATTGATTTTTGAATGACATAACGCCATCGACAAAATGTCCGAGGACATATATAAACCAGTCTATTCAACTATTCCGGAGGTTAAAATTGCAATTTATACACTTCCGCCACTCGTATAAAAATCCATCTGTAAAAAAGTTAATGTCCATCACTTTCACAGTGTTTGCCTATTTCTTCCGCAAATTTAACGACTTTAACGTGTAAGATTGTTTACCCCTCGACTCCATGAAAGCTAATTTACTTAATTGACATGTACATAAAAACTTACACATTGGCGAGATTACGTCAGAGGAGATTACGTCAGACGCGCGGTAAACTCTGCAGCGACAGCGTGTTATTGATTTTTGACATGTAGTTTAACTAGTGCAACTGACTACATTATTTATCGTAGTAAAGCGCGCTGGGAATGACCGTTGATTAATATTGCATTAACACCGCGATATTTTTCGATGGCAAGTGTTTCAAATTCATTCATTTGACCTCCGGAAAATCTTTGGATACGGTATTCCAGATTTTTTAAATTTTTTTTTGGTAAAATAGGATTACAATAAACGCCCCCCTTTTGGAAAATGCATCGCCCCCGGGGGCGTCTATTCGGGGGGAATACGGTATATATTTAAGAAATATCTTTAAAATCGAGTAATCGATCACGGTTGGTGTGGAAGAATTTTTTTCACTTAGTCCAGGGTCACTCAAATAGAAGGGTCTGGACTAAATTAAAGCGTTGTGTAGTGATCACGTGATCGCGCGCAAGATGGCCGTCATTGTGAAACGGTGAAGATCGCATTGAAATAGATACCCAAATATTCACAAATTACTAATCATTTTATTGGTGTAGAGCTCCACGAAAAGTTAGATCGTAAGTATCTCCTTCTAATTTGACCAATTTCTTAGGATAAAATCCATTTATTTATGTTGAAATCCGACGGTACATAATGGACGAAAACTCGTTTTAAGCCTAGATCTAGATTGTTGTCGCAAAGCGTGTATTTTTCGTAAGTAAATATAACCCTTTTAAGTTATAGAGTGATGTAGTCGGGATTAATTTCCTGTCTTTTAAAGGTTGTTGAAGTAACTCATGCAGTTAATTTTTCATATTGATTCCGATGCTAAGAAATAATGATACATGAATTTAGCCTTTTTGATGAAATCGCCATTTTGAGTTTGACCAATTTTACTATTTTTAGTAAGTGATTCTGTCTTTAATAACCATCTTTCACAGAAATACTTGCAACACATTTTAGAAAGATCAATACTCTGTTAATTCATGATTTTATTTTAAATGTTCGATTTCTTGTTTTTGACTAAATGGAAATTGAAAATGTGTGTGTTATCTATACACACGTGAAAAAAGCTCTCCGATATGTATCGACAGCACAACTTGATGTTTATACAGAGATAAGCGCCTGAAGAGCACGAGTCCAGACCATTCAATTGAAAGACCCTGCTTAGGCCTATGTAGATTTTTATAATTATTATTATTATTCGTTGAACTGTCAAATAACATTAATCACCGTACACAATTGCAACTTTTTGAGTGTTACAACCTGATTTTATATTCTTATAAAATTCATATAAATATGCGATGCTAATAATAAATTTAAAAGTCGTGCCCAATCTGATTCTGGACTACATGTTTTGAAATTAATTAATGCAAACAGTATATAGTTGATAATCAATTGACCAGTATATATCATAGTCTCAATTTCAATAGATGCATTGATAAAATCAAGATAAGTAGGCTGTAGCCAATTAAGAAGTTGCTATGCAATATTACGTAACACGACCGTCTCACTTCCTGGACCCTTGTAAGGGAGAAATATTTTAAGGATCATTTCACCGAAGGGGGTCAATATATTCTTTAGCACTTCTGCCTGATACCATGTTAAATTTGTACAATATACAGCATAGATCATAATCTTACTCCTAATTTAATTCAGTTCTGTAAAGTCAGGTGTTGACGAAAAGAAATTCAAGTAACGAAAAAAATAACTTAAAACGTCACTTGACACATATACATTTCGTATATAAGATATGTATTTTAATTGTAAATAAAGAAAAATATGTTTTAAGGAATTAATACATATTAGACCGAACTATGCATATATTTATAATATACATTTTTTAAAGAAATTCATTTAACAACAATAAAAAATAAATCGAGGCATTAATTGATATTTTTAAGATATCTTTGATATGTTATATGACTATTCTGTTACGAATATTCATATAGTAACTTCTAGCATCTATATATTTTATAGTTTGAATAAAGGTATTCAAACATTAGCACAAACATCTCCGCGTACATTTATCAGATGTACGGAAATCCCCGATGTTTCTCGAATGAACAGCAACCAATGAAATGGCTAAAACGGGTTGTCCAATCAGAACGCTGGATATTTTAGACCGTATCTGTTCCTTTGGTGCACTGCAACATGGAACGGGAACCAGTTTATATTTAGGACAATAACTCCTAGAGTTATGGGCCCTTGAATTACAAAATTTGCTATATTTAGCTTGTTTACACTCTAGCGCCTTTATTTATTCACCAATCCTAGTCATATTTTCAGTAAATGAGTATAACCAAAAGATCTTGGACAGGTTTGATTATGGGCGGAATTGGACCAGAACTTCAAGAGTTATGGGCCCTTGACTTTGAAAATTTGCTATATTTTAGCTTGTTTACACTCTAGCGCCTTCATTTATTCACCGATCCTAATCATATTTACAATGGATTTTATTACCTTACTGTTCTGGACAAGTTCAGTTATGGGTGGAATCTGACCAGAACTTCAAGAGTTATGGGCCCTTGGATTAGAAAATTTGCTACGTTTTAGCTGGTTTATCAGTATTATACCTTCATTGTTGGTTTTGATATCAAAATCTACATCTCAGGTGAGCGATAAAGGGCCATCTTGGCCCTCTTGTTAAGAATATTGCTCATCCTATAGGAGGAGTTATTTATCTATTTCAATGCATCAGGAGTCAATTTACACTCAAAATTGCATTTGTATAAGTGAATTTGTTGAGCCTTGGGTATTTAATTATGAGTGTTTATATGAAGAATTTAATTACTGCTGTATAAAATTACTGTGTTAGATAGAAATGATAAGAATTTACATCACTTAGAAAATTAAATTATTTCTGTCTGAGTGTACGTTTTTCTGTCTGAGTGTATGTTTTGATTTTTATATCTTTCCTTGTGACTGTAGATTTTCATATAGTGCATTATTATATAATTTCTAGTATATAAATTATGTAATCAGAGAACTTAGATGGCAACAAACAATGGAGGATCACAATCTCAGTAGAGATATAATTATATATAAATATTTATAATATGTGAGTACTTGGAATCTGGTGTAGACCAAATCTAATTTTGGAATTGACAAAACTTTCTGGTTAGGTAGCGGGAAACCTGCCTCCCCTGGTATCAAGTCGTCATACGTCTCTTGAAGTATTACAAGCAATGATAGTTGAAACAGTTAACAATATTTTTCATATGCTATAATAAAGTAAACTTTATGTAGGTAGACTAACTATAAGGACGGTTTAATCATTGCTGTCAGACCTTGTTGTCATCAACTCTAATTTTTTTAAAGTATATCTATTTGCTGCTTAACTAGGAATTAAATAAATTATTAAGAAATGATACTACTTTACAATATATAGAAGTTATTAGTCCTACATTACAATATATAGAAGTTAAAAGTCTGTCAACGATGGAATAGATGTTTAAACGGGTGTCAATTTGCCTGTACTTATGGAACCCAGGATCAAATTGTAAATATTTGTTCGAATGTTTGACATGCCCAAAATGACCTAGTCAAGACAACAACAATATTAAAATCCGTGAGACATACATTTTGCCGGTAACGCATGCGCGTGACAATTAATGCAAAACAGAAATTGACAGATTGCCACAAGTCAATACTTATCGAAATACATGTAACAATTCACTTGCAATGACAGTTAACTGACACAATGTACAAACAAGGGGCTGAATAAAATCAAACTGTATACAAAAGTCATGCACATGTATAAAAATTTGAGGTCTGACGTTCAATTATTGTTACAACAACAGATTAGTAAGGCCACAATTAAAATACTCTGAAACTTCAATATAGTAATTTGAGTAAACACATACACACATACTGTATCATTAGTACAATATCACACAAAGTAAATGCAAAATATCCATAGATGATGTCTCTTAGCATATATCTTAAGGCATGAACATTAACAGTACATGTATAACAATGCTGAGATGTGCAACTCTGAGCTAAATTGTAAACAATATTCATGATATATTTGCACAGTCTCAGATATTTAAACTATGTCAACCTTATGAAGTTATCTGTAAAATAAATCATTCTTGTTAAATTTTTCCTTTCTTACATTAAATTAAATTTTATAAATACAATATATTCAAGTTCAACTAAGCTGATATTATTTTACCAGACATGTGAAGATAGCTAGGTACATTTTGCAAAAAGTTCAAAATATGTTAGGCCAGCCTCTGTGGTCGAGTGGTTAAGGTCGCTGACTCACTGATAAATGGTCGTTGGGTACAAGCGCAGCTACTGACCGACCAGGTCTCTTTATGTAAGAAAGTAGGCAGTTCCTTTCGGAGGATTGGAGTTTTGTACTAGTTCTTCCCAGGAACGATGCTTTGGTGAACTGTCTGCCTCATATGACTCTGTCTGTTGAAAAGGGGCGTAAAACTAATTACTATGAAACAAAATAAATCAAAATATGTTCGTACATCAAACTGAATATACTGAACAAATTTGCTCAACATACTGGTTTGAACAACAGTATACTACCAGTATACTACTGTATACTGAGTATACATGTTGATGTGTCTGAATAATATTTTGAGGCTGAGCTTTAAGAGGCTGCATGTACATATATTTCTGTTTTGGACTAAGTTTGATGTTCAAACAATTCCAATATAAATCCCATCAACAATAAATGATTACAATTTACATTCACTTTTGTTTGTTGCTCAGTTCACATGTTTATTGTGCTCCAAATGTCCAAATTGTACTGTCTGGTGTTATATTGAAGATAGGTTTGGGAAACATTGTCACAGGACATAGAAATCACATAGGTGGCTTATTTACATTTTACTCTTTGGATGTACAAACAAATTGGGTTTGGGTGACTCTAGGGTTAGGGTTAGGACTCTTTGTTCAACTGGAGTCACTTAAAAAAATGTCCATAAGTGGATTTATGTGGCAAAAATCGAGTTTATGTAGTTAAATTTGAACTAATTTTAACATGGGAAAGCCACTTAAGTATCCTATCGTTAGTATGTCAGTTCTTTCGTCTCAGAATGTCCAAACATTGTCCTTTCTGGTATTAGAACTATCAGTTAGGAAAATGTAACTTGGCATAATTTGTGACTAGTAGTAACCTACATGCAAATATTAAGTTAAGCATGGACTTGAAAAGTGCTTTGATTAGCTACAAATGTATGCCTAGTGTGTTGTATAGTAACGAATGAGCTTGCATTGAATTTTGACTAATGACTTGTAACAATGCATGATTATTGCGCACACAAGAGTGCGTGCTCAATTGTCAGTACTGTGTTCAGTATGGTTTATTTCCTTGCTGCATACTTCTCCAGCATGCATGCACTTAATTATATGCAACATGCTGAATTCTACATAAAATGTTTTGCCATAAAATATTTTGCCGTTGGCTTTGTAAATGTATGTTGATATCAGTTCCACATCAAGTGAAGAACTACAATATAACTTAAGGCCTCTTCTTTGTTCTGTAACGCATAGTGTATGGTCACAATTAATATGGAATTTGTGCGAATTTTTGTGCTTGAAAGATAATTGAATATTGAGGTGGATAGTGTTAATGTGTGCACTTAATAAGGTATATTTTTCTTCTTTTTCAATTTACTGAACAAAAAATATGTTAATTTGGCACACAAATCAGCTTATATCTAAGAATAGTTTTTGGTAATCTCGTAATAATTGTAAGAAATCTAGCTTCTAGAGATGTTCTCACTTAAAATGAATACATTATTTTATATACTTTTGAAAATGCCTTTAAGTTTTTTCAGCATTTATTGACATGCAGACATTGATGTCGTTTATGTATTAATTTAGACAGCAAATTTGCAACTTTCTGTGGAGAAATACCTTGTCTTTAATTTTAAGCCTGTAGCATACTTAAAACCTTTCCACATACACTATTTGAAGTTTGGATTAATTTTTATAGGCCCGTTTGAAAAACAGGTTGTATTATGGGAACACCCACAGCGAGCGGGTCGGCGGGCAAAATCCACTCTCTAATTCAAAGAATTTTATTCAGATCATCACCGAACATTATGGACGTTTTAATGGCCATGAGATCTCGGTCAAGTTCGATAACCAGCCCAATTGGTTTAGGCACTTCTGAGTTATGGCTCTTGACGGACGTATTTTGTGACCTAGCACTCTTGTTAGATGTTAGCTTTAAAAAGAATTTGCAAGTTTACTATTAGTTGAATAGTGATTATGAAATTTAGTTTCTTGTTGATTTGAACACTTACTGTATACAATGTACATGTACAACTTTTCTAACTATTCTGGTACATGTACACAATTATATGGCATTGATACAATTTAATACCATAATATCTAATACAACATGCAGACATTAATGTGTTCACCATCACTTTGGTATAATTAATTAAATGATCTGATATGAACGTTACTAATTGAATTTTGCATATAATTGACTTTTATGTTTGAATTGATGCTTACTAATTGGTACTTACTTTGATGGATAATTTTGTATGTTGATTGATTACAGTCTTACGTCTTTATAGGTCTGACGTCAACTGTGATAAAAAATATATCCTATGTTAGTAAATGTGCATAATTTATGTTCGTCAGAGTGTGATTTTATAGAGAAAATTTATTTTTGTTTGTGGTTCAATATAAGAAATTTTTTTCACAAATTTCATCATCGTGGATGTGGTAATTATAATATTTAATTGACATCTTTTCTTTTTGACTTAAAAGTATGTCTGACATGCATGCCTACTTTATTGGTCTGGAATATAAAGCAGTTTATCTTATTTGGTATAAATTGATGTTAGTTAGTTTCATTGTTCATTGTATTTGTGTTACTGAAACAAGAATTTATATATTATCAGAGATTTTAAGATAACTTCCCTATTCAGAAAACAAAGGATGTTGGAAAGGGGCCAAAATTAGGGTCTGTCTCATGTTCCTTTGTTTTCCCTATGAAACTGTTCAGAAACTATATTTTTTATTTATTTATATTTTTACTGCAATATTTATTTAAGTCTTGAAGTATGCATGTCTTAGGTTGTAACATTCAAATGAATACTTTCCTGGTCTCTTGTATTTTATCACCTGAAACAAATCTCTCTTTTGCCTTGGAAGTAATATATATTATAATAGCCAGCTGTAATTGACTCAAGATCCTGTAGTATGTATACTAATTATTTGAAATATAGATAGAAAGTAAAGTATGAGGAAAACACTTTTGAAACCGATCCATCTACAATTAAACTGTAACAAGATTTCAATTCATTTAGTCGTTTCATTTTTTACTGCTGTTAGGCTGGTATTTTTAACTCACTGTTGAATTATACATATTACTACATTTGATACTGTTGGTAGACATTCAGGTATGATTAGTGGTCTAGTGGTAACCACTGAACTACTGAACAAATTAAAGGTTGTTGGTTCGATTCTCGACTCTGCCTTTCCAATTTCTTAGGGATGATTTTTCAGTGTCCCCATCCCATGAACTATTGAGCCCAGTACTGTGTCTAGAAAACAACTGGAATAAAGGAAGAGTTGTGTATCAGTGCTTTACTTCGGGCTCGATGAAGATCCAAGAAACTATTCAAAAGAGTACGGATATAAATGCCCGTTCTTCTGTATCATGTCTCTCCCCTCTCTCTGAGGTGGCTCTGAAATGACCAAAGCTGTCAAATGGGCCATTAAACCAACAGATAAATAAAACAAATTGCAGACATTCACAATTTTTAGTTGACACAATTCATGTATGTACCAGAAAAAGACGAGGGTTAATACCGATTTAGTTTATATTTCTGTGTTATTTTTACGCTTGTCATGTTTCATGATGTCAGACAACATTGTCATGTCAAAAAATTACTTCTTGATTAAAAAATGTTTTACTACTAAAGCATAACACTGTATGTATCATGACACATGTTAGTTTATTTGAACTTATCAGATCACTTTTTCATTTGTTTTTTATGTGTCTTCAGGATAGTAAATTACATTATGGGGAGAATATTACAGAAAGCTTCTGTGGTCCAGTGGTTATTGCTCTGGGGCCTGTGACCCATTGACCTGAGTTCAAATTCTGGACACAGCAGGTTATTTGCGTCTATGAAAAATGGCAAAACTTTTGAATTTCATCCATATCGAGGGCTCAGCGCAACACTGTCGTAACTTGTTCTTATTTCAATACGAGTTACGACACTGTTGCATTGAACCCTCGATATGTATGTGGAGAAGTTGTTGGCTTCTTGTGGAAGGGTAGGTTAGTACTGGTTAGAACACAGTCCAGGAAAAATGGTTTGCTGAATCGCCTCTGTGTGTATCTAAAATATCTTTGAAAAGCTGAAATAGAATGTTTCCCTCAAAGACTCATTCCATAGTGTATTTGATTTTTTTTTCATCTTTTAATGTGCTACATTACTCATCAATTCTTCTACCAAATATCTTATTTTGAATCTAGTTTATAGTAAATACTATGGTTTTGAAACCAAAGATTTCTATGCCTTATACAAGGGAGGTAATCATTGTTAACCCTTTCATTTTAGAGAAAAGGAAATCACAAATCATTCAAGGGAGAGTACTCTAGTCATCCTCTGTGGTATTTTGACTTAAATGATTGGATTATCTTTCTTGCTTTTGATAAATCAGGATGCATATTTTCAAACATTTTTTTGAAAGCTGATGTTTTATTGGATTGGTCTGAAGGTCAATATACAATCAAACCTCTGAACAAAGTCCATCCTTGAGAAATACATCATGTAGCCTTTATTGACAGGTAGCCTTTGTTTGGAGGTCATTTTGTTCTTGATAATCAATGATGTCACGGTTTTTAAAAGAATGGCCTTTATTCACAGGGTGGACTATTTTCGGAGGTTGCTGCTGTAAACAGGTTTAACTGTATTATGTATACCGTATCTATCCTGTCGCTACATATACTTTGTCTTTCATTTTATCAGAAGATTTATTTATGAATATTAGTCTTATTAGAAAAATGTCATTGTTGCTGTTTAAGGACAAAATTGTACTAGAAGCCGCTGTTATAAATTTCTGTAAGGCCTTGTTCAATGAGTGGGAATCAATGGTATAATTGAATAGAACATCAGATTCTGTTTATACCTATATATTATCGCGTTTTCTAATTCTTATTTGAAATAGTCTGTGACTTATGGCTGATATCACAGAGATTCTTTAGTCGCCGTTTTTACAAAATGTAGCTTACATGTCACAAAGTGACAAGGTGAGCTTTTAGGATCAGTCTCCGTCTGGCGTCGTGCGTCGTCTAACTTAATGTTGTGAACACACTAGGGGCCACATTTTTAGCTAAATTTTAGCAAAACTGGGTCAGAACATTAATATCGACAAAATCTCGTAAGAGTTCGATATAGGGCCATTTTGGGTGAAAAATTAGGTCACCAGGGCCAAATAAGGGAAAACCTTGTGAACACTTTAGAAATCACTGTTTTGATTGGATCTTCACCAAATTCAGAGTGTCAGAGTGTTTGTCTTATTTATATGTAGGGCAAGTTATAACATGGGTCATCTTGGGTCAAAAACTAGGTCACAGGTTCAAACCAAAGTTTTAATGAGTGAACAGTGATTGTCATGTGAGCGATATAGGGCCATCTTGGCATGTGAGCGATATAGGGCCATCTTGGCCCTCTTGTTTTCTTCCGTGCCAGTGCTTGTTTTAAATTGTGTTAAACAATGGGAATTTACTATTCTGTGAGTTGAGAATATTCCACTTCTTATGTGATTATTTTTCTGATTTGGTTCTGATTAAATATTCAGGTCAAGTAGAAAGGTCATGATGAGTCTTTATACTTTTTATTTGTATCTCAAAGGTGGTGATGAGTCTCTAGGATTTTATGGTACTCTGCCACTATCTGTTGCAAGTCTTCATTTAGAATTTGTTTTTGCTGTAATTTTCTTTTCTTTTTGGACAATGAACAATGAATTTTTATGCAGACCTAGGTTCGACATTTATCTACATGCAATCTGCATTATTGTTAAGCTACTTCCAGTTCCATGTTGTAGCACAAGTCTATGTAAGTTGAGGCTCGTTGAATTCTTTCAGTACTTAGATCATACTTACTCTTACTCAAATATGATCTTGTATATTATGACAAATATAATATACCATGTTAATATACATGCATGTTATTGATTAAGAAATCTCTTTAAAAAGGGAATTTTTAATTCAGAAAACATTAATAAGTAATTGAGTTCATATAAGTCATCACAAAAGCTTTAATAATGTTGACAAAGAGTGATTTATTTATGATTTATTGTCTGCTTTTAAGGGGAACTAAACTATGCTACTGTAGAAAATGAGTCAAAGTTATTTTTGGAAGCTATTTCTTGATGCTATAATAATCTTTATTGTCACAGAAAATAACTTCAAAATTTGAAATGGGTTCTTATTTTTGTAACCATGAGAACTTTCGTTCATTTTATGCAGATGTATTCACATAGGAATGATTTATATAGCATTTATTACTTATATTATTGTTTTAAGTGGAAACGGCTTGCTACTCTTCATAATGAAGTTAATGATTGCACCACCATGGTGTTTGTGTGTGTCTGTTAATACTACATGAAGTAATTCTCCCGCATGTGTCTTGGAAAACATTGCAACAAGCTATTTTGTGTGAGATATTGTACTGGAAATAAATCACATCTAGGCCTTATTGTTTGTAATTCTGTTATAGTAGAAGTACAGATTTCTTGATTGAAATATTGCTGGGAAATTTCTTTTCATGCTGTAGAATGACTTCCTGAATTCATTGAAAGATATTATTATAGGTACCTGCATCCTGGTGAACAACATGATTATGGCTTCATTTCTTGATTATGAATTGTAAAATGTTAATATATGAATCACACCTTTATTATTTCTTTTTTTGTTAGAAATCAGATTTTTGAATACTGAACGATAGTCATCACTCGCTCAGCACGCATGATTTTTTATTCGGACCTAAGTACTACCTTTATCTACATGCAATTATTAAACTACTTCCCGTCTTATGTTGCAGTGCAAGTCTATGTAAGTTCAGTTTCCATGAGTACTTTCAATACTTTGTTCTATCTCAGTCTTTAAAAACTCTTTTCTATTACCTACTTTTGTGCCAATTTACGTAACTCTTGTGTTCTACAATTTCTTGTACTTATACTCCTTGTCATAGGATTGTTAAAACCTCTTGTTGGGGTCTCTGTACCTTTTTTGCATTATGGAACAGAAACTATTTTGACTGTTCAATTCATCTCTTTTTCAGTACATAATTTCTGTAATGTTTCTTCAACTAAGTTTGTGTATAAGATTATTGTGAATTTTACTGAACAAAGTTTGTGTACATTACATTTGTGTAATACACTATAAAGTTTCTTCAACAAAGTTTGTGTACATTAATTATTATACTATAAAGTTTGTACATACATTAATATACTATAAAGTTTGTGTAAATTATTATACTATTAAGTTCCCTCAACTAAGTTTGTGTACATTTTTAGCTCACCTGATTCATCAGGTGAGTTCTTACCTAAAATTTAGGATCGTTGAATGTCCGTCGTCCGTCCACAATTAGTTTGTTTACACTCTAGGAACCGCAGCTCTTAACGAATCGTGATTAAACTTGTATATGGCCACAATGTCTCGGCTAAGTTCAATTATGGGCAAAATCGGACAATAACTTCTAGAGTTATGGGCCCTTGAATTACAAAATTTGCTATATTTAGCTTGTTTACACTCTAGCACCTTCATTTATTCACCGAGTCTAGTCATATTTACAATGAATGTGTATGACCTTATGGTCTTGGACAAGTTTAGTTATGGATGGAATCGGACCACAGCTTCAAGAGTTACGGGCCTTTGGATTAGAAAATTTGCTACGTTTTTGCTTGTTCAACAGTATTTTACCTTCATTGTTGGTTTTGATCTCAAAATCTACGTAAAAATGAGTTTTACGAGATGGAAACTATATTACCTGGTCATTAATTATTGTGCCTTTGTACTCAGGTGAGCGATAAAGGGCCATCTTGGCCCTCTTGTTATACTGTAATGTTCCCTTAACTAAGTTTGTGTACATCAATATACTATAACGTTTCCTCAACTAAGTTTGTGTACATCGACATTACTGTTAAGTTTCTCTGCAAATTTTACTAAGTGCAATTTAATCTATAATCTTTATCATACATATACTGTAAATTAATGTATAATTGTCTGCCTTTCTATTTTTGAAATCATTATATATCTAGAAATATTTTGTACTCTGTTATTGGTCTCTTGATAAATAGACATCATAAAGTAACAATGGCTCTGGCAATTATCAAAATATGCGGAAATTATATTGTTATGGTGCAATACAATATGTTATCTGATATGTTGGTTTCAAACATTTGAAAATGCATCATAATAATTGCTCTTATCTCCGTTTGTATTCATATTGGTTATGCAATATAGCATGAAAATGCTTTTGTAGTTCGATAGGGCTGACGTTCAATAATGTTATTATAACTCAGTTTTTATTGTCTATATTTTGTGATATTCTGCTGAGAATGATTTTATGAATAATGAATTTTCTAGAATTTAGAACAAATTGTGGCTGTATTTCATTTAATTGTTAATGTTGTAAATACTACCATCTTTGTGATCGGAAATGAATGTTTAATGTACACAATCACATTAGAATGTAAGTAAATTAACTTTTAAACATATTAACTGTTTATTTAATTGTCTGTTCACATGAATTCTTTGTGTACAACAAAGTTAATCTTTCTGTCGGTTGTAATTAATTAAACAGGTTTGACGCATCGTAACCGTTTTTGTAATTGTTTATGCGCTAATTATATGAATATGATGTTTAACTAGTTGTTGGTGGACTGCTGATACAGTACAGACTAAGCAATCAGTTACCAGCATGATGTATGTTAAGTATGGGAAATAAATTGTTTGTTTATGTCCTTTATAAAAGTAAGTACAGTACAACCTCTGTAGAGCAACACTCTGTGGGAGCTGCAAATATTGGCTGTTGTTTAGAGGTTGTTGCTCTACAGAGGTTAAATTTATAGTAAATATCAGTTTAGGGAATATTTGAAGGTGTTGCTATAGAGAGATTGTTGCTCTACAGATGGTCACTCTGGAGAGGTTGTACTGTATCTCAAATAGTATGAACTTTGACCTCACTGAGAAGAATGTATCTATTTGTTCAATGTAAACATATTGATTTGTTTAACCAAGAATTTTGAATTTTTACCGAACATGATTTCAATCCAACATATTGAAATTTTGAAACACTTTGATGTCATTCTGATTGACTAAATGTATCTCTTTAAATTTCAGCTGTTAATGTTCATGCAGTATCTTTTTCTATGTTCACAATATTATCAGTATGTTGGTGCAAGATTATAGTAAGCTCTTTTAATTTCAACAATGGCAAGGTTACCACTGTACTGTCACAGGTCTGATTCAGAACACAACTTCCAGGATGTTGGTTTAACACTGAATGTGAGCTCCACTATTAATTAATATCTTAAATTATCTCACTGGTTAAAATATTGAATGTGGTAGAGTAGTATATTCTTAGACTGATCATGTATAGTTCGAGGTCGGGAATTAAACTCCCTTGAGTTCCTGTGATATTTCTATGATGAACTAAAACTGTCTTACGGTGGTGAGTGGTGGTTGAGTGGTATTATGCACTGGACTGCAGAAGGAAAGGTTCAAATCTCAGCTCCACATTTCTATATTTCGCGAACTCTTTTTCACTAGCCCTCTCCCAACTACCGAGCCAAGTACTGTGTTAAGAAAATCTCAGGAAATGGGTGAGACGTGTGTCAGTGCTTTCCACTCAACGCGATAAAAGAACCGGGAAAAACTAGATGAAATCTCTCTCACTGGGGCGGCTTTAAAATGACCATTGCAGGCATAGCTGTCAAATGGGCCATTAAACAAGAGATAAATAAATAAAGAAAACCATCTTGCTGTCAATCTGGTGAGAATATAAATATTTTGTTATTTGGAGTTACTTCCCTTTGAAACACTTTCAACACAATACTGATCTGTAGATGATATGGAGGTATATGGACAGTAATAGCTAGTGTGCAGTTATCTTTTTTATTACAAAATTTTTATTGCTTAACTCCATTAGTATTAATAACTTAATTATGTTAATCGCTGAATTAGTACTGAAGTTGTTACAGTGAGGCTGCATGTACTTTAATACCATTTATGACCGACTTTGAATCTTTTATCAAAATACAGCTGAAGCTCAAAATGGTTAGCTGTGTTTGTGTCAGTAGCTTGAACTTACATCAAATAAGTGTTCAGAAAAAGTATGGGTTGTAATGGGTGGTAAAACCTTGCTTCATGTGTGCATATTTTATCTACGGGTAGAATACTGTAAGGAGCATTAGGTTTTATTACATCTGTTTATCGTTTACTGGTGATAAATATGTAACAAACATCATATTTTCCTCTACATTTCCCAATGAATTACATTATTAAATTTAACAAATACCAGATGTGTTTACATTGTCCTGTGTGTAAGTTAGCTGTTTTCTGACATCAAAATTAATGAAATTATTCATGTTAATTGTGGACTAACATCTTACAGTTCAGGCATTTTTTATAAACAGAAAATTAAAGTATTTATGTTTCATAAATTAGTTCCTTTTTATTTATCCAAGATATTTGTTTTGGAACCTGTAATCTGGCACATATTTCTGCTCCTGCTGGGCAAACTAAGATGTAGGAATTCAGATTCTCTGGAAATAGTTGCTAGGAGATTTTAAGCATTCCTAGTTAATACAACTTAGCTAGCTGAGTTCCTAGTCACCGCAAGTATGGCAGTTACAGCCTTCCTGCAGGCAGCTGCAACAATAGTTCACTTAATATAATTTAAGTGTTAAGGGATTAGTCCCACACAATAAACTCAGAGCTAATACTTGGCAGTCTTGTTGTCTGTGAGTCATTCGCTTTTCATTCATGTAGACTTATTGGAAGTGAATTTATAAAATCATACTTGGCAATGCTTATTCCCATCATAATACTTGATCAACTTAATTTAAGCAGGATCAGACAAAAAAAGGGTCCAATATGAAAGATGTCCTGCAAGTTATTACGTAAGCTTATGTGTCATGTGTCTCAGTGTTTGCTCCCTCCCTCTCTCTCTCTCTCAAGACGACGTAATTAATTACTCATCTTTGCATGCTGCTGGCACGAATGGCTAGTGACTCCGGAATTCATGCGGAAGTCCACATAAATTTGGTGTTCATAAAATAATTAAATATTAAATAATCTGTTTTCATGACTGCTCATTGTAATTTGTCAAGTTGTCTACCCTGTTCACAAGTTAATGAGATTTTGTCCATTGCAATTAACGTTTCATTCTCTTCTCTTTGCATTCGTTCCCGAGATATCCTATTTCTGTTCCTACTTGCAAAATTGAAATTTGTAATTGAAATGTGGGCTGATTATAATTAGTGCTTAATATTGCATTTTCAATTTTGAGGCCTTACAAAATGTGATGGTTATAAAACTGAGTTGAGGATGACTTTTTACAGTAATATCAATTAGTATCTGATTAATAAATTAAAAGACTTAAAAAAAGTCACAGTGAGTAATTGAACCTCAAGAAATAGTCTTTAAAAGTTGTCGCAATTTGAAACTCATTTCCATTCCATTATTAGAAAGTGATATGAATTAATATATTGTCTTCACCCAGATTGGTATAGGACACATCATATTAGGCGTAAGATCTTAAGTGAATTTGTTGACGTCTTTGAGGTACTAGGTTTGTGCATAGTTTGATTTCAGTATAAAATATGTGCTATAAATGTTGGTTTTCAGTGTATTGTTATGGTACTGTAATACTTTTGGAGTTTGAAGAATAACAGTTTTTATTCATAATTGCATTTAGAATTGTGTGATAGGGTTATGTATGTATATAATTATGTTAATTGTTTGTGAACATAAAGAGATTTAATGAAACAGTATTTTTTTAGTACATATTTTATGCTGCCATCACTACATCGATATATTGTAATTTTAAAGATTATCGAAGCATTTATTATATAAGGATTGGAAAAGAATCTTTCTATGATAACTAGGGTATGTTAATGACAAAGAGGAGGATAAGGGAATATTTAATACATGAATAATTTGTTCAGAATGTGTATTTAGGTAAGACTGTTACTACATGTACTTCCGAATTCTTTGCTGAAGCATGTGACCTGGTTGTCACATGGTACAGATATGGGGGGTACTGTGTGAGATTCATTGAGAGGTACCGACCGACTGTTATTGCAATATTGATCTAGGGCACACAAATATGCACAGTTTGTTTTAATTTTTCTCCTTAATTTTTCTCCTTAGCTCTTCGGTTTTGAAAACAAGAACTCATCACATTAAGATTACAATTTGGTGATTTGGTTCCTTGGTTAAGATGATTATTCGGATGCGCTAGTCATGTAGTGCAGATGTTGCAGTGTTTATTAGTCGTCTAAATGTGTTTTAAGATCTAATTTGAACTAAAATACACATGAACTATTCATGGCGAGTGGTTGTAAATGCCACTCAAGATCCTGTAAAGAAATTGATTCCTATATCTTTGCTTTTTTTGCAGGCTTGATACTAGAGTTGTGCAAAGTTGACTTTATTGTCCTGAAGATTCTCTACTAGCCGACTATTTCACTTGATCAGGTAAGAAATTGATTGATGTTTAATGTTGTTATCTAGAAATCTTGTTTTGTTGCTTTTGCTGTAATGTATTTCACTATTTTCCAAATGAAAGAAATGATGTAACATTATGCTATGTGTTGTATTTTTGTAATACTCTCATTGGAAAGAGTATGACTTGACCCTAATAGATTTATTTTAAATTTTGCATCAATGATAAAAAAAACGTTATAGGGAACTATTTTGTTAGTTCTGAAAATCACACCCGTAAGTAGCATGGGAAACATCTCATGGGAAGAAATTCCCTGTATCAGATTTGATATTTTCTGTGGTCTCAGTATGACATGGACTACAGCCAAATTTCTTGTACTTTTCCTGGAACTTGTTCTGCAATTAATTTCTAATTGTTCTTGTTGGAAACTGAATGATTGTTTAGCTTTCCATAGCAGTCTCTGACTTGGTGCTTGCAGTATTCAAATTTAGCCCTGTATTTTGGACCAAGTCCACCAAAATTGCCATCAGTCCGGTAAATTTGAAAAGTCAGTGGTCTGACGATCCAATAACTTCTTCAGTGGTGATTTAACCATGTGTCAGAACAAAAATTGAAATACTTTAATCACTCTCAAAGATATGGATTTTAGCCAGATTATATAAAATTTTGTGTGTAGTAATTTTGGTCCACTAAACGTTCATTCGGTCCGATAAAGTTTGCACCGAAGTCTGGACCGAATATCCAGTGCTTTAAAAGTTGTTAGTGAAGACTGTGCTTGAATTTTGATGCAGACCAAAGTACTATGTTTTTCTACATCCGCCATCCAATTGTTCTGGTTCCTGCTCCATGTTGCAGTGCAAGACGATGTAAGGTCTGTTTCTTTGAGTACCTTCAGTACTTTTATTGTATAGTTATTTACAGTTACTGTTTCTTCATACCCTGAATTTTACAGTCAGGTTCGCATTTATTATGCCTCGTTCACCATTTGCATGATATAAGTCAAAGTGTTTGTACCTAGAATGTCTGTATTATCAGCGACTTGACTCATGAAAATGCAAACTGACATAAAATGTAGTATTTTTATGGGTTTGGTTCCCTTCATTAATGTTTATTTTATTGATATCTTATGAATAATTAGGGTGATAAAATATTGCTAAGTTCAATCTTAATTAAAGCACATTTCTGCTGTGTTATGTCAGGCTGAAAATAAAGATAGGTTTGATTTGGAATGCTCTGATCCTTTGACTTTGAAAAGCCTGTGTCAGTGCACATGAAAGAGTTTGAAGATTCATTCTTTATGAACTTTTTTCATTACTGTGACCATTAAATAATGAACAAATCTACTATCAAACCTGTGTTAGCAGTCATCTCTATATAAAGGTAATTCTCTGAATCAATAAAGCCATTTTTTAATTTTAATTTTTTAACTTTTCACCTGTTACATACAGTTATGAAAAAATCCTATGATTTTGGCTGATATGCTCATCAAAGACGGGACATACTATGTGAAACCCCATGGTGGGCGGGGGCGGCGTCCAGCACATTGTCCGGACTCTAATTCATATAGTGTACATCAGATCTTCACGAAACTTGGTCGGAAGTTGCACCTACATGTAGTTGATATCTAGGTCAAGTTCCAATATGGGTCTAAAAGTAGGTCATAGGGTCATTAAGTGTATTTTAAACATTCAACATATTGTCCGGAGTCTAATTTAAATAGCATTCATCCGATCTATACCCAACTTGGTCAGTATTTGCATCTAGATAATATCTAGGTCAAGTTCGAATATGGGTAATGTTGGGTCAAAAACTAGGTCATATGGTCCTTAGTGCATTTTCAACATTCAACACAATATACTGACTCTTATTCAAATAATGTACATCAGATCTTCACTAAACTTGGTCAGAAGTTGCATCTACATAATATCTAGGTCAACTTGCAATATGGATTATTTAGGGTCAAAAACTGGTTCACAGGGTCACTAAGTGCATTTTAAACATTCAGCATAATGTCTGGACTCTAATTCAAATAGTATTCATCCAATCTTCACCAAACAGTTTTATTTCAGATCTTCACCAAACTTGATTGAAATGTTTATGGGCATGAAATCTCATTCAAATTTGATAACCAGCCCGATCGCCCCTGGCTTTTCTGAGTTATGCCCTTTGATACCTTGAAAATTGACCAAAAATGCAGTGTCCACCCTCTAAATCAACCAATTATCAATCGGTCTTCATCATACTTATTGAAAATGTTTATGGGCATAAGATCTTGGTGAGCTATGCCCCTTGATACAGTGTCTGCTCTCTTACTGCTCTGCTTACCGATCGATCTTCACCAAACTGTGTAAATATATTTTTGGGCACAAGATATTGGTCAAGTTTGATAACCAGCATAATTGCCCCAGGCACTTGTCAGTTATGCCCCTTGATACATTGAAAATTGACTAAAATGAAGTGTGCTGGAAGTGTTTATATTTCTCAGATCACAAGGCTGAAAAAATGTGAATGGTGCTACATGTACATGTCATATTCATAAAATGTTGCTTTTTTAGCATGATGAATCAGGTGAGCTTTAGGATCGGTGAATGTCTAGCGTCCGTCGTCCGTCCACAATTAGTTTGTTTACACTCTAGCAACCGCAGCTCTTAACGAATCGTGATTAAACTTGCTCACAATGTATATGGCCACAATGTCTCGGCTAAGTTCGATTATAGGCAAAATCGGATAGTAACTTCTAGAGTTATGGGTCCTTGAATAACAAAATTTGCTGTATTTAGCTTGTTTATGTAAATGTGTATAACCAAAAGATCTTGGACAAGTTCGATTATGGGCAAAATCGGATCAGAACTTCAGGAGTTATGTGTCCTTGACTTAGAAAATTTGCTATATTTTAGTTTATTTACACTCTAGCACCTTCATTTATTCACCAATCCTAATCATATTTTCAGTAAATGTGTATAACCAAAAGGTCTAGGACAAGTTCGATTATGGGTGGAATCGGACTGGAACTTCAAGAGTTATGGGCCCTTGACTTTGAAAATTTGCTATATTTTAGCTTGTTTACACTCTAGCGCCTTCATTTATTCACCGATCCTAATAATATTTTCAGTAAATGAGTATAACCAAAAGATCTTGGACAAGTTCGATTATAGGTGGAATCAGACCACATCTTCAAGAGTTATGGGCCCTTGACTTAGAAAATTTGCTATAACACTCTAGCGCCTTCATTTAATCACCAATCCTAATCATATTTACAATGAATGTGTATTACCTTATGGATTTGGACAAGATTAGTTATGGGTGGAATCGGACCACATCTTCAAGATTTATGGGCCCTTGGATTAGAAAATTTGCTACGTTTTAGCTTGTTTAACAGTATTATACCTTCATTGTTGGTTTTGATCTCAAAATCTACGTAAAAATGAGTTTTACGAGATGGAAACTATATTACCCGGTCATTAATTATTGGCCTTTGTTCTCAGGTGAGCGATAAAGGTCCAATGTGGCCCTCTTGTTTTAAAAAGATATATACTTGTTATATAATACTTTAATTTTCTTGACGTATGGTGAAAATATTTACATCATCTAACACAAAATAACAATGTGTTATATTTTTATGAATATTTCTACCATTATTCTTTCATTTAATACTTTCAGTTGTTTTCGTATTAAAAACAATTCTTTCTCGCCATTTTTTTGTTCTTCCACAATCACTTCGAAAGTGTTTTCAATTATTTCGATGTTAAGACTGATATCTTCTCACCATTTTGCACTCAGGTTACAGATATTTTCGTTCTTTTAATAGAATTGCGCAATATTCTTGTAGAATTTATCTTGTTATCTGATGATTGTTATGGTGGCGTAATGCTGGCTCTCGGTATTGTCTATGTCTACAAGTTTTTTAGGAATTTTAGGTTCATGAAATCTTGTTGTTAACAATTTTGTTCAAGCTGTAAGGTTCATCTGGGTGCTTTTATAAAGCATCTTGTGTTGTGAGATAAATTATTCTTAAAGCGTTTTATTGTGAAATCATCTCGGTGTCATTTTAGCATTTTGTGTACCATCAGTTTATATCTGGTTAGCTCGGTCATAGGATTTTTTGGTTTAAATGGTTTCTTTTTTTCTGAGATATTTCAGTAACTAGAATCATAGTAGTATAATATGTATGGGGTATAGTTCATTTCACCAGTTTACCTGGACTTTATTTAACCAGTATACATACTTACCCTTCCACAAGAAGTTGTCATCTTCTCCATAGCTTGAAGATCAACATTTTTGTCAAACTTTCATAGAAGGGCAGTGCATGTCCTGCCCTGACTGGTATTCAAACCCAGATTACTGGCTTACAATCCAGTGCACTTACCACTGAACATTGACCGGGGCCCGGTTGGTGAAAGGCAACACTTTTGTTTGACTATTTAAAGTCTTGACTGTTACCCTGGTATATTTTTATTCTTGACAGTGTGACTGAGGATATTTATGATGTTACACCCCACACACTACAAACATCTATGTCTCCCTCATGATTCATGCTTCATTTAAAAACATTTGCAGCTGTCAATAAAGCACAACAGGATGCTTGCTGATATTAGCATTCAACCAAATTCAAGTAAACCATACAATTAAGATAAATAAATTATTTGTTTGTTTGTTTTATTTATGTTTTAGCTAAGAATAGCAGTTCAAGGTGCTTTACTGGATTTACAATTGGAGTGCTTATCTAATGCTTACATAATTTATAAATGTAATGTTAAAAGCTAGTACACTTGTCTATAAAGATCTTCTTGACATATTGACTATTATTAATGGTCTTCAAATTATGACCCTTTGAAAGAAAAGGCCTAGTATAATGCATGTTGAATGTCAGTCCATCTGTACAAACAAATTGGGTTTGGGTGACTCTAGGGTTAGGGTTAGGACTCTTTGTTCAACCGGAGTCACTTAAAAAAATGTCCATAAGTGGATTTATGTGGCTAAAATCGAGTTAATGTGGCTAAATTTTAACAAATTTTAACATGGGAAAGCCACTTAAGTATCCTATCGTGAGTATGTCCGTTCGTCCGTCCGTAACCAAACCTTGTCCAGGCAATAACTAGAGAACTATTCGTCCTAAGCTCCTCAGATTTGGTAGTGAGATTGGTCATCACATGTAGATGACCCCTATTGATTTTAACAGCAATTGGTCAAAGGTCAATGTCTTACTGTCCAGTTGGCCTTTAGGGGGGTATCAGTGTTTCAAAAACACTTCTTGTTAGAGATGGTCTTAGTCAGAGTGCAGTCGGTTGTATTAGAATTACAGCTACTGATCTTTTATGCCAAAATATTCACATGTAGCATTCATGAGGGTGACTGTTTTTTTTTTATTTATCTCTTCTCGTCTACAGACACAAAATGGCCCTACAAAATTTGTTTGGAACATTTGAACTTTTTTGGGGGTATTTTTTACTTGGGTTTGAATGAAATCATTTTGTTACAACATTCTAAGCTGTGTCTAGCATTTTCAATTTACCATTTGCAATGCTCACTGTTCTTACAAAGTGATTAAAAAGTGTTAAAAAGTCATAAAATCTTACTGCATGTTGCACCAGCCTTCTGTGTGACTGTCAAATTCTTGAAGTGCAGTAAAATTGCATGTTCCTTAACCATTGACTTTCCCAGATAGATAGCTATACTGACTGATAAACGCTAATGAATAATAGATTAAAGTTTGAATTAGTTATCATTTAATGATACAAAAGTTTATGGCAGAAATTTTAATGCTTAGTTTGCTTTGAAATCGAGACTTGAAACGAAACTTGGCAATCAGGTAAATTTTGATGCAGTTACAAGTGCCTGTGCTTACATGTAGAAGTCTTTTAAATACAGGATTGTAATGCTCATCAAATCAAATGAAGCTAATGGCTGAAGCTGATGTCACTTATAGTGGCTGCTGGCTGGTTGGTGACTGTCCTCATTAAAGCTCCTCTTTACATCAATATCTTGAACAGGGATCTAATCTTTTCATTACTTTTTAATGCATTGCATTGCCATTTTACTTTTATATGAACATTTCTGGAATTTATATGCACGGGTCAAACTTCCCATAATCCATGTAAGCCCAGGGCATTCCATATTGGCATGTCTGATGACTGGTACTGGTTTAAACTTTTTATTGCTTCCACAGCACTGAGCTTATGTATTAGGGTTTTGCAAAATTTTGAATTTGAACATTTATATAAGGCCATAGAGACAACATTGAGTATCAGAATAAACCTGCTTATTCCCTTGTTGTTATACCCCCACTACCATTGGTAGGGGGGGCTATATAGGAGTCACTTTGTCGGTCAGTCGGTCGGTCTGTCCCGAAACTTGTCCGAACTGTATCTTCTCTATGGATTAAAGGATTTTTTTATTACTTGATACATTTGTTCACCATCATGGGACGGTGTGTCATGCGAAAGAATTACGTCAATAGCTCCAAGGTCAAGGTCACACTTGGTGGTCAAAAGTAAAAAATGAGCTTGTACAGGCCATAACTATGTCATTCATTGTGAGATTTTAAAATCATTTGTTACATTTGTTCACCATCATGGGACAGTATGTGATGCAAAAGAATTACATCAACATCTCCAAGGTCATGGTCACACTTGAATATCAATTCTCAAAAATGGCCATAAATTAGTTATTAATAAATTCAGTTATCTATTGTGGGATTTTAAATTAGCTGATCACCATCATTATAATAACAAGCAATCACACGGATTATCGCATAGATTTTGTACAACTAGAAGCCTGGCATACATCTGTGACAAGGCGGTATGTGGGGGTATTTAAAGCCTGTAGAAGGCATTTCAGATTGGGGCGGGGGGGTAATTTTATATTTAAGCTGACAATGGAGGAGGAGTTAAACATAGCCCCTTATGTTAATTTTTACAGTTAAAATTTATCGATGGGGGGAGGGGGCTGAGCCCTCCCTAGCCGCCCAGTTCCTATGACGGCCCTGTTTATCCTTCATCTTCTTCCTCATTTATAAATAATTTGGCTTCTTCTGAGTTTTCTACCACCAAGTATCTTAGGATGGAGGCCCCACATATTAATGGGCCAACTACACAAAAAAGAGAAACAGTCTTGACTCACAGCAGTGTTATATAATCATTTACGTTACATTCAATGTATCAAAATACGATCATAATTATAATTCATTATATTGAAATTATGTATAACAAGAGACTGAGATCTCATGGCCATAAACATTTCCATCAAGTTTGGTGAGGATCCGAATAAAATTGATTGAATTATATAGCAGACACTGTTGTGGACACTGGGAGCCGCCCACGACAACGCCCACCCACCATGGATGTTCCCTTAATGTAACCATTTTTCAAATAGGCGTATAAAAAGTATTGACTCCTTGGGTTCTTATTAGGAAGTTTTTGGTAATTATAAATATTAAACTCACTACATCAATCAATTTAACACTGTCTAGACAATAATCTACTTGCCAATAGCCTTGGACTAGAGAAATTAATTTTAAGCTTGTTAAAATTGATAAAAGTTTCTTCTATAAATGGATGTATAGCAAGAAAAAACTAAAACAGTGTGTGACGTAGACTTAGACATTTGAAACTATTAATTTACTGGTCTTGGTGCAATTTTGTGCATGTCAGAAACAATTGTTTCTTCAACAGTCTAGCATGTAAGTCAAATGATCAGTTGCTGCTATACAACAGGACATACTTTGATTTTCTGCAAGAGCCGAAAACTTAAATGAAGTATGAAACAGATGCCTGAAATGAATTTGATGATTTGGGAAAATTATATATCAACACCTACCTGAACAACTGCTCATTATTATGACCACTGTTATGATTATTATTTTTTTACTGTTTCTGTGTAATTCATCTATGTCAACTTTACAATTATATTAAGAAATTAATGGTTGTTTAAAATACTGTTTTTGACTTCCAAATTTTCTATGCCTCTCACACTCATTGTGTTAATCATGCTGTTGTATAACTTTTTGTATTGGGCTGGCTGTATGTATCATATGTTGAACTGAATGCATTGGTCATGGGCTGTATTGTTGTGACATATTGCATTGATTAGTGACGCAAAATTCATTGTAAAGGATCAAATATTACCTGAAGTCACAGCCACCTGTGAATAAAGGCTATGTATCAGCAGTATATGTTAATTGATTTCTTAGATGTAATTAACTGTTCAAAGGCCACATTTTAGTTCCTTTAGATGCCTTAAATTGATGGGTTTGACTTGTAAGTTACATTTCTGTGTTTGGTTGGCTTCTAGGCTATGGTTGTCTGTATTAGAGCATCAAAATGAATAGATCTATGTTATGTAGACTTTCGGTCTTAAATCATAGTTTATTACATTTAAGTCTTTTGAAGTCTTTTTATGATTGTGTTAATGTCCAATATTTATGTAATAGAATTGTTAGATTTAGACTTTCCAACGATTTTTTGTCAATGTGATATTTGCTGAAGAATACCTAAATTACTTTGATTCAGCACTATAATTGTTCTTAAATCATGGGAGACAACTCTTGTGTAACTTACTGATTTATTAAGATAGCCATTTAAGAAAATTTTGCGATATTAATAAGCTATTGTATTGAGTTAATAATTCAGGAGCGTATACAAATTCCATATAATGTGAAACCATGATTATTTGATTACATAGTACCATTTTATACGTAAATCACCCCAAAAATTATACATGAAGGATTGAGTCTTATAAAGACATTAATATCTACTATCCCGTCCAGTCAATTAATTTTGAGGTATCCTGTATCTATCATCCCTAAATATGGTTGACAAAGCCTGTTTTATAAATTCAACAGTGCGTGTAAAATTTCATCTTGACATCCTACTATTTCAAAGAGATTCATTTGACAGACAAGTGTCTTATTCAAGTCATTTGATACAGAGCTATATGATACCCAAAACATATAGTCTTCTAAACAACTGTGTTTAAAATATATTTTATGCAAGTACATTGTTTGCCTTTTTATGGTGGTTTCGATTTTACGGGCTGTTTTTGAGTATCATTAATAGGATTGCAGATTTTGTTCATAAAATGTTAAATTCCATCAGAAGTATCAAGTTGTGAAATTTCATAATTTAAAAAAAAATGACAGCTTGGTATGTACATGTATACAAACATATAGCTGTATGTTAAAATGACAAAGATTTCAAATAGTTCATATTTAGTTTAATTTCTATCATTTTTATCAATCTAATTATATTACTCTGTCTGGCGCGTGTACCATCTGCGGCCTTGGTCCACTGGTTAATGTGCTGGCCTTGAAACCCTGTGATCTAGGTTTGAATCTTGATTGTGACAGGTTATACCCTTCAGGAAAATAGGACAAAATGAGTTTATTCATGATGCTTTACTTTTGACCATAAAGATCCATAGAGCATAAAGGTAAGTGTGGAAAAAAATCATTGTAAAGAATCAAATATTACCTGAAGTCACAGCCACCTGTGAATAAAGGCTATGTATCAGCAGTATAATTATGTTAATTGATTTCTTAGATGTAATTAACTGTTCAAAGGCCACGTTTTAGTTCCTTTAGATGCCTTAAATTGATGGGTTTGACTTGTAAGTTACATTTCTGTGTTTGGTTGGCTACTAGGCTCATATTTTCACTGAACATATCTTCAAAAGTGATATAATTGTTTCATTTTTTGTTCTGAAATATGATAAAATTATCACTGAAAATTCACTTGACCATCAAACCTGTGACTGTGAACTTTTGATATTTACTGGACTAAAGGCCATTTTGTTGCACTCAGTCCTTGGTGCACAGCTAAATTCGAAGACTTATTGATAACCCTCTCAAAAGTTACAGAAGAATATCGATAAAAAAGTGTGTCTCTTTTAGAACAGTGCACTATAAAGTGCTTCAACATTTGGATTGATACAGTTTACTATGTACTGCTAATGTTATAATTAGATCTAATATATCATATTTGAAAACATTTCAAAATTCAGGACATTGCCTACTGTGTCCTGTTTTTGTAATTTATGTATGAAAAGGCTTAGTTACCTATACATTGGAATGTTAGAATGCTTTTTACATATTACTGAGAAGAAATCTGCTTTGCATTCTACATAATGCCAAGGAAAATGAATGCGTATGATTGAAAATGCAGGTGGTAACAATAATTCTCCATTGTTGCAAGAATTCCTTGCTGGAGTTATCTTCTTATCTTTATAACCTATAAAAAGATTGATTTGTGTACCTGTGTGTAAAAATACCCCTTCCTGGTGTAAGTGTTGTTAAACTGTTCAGTCCTGATCTATCTTGTGAATGGTAGCTTGGTATGGGGGAAACTGAACTTTATTCTAATTAAGTTTGCTACTGTTTCAGTGAATCTCTTCTCTCTGTACAATTTAAAGAACTGATAGCAGACTGATACAGTTTAACCTGTAGAAAGAACATCCTGGGGAAAGATGTGATGTGGCCTTTATTAACAGGTGGCCTTTATTTGGGGGCCATTTTGTTCTAAATGATCAATGACTGGGTACCTTTATTCAGAGGTGGCTGCTAACACAGGTTTGACTGTGATTATAATGATGAAAATTTATATTAAAGCACTTTAATGGATGGTGAATATTCATGTATGTTAATTTCATTGATATTCTATATATATGAGCATGTAGTGCTGGTTAATGCGAACTGATTTATGTAGCATTATAAGTTCTGTTGCGTGACTAACACTTATAAATATTTTGTCTGTGATATCTGAAGACATAAGAATAAGTAGTTGTTGTATTAAATATGCATATAGCATTTAAATCCTTGATATTTTATTGATTTTAGTTTATATTAGAATTAATTACCATCAAAGAAAGTTGTTTGAAATGAATCACAAAATTTGAGTAAAGCAAACCCCAGTCACATGTACCTCCAGGGTTGAACCACAGTCCTTTTGTAAGCTTAGTTTGACAGCTTTTTCACATGGCTCTGGATGGTATTCAAACTTGCTGTGATGAGTGGCTTATGATTACTGTAACCCCTGTCAAATGAGTCATGCTTCAAGAACTATTCATGAACAATTCATGAACAACACAAGAAAAGTTCAAGAAAAAATAGTATTATCATGAATGCTCTGTGATGAGTGGCTTATGATTACTGTAACCCCTGTCAAATGATTCATACTTCAAGAACTATTCATGAACAACTCATGAACCATACAAGAAAAGTTCAAGAAAAAATAGTATTATCATGAATGCTAATTATTTTGAAGGGGTAGTAATAAAAAATAACCATTTAAGAATATAATTATACATACAGTGCAACCTCTCCAAAGCAACACCATTTTAGAGAAGCAAAAATATGTTGTTGTTGTTGTGAGGTTGTTGTTCTAGAGAGGTTAAATAAGTAGTTAAATTGTGCAGTGGGAAATAATAATGCTGTTGTTGAAGGGGGGGGGGGGGGGGTTGCTCAAAAGACTGCTGCTCTGAAGAGGTTGTACTGTATATTGAAATTGTATGTATATAATTATATACACTTGTGTAATTATATTTATATCTGAATACAAAATTAATGAAGCATTATTTCTGCCTTCTTATCTTTCTTGCCATAGCTTTCTTAAAATAGATTGGAATTTGTACCACTGTTCATTTTATATACGTATTATAAATATTATGTAAATGCAACATGGTTTTTGCAACAAAATATCTTATTTTCAATTGATCGTGTTTCAAAATGAAACATTATAATTATAAAATATTGGTGTGTATTGTTCAGTGAATTATTGAATATCACGCAACTCTGTGATCGATTTCAGCAATATATGGAATTGAAAATCAAGGCCTGAAGTTACTACATGTAAATGTGAGAACTGTCTCAGAGCTCAAATCTCAAGTTCATTTTCAATGAATTCTATGTGAAAATGTTTTATTGTTTAATATATTAACATACTCAGCCCAATTTCATCACAAAACAATGTATGAATAATATTATTTTACTGTGTACAACAAATGACAAATATAAGATTTGAACTAAGACACTGATGTCAAGTTTTATAACAATCAGACTCATCATAGTTGGTTCAATATCTAGACCTATGATAGTCTTCAAATTAGTGGATTGCCCCCTGCCCGAAAATATTTTTTCCTTCCTTAAATCATTTCGGGGACAACCTAGTTTTAGAGTGTTTTCTTCATTAAGTATATAGTCGGGCAACCAGTCACAAAAAATAATTAAATAAAGACTGCTATGTTTAATACACACCTGATTTTTGTACCTGATTTGGGGTATTAAAAATGCATATTATACATAATCATGCTATTACGGTATCTATTCAGGAAATACTAAATGTAAGTGGTTTATTGTTGCAAAGACATTGTCTTTATAATATGACATTGTTTTACTGCATACAGTCGTAATATATTCTTTAACCCCTTTTCTTGATCCTTTCAGTGGGTGTTCTGGCTGGCCTCTTATTTCTATAATCATAAACATATTAACAAATTCCACTCTTGGGAAATACATAATATGGCCTTTATTGACAGGTTGCCTTTATTCTTAGGTCATTTTGTTCTAAATAATCAATGATGGAATTTTTAAAAAAGGTCTTAATTCACAGGATGACCATTATTTAGAGATGGCTGCGGATGCAGGTTTGACAGTTACAATAAGATTCTTGATAATATAAATTGGGACATGAAGCTAAATGTCTTATGAAGTTATCTGGTTGGTTAAATTACTCAAAGTTGATGTGAAATTGCTTGGTAAAGTTCAGATTTGTTTTCTTGATTTTAAAATGTTTTTAGAAAGTTTGTCTTTTTTTTCATGATGTAAAAAAGGGACAGGATAAATCTTAACGGAGCAAAAATATTCATGTTACGGCTTCATGTTTCAGGAAGATAACATTTCCGTGTTTTTTTGTTGTTATGTATTTTATCTGAAATTGTAGGAAAACAGTTTTATGGTCATTGGCTGTGTCTATCTATGCTATTTTATTGAATTAATTTCCTGGTGAGGGAAATATATTTACATGTTATTGCTACAAAGATAATGTTGACAAGCTTTATGCATTCTCTTAAAATTAGAACTCTCTTTGTTGTTGATTCATTATTGATTTGTATCTCTTTATTTAGATAGATAATTATTTCAAATGGTGAATGGTTTCTGTTGTCTTGCATTTAAAATGGCCATAACAATAAAATATTGAAATTTTAGTGATTGTTAGATAAAAGTTTATATCCCAGAAGTCAACTCTCAATTATAAATATGAGGTAAAAAATGATCATCTTTCCTTGTGAGATATTTTCAGTCCCATCCAGATTGGGTTATATGGCTTGTAGAACATCAGTAGCAAGAGTAACTTTGATCTCTAATCCAGTAAACAAATTTTATCAATCAATATCAATGCCTATAAATCATTTTTCATTGTATATTCTGCATTAAGTTCCCATTTATATAGTGCAGTGCTCACTTTTTCAGCACAACAACCTTCTGTATTGGTTATCTTCATATTATAGAAAAGTTGCCTCCCTTTATCATTATTGTGGTTGCATCAGTTGCCCTTACATGCTTAGTAGTATCAGACATGGCAACAATGCAGCATATAACCATAGTCTCTCAGTTTCCATGATTTTTTTACCCGTGCTTACATTATTTAATATAAACTCATCAAACAACACAAATCTGTCAATTTTTTTTTCGAATATCGCCGTTACTATGCCTATAAAAACATAAAGGTAAGTCATGCTTACAGAGGATGGGAGTCTAGTACTGGTTCTTCCCAGGAGCGAAGAACTGTCCGTCTGTTGAAAAGGGGCGTTAAACCCAAAAAAGTCACTCGCCATCTTTTCGATTATCGGAAGTGACGATATCTTGATAAACTGGTTGCACATAAGTATGGGTCCCGGCTTTCCTTCTAAAAGCTGTCAAAAACGGTTAAAATTGGCACACTACAGTGAGAGCGAGGTTTCCCGAAAAGTGCACACATTTTAGATATGTAAATAGAATCAATGGTTTTCTATAAAATCTATGTAAACTGTGGTCACATGTAAGTAAATACATTCTTGTAAATTGTGGTCATGTGTAAATATTTACATCCATGTAAACTGTTGTCACACGTAAATGCTTACATCCATGTAAACTGTGGTCATGTGTAAATTACATCCATGTAAACTGTGGTCATGTGTAAATAATAACAGCCATGTAAACTGTGGTAATGTGTTATTAATCACATCCAAGTAAAATATGGTTACAGTCATGTAAATAAAGAAGTACATGTAAACTGAGGTAACATGTAAATAAAGATCCACATGTAAACAATAGATTGATGATTGATAAACTTAATATGAAAAGTTGAACTTTGATTTTTTTTACCAATCTGTAATAAATTTTCTTCCTTAAATCAAACAATTCAAAATATCCTGCGGCAAAGTTTCATTGTTTACACTAAATTTGGCAATCACCATTCATTTTGACAAGGTTGGAATCTCAATACAAGGCAATTAAAGTTACATATACAGTAAAACCCCGATTATTTGATGTTGTCGGGACTGAAAAATTACTTTGGATAATCCGGGGTTTCAGATAATCCAGGGTAAGGGAAATCTAGACAATTGTATGAAAATATAGGGAGATCACTCCCATATATATGGTGTGCACGTATCTATGTTTAATTACAACAAAATTAATGTGTTATAATTCATATTTTATTTATGAAAAAATACATTTTAAGAAAAACGTGTATGTTCAACTTAACACACATGCACGAGTAGTTTGTACAACTATTAATACAATGAACTTGTCTGATCAATCAGAGTTAATTGTCGACTTCGGATAACAGGTGTGAAAATATGCGTTCGGATGATTTTGGGGACCTGTTTATCACTTCGGATAAGCCATGGTTTTCGGATAACCCGAGTTTGGATAATTGGGGTTTTACTGTAATAAAACTGAATTAAGTTATTTGTAGACATAGTAATTATTCATTTAGTTGTATTTTACGATGATATGTGTAATCATTTTCACGTGTATATCAAACAAATAGCAGATTAATGAATCTAATTGCTTTATCATTTACACATGTGCTGGATAAAAATATGGTTAATCTTAAGCTGTTTTACAATTGACACCATGAAATAACTTTTTATTACCCAATGCATGGTATTGATATTTATGTTTATTTAATTCTTCCTCTGAAAAATCTTGGAAACGATTTGGATTTGACATTTTCTACGAAAACACTGTTAAAAACAATCAAAACTGTTGACCGGACAACAGTTCACAGTATGATTCCAATTGCAAATATCCAACTTTTTTGGTAAAACAGCAAAAAATAACTAATTAACATTTATTAAATGCATTGCGTAATAATATAACTAACTGTCTCAATCAAGTTTGTTGCAGTTATAGCGTTAATAAGTATATGTTAGAGTGCATATTTTGGTGTTCTTCGTAAGCTAAAATTGTATAGCTTTCTTATTATAAAGAACACCCAAATATGTATTCTGATCATCTTAGTTGCTCTTTGAAACTTAAAAATGTTAGAACAGCAGTTTTAGTAAAATGTGAAAGCCGAAAATTTGAAAAGGCCTTGTCACTGATTTAATAAGAAAATTGGGCAAGCTCATGTAATGTTTAGATGTCAAATGGTATGATGAAATTATTATCTTCTTGAAAATGAACATTGTTGAAACATTGAAATATTGAACTCTCCTAAGATTAAATATAAACAAGATTATAGACATAAACTGTATGTTAACATACAACAGTGCTATTGGTTCTGAGCATGAGCATCTATTTTGTTTGAAGTAATAACACATAATCACATAATACACTTGCACTTCAACTGATAATAAACTGAAAATTTCCATAAATTGGAAACTTATGAAAAAAACAAATGTTCTAGTTCCATGGGTGCTTGATATCCAGAAGTAACACTGAACATCTAATTTTGATTACTGGCTTACAGTGACAGTGAAAGAGTTCATACTTATTATGTACTTTTGTTGAAACTTTAATTGTATTAATACTTCCAAGTTCATCATGTTTCTTATTTTTAGCTCACTTGTCACAAAGTGACAGGGTGAGCTTTTAGGATCAGTCTCCGTCGTGCGTCGTATGTCGTTCGTTGTCAAACTTTACCTTGTGAACACACTAGGGGCCACATTTTTAGCTCAATTTTAGCAGATTTGGGTCAACATTAAAACAGGTCAACAGCCCATGAGGGATAGTTTGAATATACATAGTGCTGTTTTAAAAAAATCAGTTATTCCCCTTCAGGAATTCTGATTTGTTTTCGCTGAAATTCTTCAACGGGATGGACAGTTAAAATGTCTGTCCTTGGTTATTTCTTTAATGAGCATTGAAAAATCAATACATGACTAATGTAAAGTTTCTTTTTTTGCTGAGTATTTAATTATCAAATACATGTATTGTGGTTTCTTATTATCACATTGAAAACAAATCTTCTATGTTTTACAGTATGACTATAAATCTTTTGAACAATTGTGAAATCATTTCGTGATGATTGGATTGTATGACAGATTGTTCCCTTTTCTTTAACAGTGTTGTTAGAAGACAAACAAACAGATACATTAAATTGTGTATGTGTTGTTGTTTAATATATGAACACTGCTCTGTGGTAAATTGTTGGTTATGTAAATGATACTAAACTAAGATATTGCCTACTTAAAGTGACTCATATAAATGTATATTTAATCATTTCCTGTTTGTTGAGGCTGATGAAAAAGCTTTTATGTGGTTCTTCTGTCCTTAGACTAACATTTCCTCTGATATTGAAGTAAGCTGACAGGCTTTATTAAATTAAGACTGTGTATTAAGGCATGGGGGCATGCCGCACATTATCTATATTAAAATTTTAATTATGCTAGTCCGTGACAATTACAGATGTACCACTAATTGTTCCCAGTATATTATCCCCTCAGTGCAATTCATTTTACAAAATTTACTGTTCTTTTTTTTCCAGTTATTGTTAGAACAAAATTTCACAAAGACCTTCCAATAATTTGAAATTGTAATTTTTGTATAAAGTATAAAAAAAAAAAATTCAATTATGAATCTATAAAGAAACCTTAATTTTGTAGATTTCATCTTACATTGGTAGATTTTGATTGCAGTTCTGGAACGTCACATTACTTTGTGTTGGCCTTACTTTGTACAAGCACAATTACCCATTTTCAGTTGATACAGAGATATGGAATATAAAGATATAAATCTAGCTGTGTATACTAGCTCTGTCTGGCATATAATACTTGTGAGTGTTTTATATCATTTTAATGGTTCGAATTTCGGTATGTGGAGCATGTTTTTTCATGTGTGTCTCCTCTAGGGGAAAATACTACACTTTCTGCAGCTTAGCTGGAATTTTCTTTGCCTTTTTAACATAAAAAAGCTGTATAAATTTGTGGTGATGCTGAGCTTGGGAAGGATTTGGCTTGAAACCATTAAAACAATGCTTGAAGAAACCGTTCATGCAGAGCTAGGACCCATTGATACTGACTGAATTACATTAGTAGGGCTGGGAACCTTTCATGATGCAGTCAGAAGACGAGTGGGGCACTTTGACCAAGCTACTAAAGTTGGGCTGGAAACCATTCATGATACTTGTCAGAACTACATAAGATAGACCGGGAACCATTCATGATACATTGTCAGAACTATACATAAGATAGAATGGGAACCATTCATGATACATTGTCAGAACTGCATAAGATAGGCTGGGAACCATTCATAAATCACTGTCAGAACTACATAAGATAGGCTGGGAACCATTCATAAATCACTGTCAGAACTACATAAGATAGGCTGGGAACCATTCATAAATCACTGTCAGAACTACATAAGATAGGCTGGGAACCATTCATAAATCACTGTCAGAACTACATAAGATAGGCTGGGAACCATTCATGATATACTGTTAGAACTACATAAGATAGATTGGGGACCATTTATGATACACTGTCAGAACTACATAAGATATACTGGGAACCATTCATGATACACTGTTAGAACTACATAAGATGGGCAGGGAACCATTCATGATACACTATCAGAACTACATAATATGGGCAGGGAACCATTCATGATACACTGTCAAAGGGAACCATTCATGATACATGGTCAGAACTACATAAGTTGGTGTTTTAGTGTTTTATTTACCTATAATGTCCCTTTGACACACACATATATACATATTACAAATAATAGCTAATTAATGTATCTCTGTTCTTGTCACAAAAAATAACTTTTTAAGAATTTACGCTTGTTGGAATTTGTTCATATCACGTTGATAGATTAATTATGCAAATTATATGAATTTCTAAAAAACAATCCTTTTATATGAATACAATCCAGATCAATCATGCATATCAATTATCTGCATCCTATTAATAATTGAACAACTTTTGCGATAAACTCGTGTGCTCGATATCATTCATGTTTATCCCTTTTATTGCTCATCTGCTTTTTTTGCTCCTTTAAGCTGCGGTCACATTTACAATCACGCACGTAGTTGACCGTAGTAAATGGTGTAAAAGCAGTGTTGGATGTAGTGTTAATGGCTGCATCATATTACTACAGTCAAATACAGTAAGCCTTTGAAATGACCTGAAATAAGCAAAAATTCTAATTCAAGGGCAAATTACTCAAAAAATGAGATCAGTGACCCTCAATTGTTTTCGTTAAAATGTTTCTGTTATCATATGTTACAATCATGCAAAGTTAAAAAAAATTCTATTGTTCAGTTTTCATTTTGCCTATAATTATGTCTGTTTGACAAATGTAGCAAACTTTGTTTTGTGTCTGATTTAGCTTAGTTTCAACTTAAAGATGCAACTTCCGATCAGACTATTGGATGCAAATTAACTCTCTCTCTCTACATTGTTTTATCAAATGCTATGTACATTGTTTTATCAATGATGGAAATACAGTGAATGTTGACTTACTATACTGAATCTATAAATAGCTGAAGCAGCCGATGGTTTTAATATAAACTCCTCCCTCTAATTCAAATTTGAATTTTTGTTATAAATTGTTTTGAAAATATAAGAACCTAAATCTTCATACATTTTGAAGTTTCTTATCTGGACTGATAAAATAATCATTTTGCTTCATTCAGAATATTTTTTTCAGCATTTAAAAAACGCCATTTAATATCAGTTGTTAAAAAAAATCTCTCCCTGAGCTGAAAACAGTTTGAAAATCAAGGGAAACCACCCACCAGCCATTACCTCCCTTTTATATCCCTGTTGGGTGTTTAATATGGAGAGACCTTGGAAGAACCATATGTTACCATAGGATAACATTCCTTCATGATATTTGATTTGTTGTTTAGCATTCTCTATATCTAATCAAATCATTCTTGTTGGGAACATAGACCTTATATTTGTATAGACATTAATTAATCAGTTCATGCAGGAAAATACTGCTATGACATACTTCATCAATGTTAATCAATGTGTTTACTTAAAGATGGATTCAAGTGTATAGTGATCCTACCTGACATGTCAGACTAATGGCTATAGTAAGGAAGCCAGTGCTTTAGCCTTATATTGGGATAAATTCAGCTTGTCCTGCCTGTTTGAACATTAAGCGACCATGATATTACCATGGCAACTGAAATATATGATTACTGACTTCATTAGGGGACCCTTTTCAACCATGACTGACCATGGTCTTACCATGACCATGAATAGTTCATGAAGTATGAATAGTTATTTGATAGAGATGTATAACCCAAGTTGAACCATAACTGAATATTGTACTACAAGGTAAACACTATTTGAACCATTTGTATAACAGATAAAACATCCAGATCCTGGTCCATGTTTGGAAACTGAACAATAGTACAGCTTTCCATGGCCGTCACTCAAGAATTTTTATGTGAAACAAAGTACTATGTTTTTCTACATCTGCCATGCTGTTGTTAAACTAGTTCCAGTTCCATGTTGCAGTGCAGGTCAGCTATTAATTTCAGTTTCCGTGAGTACTTTCAGTACTTTGATTTGATCGCCAGTCTAATCTTGTGAGTTTCAAATAAATAACATTGGACAGTCATAATAATCATAACATTAAGCTTGTTATATATACACCCTTGGGCACCCAGAAGCTGTTTCATAAGACATAATTATAACCTTAGAAAACATCGAAAATCAAGCATTGCGTAATTAAACCTGTGTTTAATATCTGTAATTAGAACCTCAACTACCGATTAATATCAATACAGGTGATCTAATGATGACATATGAGTGTGATATATTAAAAATAATTGTTGATGTTTAACCATGTAAGTAGTCTAATGTTTGTAACATTATGTTTACGTGTGTGAGGTGGATTTATCATTTTAATGGCGTGTTTCAAGTATAGACCCCCTGCTAACATGTAATCTACTGGAACGAATCCATTGAAATGATGATCAGAAAGAATTTAGCAAATTTCTTAATTATGTGATACCGTTTGTGTCTGTTTGGATCTTCTGAATATTCCCAGATACTCACTCGTAAATGCCCCGCCCTTTATTTTAACCTTCACCCTTTTACTGGGTAAAACAAAACTTGTGATACATTATAGATGCTTACATTAACTCTCGGAAACACACACACAGTCTATGCATCCATTACAACAAACCTACATTTGGTAGATAAAAAAATTGAACCCTCATCCTATGTCTTGATAGACTAAAATTTGAAAAAACAAAATGTTGATGTTACTTTTCTGTATTTTGTAGAGAGATAATTTGCTTTTTACTTGGGAAATCTTTCAAGATTACAGCTGCAGAAAAAATGCAAAATAGTTCTATAATTGACAATTAGCTGGCTTTAAATTTTGCATCAATTGTCTTACAAAAGGGGAACAATTTTGACTCACTTAAAAATTACTTTTTGTTCATTTTTTGTTGTAGAAGTTTCAGCTACAGTTGTACACGGCATAATATACAAATTATCTAATATCATACAACAAGCTACCAACACTTGTCATAGTTGAAAATAACCTGTAAACACACTTTGCATAATTTTGGTATGAAATATTATTTCAGAAATACAATGTAGTTGAAGCTGTTGCATTCAAATAAATTATTTCATACTTAGTTTAAGGGATAAAAAAGTGAAATTTAATATCTAAGCTTGTGAGTCACATTTTCAGTTAGTTCTTTTAAGTATCTAACTGGCTGAAAAGGAAAAAAAATAAGCATGTAAAATATAACACTATGAAACATGTACTTGTATATATGATTTATGTATCATATGTTTAACTATCTACAGATGCTGGCATAGAGAAATATAGCATCCTATGCTTCACTTAACTCAGCCACATTCTTTATAATATTAACAATTCTCAGCTGGATATTTTATGTTCTACTTTATCTCCACTATTCGTGTTATTTGTAGTCTTAACATATGTACTTTTTTTAAAAGTCGGGATAAAGTATGTGTATTCATGCAGTTATATACAATTTTGGATATTTGAAATTTTAAAAAAAGTGCACATATAGTTGCAACATATCTGATTGTTTGTGCTCTTATATATTTATATATTGACCTACTTAGCTAAGATTGGATATTTAATAACTTGGTTAAAGATAAAGTTATCTGACTAAGATAACTGGATTAACATTGGTTTCTTTTATTAGAGACTCTTAATTAATTGTGATTTCATTAACGTTTAAACTTGATAATTAGATCCAACAAATATCTGGAGGTTTTTATCAACAAGTTTTACATGGGTGATTAATTGTGTGTATTCTTTATGTGAAATGAAAGCGACATAGATTCTTTTCTGGTTCAAACAAATTCGCTATATAGTTCTTGAAACGAGTTGCCTCAAATTGTTTATGATAGGCAAATAAAATGATTTTAAGGAAAATTTAAAAGCAACAGAGATATATCATTTTCTGAACCCCACAGAGACAGGCTTGAAATTTGAGATAGATATGTATGTATGTGAAATACCATCGTGGAGAGGAACTACATATATATTTTTCTCTACTTCGGCAATATCTTAATGCCATACTGTCTTGGCAAAGAGCCTTTAGATAGAAAACAAGAAGTGAAGTTGGAATTTCTCGTTGAAGAGTTGTTTATTGTCAAAGAATAAAACAACGTGCATGGTATTACTGTAATCTCTGTATTCAGGAAATAGAAGATAGAATTTGTGAATTTATGTATTTTTGCTTTTTTTAATGATTATTATACATTAAGTATCGTGGATGGTGTGTTTATCTGTTGATTCATAGAGACAGACATAATTGTAATACAGCCGTGTGTCTATCCTTCAGACCATTTAAAGATCAGAATTGTGTCAGTGATAAGTTTATTTGTTCATCACATGGTGGCATATTTTCTGCTTTTTGTAAACCAAAAAGTGCTTGTGATTAAGAAATTGTTATTCCAAGGTGGGGTATTAATTTTGTGCTTGGAGATTCTCATTAGTGATTTACTTAACGTTCAAAGTGGCATTTATCAGTAATACATGTGAACTTGTTTCCACCAACATGGATAAACCTCCTGGCCCTAGCAGCAGCACCACAGCTTGTAAGTAACCCTTTGTTTTCTCTGTTTATTTGTTGACATACTTGTTGTTTTCATGTGAATAATGTTGTTTGTCTTGTCAGAGTGTTTGTATATATGTGTATAAAGTTTTCTGGTCTGATAAAACATGTTTTTTACAATGTATAGTTCTGTGGTAATATGATACACATATAAACATCTGTATTTGTCAATATGCTCTTAAAAGTTTTCCTGGAATAGTGTATCTCACACTGTGGGAATATTGTTTGCCCAGTATACTGTTAACACCAATATTCTAGCGAATGATTTAATTTTCTTCTACATCATAACAAGGAAATCCTTGGCTACATGTTTGTTTACTTCTATATTGAATTAAAGTGGGCTTTTTATACATGTTAGTTCTGAATCTTATACTCACTACATGTGTTTCATAATTTAATTACAGTCAAACCTGTGAAGAAAGGTCATCCTTTGGAAATACAAATAGTGACCTTTATTGGCAGGTGACCTTTATTTAGAGGTCATTAAGTTCTTTATAATCAATTAGAGTTTTAAGAGAATGGTCTTTATTCACTGAGTGGTCTTTATTTGGAGGTGGCAGCTAACACATGTTTGATTTACGTGTATATGTAGTGAAACATTGGTCAACAGCCACCTGTTTATAGAGGTCACCTGTGAACAATAGCCACACTTTGATACTTGTATGTTTTGATATAGACGACCAAAGAACTGCTGTATAAAGGTGATCTTTGTATAAGAGTAGTATCTCTCTTCAGTGAAGTTTCTTCCCCGTGTACAGTAAAACCTGTGAACAAAGGCCACCCATGGGAAGGACAAATATGGCCTCTATTTACAGGTGACCTTTATTTAGAGGTCATATTACTCTAAATAATCAAAGACAGTTTTTAAAAGATTATGGCCTTTATTCAGAGGTGGCTGCTAGCTCAGGTTTCACTGTATGTATATATTACTAACTTATGATCTATTGTTTAATCAGACTAATATTTATAACCATTCCTTCCGCATATAACACTCATGACCTACTTAGTATTGACAATTCCCCCTTTCAAAAAGTTCATGAACTATTCATGAACTATGCACAAATTGTTCAATAAAAATAATGTTTTCATGAATTCCATTAAAAGGGGATGCCTTGGTACTTTTCATTGTCAGTCTGTAATTAAAACCTGTTTTTTGTTCAGGTTGAAACCTTGTGCTATGAAATATATTAGAACATCCATTGTGAGTTGAAGGTGGATAATTTTGTCTGTAAAGATATAAATTGGGTTTGTAAAGAGGAATGATTGGGTTAGTGGATATAATTGGGTCAGGGCAGCGATATTTGGGTTAGTGAAGATAAATTAGGTCAATGGGCAGAAAATTAGGTCAGTGGAGAGACAATAGGTCAGGGTAGAGAGTTGGGTCGGTGAAGATAAATTAGGTCAATGGGCAGAAAATTAGGTCAGTGGATAGATAAATATGTCAGGGTAGAGAGTTGGGTCGGTGAAGATAAATTAGGTAAATGGGCAGAAAATTAGGTCAGTGCGGAGATAATAGGTCAGGGTAGAGTTGGGTCGGTGAAGATAAATTAGGTCAATGGGCAGAAAATTAAGTCAATTGAGAGATAATAGGTCAGGGTAGAGAGTTGGGTCGGTGAAGATAAATTAGGTCAATGGGCAGAAAATTAGGTCAGTGCAGAGATAATAATAGGTCAGGGTAGAGTTGGGTCGGTGAAGATAAATTAGGTCAATGGGCAGAAAATTAAGTCAATTGAGAGATAATAGGTCAGGGTAGAGAGTTGGGTCGGTGAAGATAAATTAGGTCAATGGGCAGACAATTAGGTCAGTGGAGAGATAATAGGTCAGGGTAGAGAGTTGGGTCAGTGGAAATGATGGGATAAGTGGAGTGAAATTTGGCTTTGCAGAGATAAATTAGGTTAGTGTGGTGAAATTAGGTCAATGTAGATAATTTGGTTAGGGGACAGAAAATTGGGTCTGTAGGGTGAAATGTTTCATTTGTGATCTGCAATCAAATATTATATATTATAAATATTATAATATTGCCATGTTTATATATGAATGACTCAGTTTATTTTCTTGGAATAGTTGTTTTTAATTTGAGGTTATGTTTAAGTGTCCCACTTACACTGAACAAGGTCAAGGTCATTATGTTTATATTCAAAACCTCTATCTTATGTGAAGTGGAAAGCATTTTTGTTATATGAATGTGTGTAGTCTGTCAACCGACAGGGTTGAATTTATCGACAGGGTGGAGTCTGTCGACAGATTTAAATCTATCTAAGGATTGTTTTTAGTAATTAGCTCTGTATATTCGTTTCATGTGTATTTATAGTGGATAAAATAATCAATACTTTTAAGAACTTGCTACTTCAAAGTCCTTAGCTACATTGCCTTTTAAGTTATACTATTTTAATGGGCATTGGCAACTATTAACTCATGTAATTAGCTATGTATACATCATTCTGTAGCTCATAGAGGGAATAAAGCTGAACAGCTAGAAACTGGAGCAAAAATAGGAATTAGTTGCTATGTTACTAAAAGTAGAGCCATGATTTATTTGCTATGTCAATTTATGTATATTGATACCCATCTGTTGATATTTCATTGAGGGCCAACCTATAAAGTTCCTTGAGCCATTTGATAGCAGGAATCGTTACACATCAAACATGATAGTCACACTGCAGTGCAGTATTTCCTTTACATTGTGTCATGCAACAACATGTTTATGACAAAGTTGATATTGAGAAATTACCCAAACATGACTCTATTTGACATAGTTAGCATTGTGTCATACCTCATGTTTATGGCATAGTTAATATTGTGCCATGCCACAGCATGTTCATAATGTAGTTAACATTGTGCTTATGACATAGTTAACATTGTGCCTTGCTACAACATGTTTAACATTTTGCCATGCCTCAGCATGTTTATAACATAGTTAACATTGTGCCATGCCACAACATGTTTATAAAATAGTTAACATTGTGCCATGCCTCAGCATGTTTATAACATAGTTAACATTGTGCCATGCCACAGCATGTTTATAACATAGTTAACATTGTGCCATGCCACAGCATGTTTATAACATAGTTAACATTGTGCCATGCCACAGCATGTTTATAACATAGTTAACATTGTGCCATGCCACAGCATGTTTATAACATAGTTAACATTGTGCCATGCCACAGCATGTTTATAACATAGTTAACATTGTGCCATGCCACAGCATGTTTATAACATAGTTAACATTGTGCCATGCCACAGCATGTTCATAATGTAGTTAACATTGTGCTTATGACATAGTTAACATTGTGCCTTGCTACAACATGTTTAACATTGTGCCATGCCACAGCATGTTTATAACATAGTTAACATTGTGCCATACCACAGCATGTTTATAACATAGTTAACATTGTGCCATGCCACAACATGTTTAAGATTGTGCCATGCCACAACACATTTATGACATAGTTAACATTGTGCCTTGCCACAATACGTTTTTTGATGTAGTTAACATTGTACCACATTGCTACAATATGTTTATGACATAGTCAGCATTGTGCCTTGCCACAACATGTTTTTGATGTATTAGTTAACATTCACAGTGCCTCAAAATGCCACAACATGTTTATTTGTTATCATTCCTTATTATCTTGTACATAATATTATGTAAAATCATTAAACTCACATTTTCAATTGGTATTTTACTTAAAATGTCTGTTGAGTGTTGTTTTAGGAAATGACATGTCAACAAATGTTCTATTTATTATTGAAAACTTGTCAGAAGTCTATTTAGCAGTTTTTAGATTGAGAAAACGACAATCCGTTTGATTGAATAAATATTATCATGGATCATAATTTAATATACAGAATATAGTTTAATTTTAATGATCTTACTTCACAGAATTAGCTGTTGAAGCAATAGATGGTAATGTACTCATTGTTGTCATGGGGTCACTTAAAGATACTTTCAGGTAGATGTTGTAGGCAAAGAATTAGTTACCGGTTACTGGTTGATTTGTCTTATGTTAGGTTAAAAGTTTCAATAATTATTTTGATTATTTTCAGTTTTCTAAATCAAAATACTTGCAAGAACTGGAGGAAGAAAACGTTAAATGATTTTTAGTAATTTTCTTGATTGGTGTCTAAGTGCATCATTAGGTAAAATTGTGTCTAAGTGTGTCGTTAAGTTACCTTTTGGTGTATGTTATTAGTGATTGGCTTAGATGTAATTTACGCATATTAATGACTGCATTCCACCTATAATTTCCTTGCTATGCTCTCAATGATTTTCCACAACATTTCTTAACTTACCTTATGCACATATGACGTGCCTGAGTGGTATGTTGTTCAACTTATTTACATTGTATGTTAAAGTGTCTGGAAGTTTTTGTTTTTCTCCATTTGAAAACTCCTCCATAATTTCGGCTTGTTTATTCAATTCATGTTCTGCTTTATCAATGTAATTGCATTTTCCTAATAGTTTGGCAGCTATCAGGTTTTAAGGTATGATTCATGTGGGTTATCCTGGCAGAAAGATGATGTTGGTTGTTTTCAACTGGATTGAGAATCTGTGTATCTGTTTTTTTTTTTGTCTGGGAATCTTCCATATTCTTCATTATGCCATCCGCCCCAAATTACTGCCCCTCCAAAATTACTGCCCCCACCCTTTTTAGGGAAAGCAAAAAATAAAAACAAGATGTACTGTAATTGCAAAATATAATTTATATGCTGAAAAGTAACGCTAGCCATAATGCACAGGTTGAAAAATAAAATCAGTTAAAACATTACAATGAAATTGGGGATTATTATAATTAGGGTATTTTTCATGTGGTTTCAGTTGTGTTGTGATAAAATTATGTTCATAGAAAAAAATATGAAAATGAATATTATTGGCAAAAATTGAGCAATTGAATTATACAAACTTTGAATTGCTAAGAACAAGTAGAAAAGATATGGGAAAAAAACTTGTATTGTTTTAAAATTGTGCCAGACAAATGTGCACAAATCTCTCACAGCTAGTATACCTGTAAATGTGTGATACACATTATTGTTATTTGTAATAATTTTCTGTTGTCTCATGATTATTTATTGTTCAATATAAGATAATACATACCGGTAGTTTATGTTTGTCAAGGTCAAAATGATATCATGAAGTACAAATTTTATGATTATAACTAAATATATGAGACAATAGTACATAATTATACAATTATAATACAGCAACGAATATTTGATTTAATTTTAGACAAAAGATCGGATGTTCTGAAGGTCAGTGAATGTGTCATACTCATATTGTATCTTTTTTATTGTTTTTCCTTCCAACTTTTTTATGTTGACATCTTGAAGCAGTTGAGGGGATCATTAGTCAATAACATCAAGTGTTTTAGTAAACAACATACACAAGGCCAGTATAATTATCACCATGCAGCCATTGCTGTGTGTTGCTATATCCTGGCCATATTATTGCCCTACAAATTTAACCAACCTTATGTATTATGGTAAAGCAGGTTGTGGACGTAATTAAAAATTAGGATAAATTTTTGTTATACAGTAACACCTTGATTATTCGAATGTCGTTGGGTCCTGAAAAATCATTCGGATATTACATGGTTTCGAATAATCCATTACATTATCAGGTACTGGATGGGAAACGATAAATTCCGTACTGTCCGTACATTACAAGGGAGTTAACTCTTGCACTCAAATATGACGTTACATGACTGATAATAATGATAAAATGAAATTTTCTTTATTTATCCTTCTTTTAGAAATGTAATATGAGTTTACAAATGAAACAATAATACATTGTTAAATGAATACTGGCGCATACTGTAAGTACGGTATTATTCGCAATGTTTTTATTTTCGCTATTATTCTCAAATGGAAGGCTTAGTGAATTCATAAATCCGCGTAAATTTATTAATATAACGTAAGTGCTATCAGAAGATCATTGTCGGAAAATTTCATTACAGACTGATAAATAAACGCATCACTTGTCGGTATGTACTGTTCAGTTAGGATAATTGTAGATTGACGCAGTGGTCGAGTCCACGTTTATGGTGTAAAACCATTGTCAAATTATCAGTAGACATGTAGGCTGACTTATATACAACTTACAAATTTTGTTGAGCACATCAACTACCGGCGTAATGCAGTTGGTAACGATGTAGTCTATTGATACACCTATTGTTGTGAAATTTTCGGTGTGAGACAGCGATTTAGTAATTTTTCTCAAATTATTTTCTATTTCTATATATTTTTTTAAAATTTCGCCAATTTTGTCATTTTCTTTTTTCGTTTTTGTAAGAATTATACTAGATCTAGTGCTTATATTATTATCATTTTTATTGTTTGGTATATCTTTAACATGTAATAAACATGAAAAATAGTCTCAGACATTTCATCGTAATTCTGGTAATTACGATTGGTTCGCTATTATAAGTCCATTTTCAGCCATATTTAGCTACATTTGTGTAGTTGGCCTTCAGATAAGTCGGCACGAAGTACTTGTGCACGGTACTAATACTGCAAGTACTTTTGCACTACACACTTCGCGTTTAACAGGACAATAATGCATTCTTTTTCTTCACAGTTTACTACAAAAATATTATAACAAACCTACCTATGTACTACAATTCATTTACGGCTGAGATGAAGTTGAAAACGAAAAAAGAGACAACCGGTGAGGTTCGAACTCGCAATAAAATTTTAGCTCCTGGCCATTTCTAAAAGCTTTACCAACTACGCCTACCGGACATCTACAATTGCATTGCTAAACTTTGTTTGTTATAAACCCACTTTACCTGTTCAGATAATGGATGTAAATGTTTGAATTCACATAAAATGAAACGTCACTATCACATTATCCTAATTGAACCACAGGCAGAAGTAACGGACCTGTGATGGTAAAATGTAATAAATTCTACATAAAACAAAACAACTTAAACCATAAAATAACCTTAAATGAAAAATAAAATTATCCTAAATTTTGACCCCATTCATGGCATTCAACTGGTATATATACTATAAGAAGGCGTAAATCTCTTCGTTTCGGTGAATGAGCACCACCTTTACAAAATACAAAATTATAAAGCAATACGGACGAATTCCTCAAATCAAAGTTTGCAGCGGTTTCAGAAAATAAGACCAAAACTAAATTCCTAGACCACTCCGTTACTGAGAAATCGAACTAGAAACGCTAGAATTTGACCCGATTTTACCATCACAGGTCCGTCACTTCTGCCTGTGAATTGAACAGTACACTACATGTATATTATTTTGAACATATTGTTCAGTTGTACTAATTGGTGTGACTTAAACACATAAAGCAAACAAGCATTGTGCGTATTGCCTGAGGGTGCAATGTTTGGTATAATGATCTTTTGCACAAACTGGAAATTTAAACACATTTATTAAGATCATAAAAGGGATTAACAGACAGTTTGTCACTTCTATATTCAATACTGTATTGATTGTAACAGGTTTTGACGATTTAATTTTTGCAGGTAATGCATGATATATGTTTAACCCGTTTTATGTATCTATTTATTTATATTATAATTCAAAGCCTTCGCGAAATTTAAATTAAGAGCCTTTAGACGCGAATTCATGAATACGCGAATATATTCAGGGTGGGCAAAAACGCAAAATAAAGATCACACAAATATAAAGTGATTTACAGTATACAGATTTACAGAACACAATCCAACACAATACCAATTATGTCATTCTCACTTCACTTGTTTATAACTAGGCATCGCTGTCATCAAGTTCCAAAACAATTTATTTTTAGAAAGACATTAGGGCTGTCCCGATATGGTCGTGTACCGGTACGTACCGGTACAGTGCTGAACGATATGCGTATCGTATCAGAAGGTCCCGTATCGACTGTATCGCGGTTTTGCTTTTACATTAATAACTCCTAAAATTTTGAACAAATGAACTAGATTTACAAATTTACTCTCAATTGATCGTCAATAAAGCTTCGGGATTCAATCATAAACAGGCTGCAGCGTGAGGTAAAGCTAGACCACGTATTCAGATTTTGCCAAGTTGATAATGACTTATAAATTTCATTAATTTATTAAATGATATTTTAGATTTTTTATTTAACAAATGGGGAATAATTTTTCTAATTTTCCGAAAAATAGATCCGACATTTGACTTTTCAAACACATGTAGGAATATTCAACCAGCTTCACCCTTAAAGTGTGTAAACATTGTCGTCGTCTGCAGTAACAATCTATTGAAAAATGACAGAGGCACCAAGTAACTTTAAAATGCCACAAAGTAATTTTACATAAAAACTATGACAGCATTTTGGTTTGCCGATTGATGAAACAAAGAAGCACATAGCTATCTGTAAGAAGTGACACCAAGTATAGTGGTGGGACTAGCAATGTTAGAACACATATACGTCTCGTCATCACCTTTACAACATTAAATTAACTAATAATTTCGTACATTTATACCTCGTTACACTTTGTTAATATTATGTTCTATATTGCTCTTATTGTCATGTAACAACATGATTTGAGTAAAATAAAAGTTTGAAGTCATCATAACATCCAAGTTGAAAGTTTCAAATCATCAATATAGTATTGTTAACCAATGATCATAAAATCTGATTCTTTAAACAACTTTATCTCGCTGTAAGTCGAGTAAATTTAACAATTATTATGTTTCTCATGATTCTCGGTATAGGAATTTTGTATCAATCTAATTTTCTGGTACTGACCGTGTTTTATGGCATTGCGAGTAATGGGGGAATTTTAAAAAAAAGAAATGTAATTTCACCATGATTTAATTCAAGATGTGAGTTTTGGTGCTTAACAATTATAGCAATTAATAAATTTCAACGGTTAACTATGACTTTCTATCACCAAACAAGTTTGCAGAGTTAAAAAAACACTAATATTACAACATTTTTCAATACTTTGAAATACTTTTATATCGGTTTGTAGATATCGCATGTCGCTAGTACCGAATCGCAATACGTATCGTATCGGCTGTGATCTGTATCGGGACAGCCCTAAAAGACATTATGTTTGTACGGCTGTTACATTTTTTCTCTAGATCATCCTTTTCTAGTTAGTTTTGTTTAATTATGTTCAAATCAGTTTTCAAATTTAGAACAACGCCAAAATGCAAATCATTTCATACAGTTCACAAGATATGCGTATATTAACTTAATATACGTATCCGAGATCACATTGAAATATTTGTGGCGATTAGTAAAAGTCATAAAGAACAATATGATCAACTTTACAATTAACCAATCATTGATTTGAACAATTAAACTGTTAACACGCTTCATAAATTATGGGAAATTATGTTACACATTGTTTGTCACAGTACGCCAGTAGAATTTTTCAATCACCCATTGTTATGAATTGATGAGTGTGAAAATATGTGCATTTGTGACTTTAGGGACCAAAATCGTACTTGGGTTACATCAGGTATTCATAAAATCAGATTCGTATAACTGGGGTTCGTTGTGCTTGAAATATATAGATACATAATCGGGACCGTAGATTTTATTTGGATAATACCGGGTATTCGGATAATCAGTCGTCAATAATTGATGTTTTACTGTAATCAAATTAATTAAAATGAAATGATCACACAAGTATTTGTTGACATTGTAAATTGTAAGGAAAGACCATCAAATTTATGTTTGAATATTGAAATTTGAATTATTTGTCATCCCCGATAAAATGTAATGCCCTTTGGAGCGTTAAATAGGTGGAATGCAGAACATCATCGTTACATTATAAGTGTTGATTCCAAAGTCAACCTAGTCTAAAATCACTTTCTTAGGATAGTGTATTAATTTGTTGGTATTATTATTGTACAAAAGTCTTTTTGGGATCGGCTGTCGGCCCTGGTCCGTCCACAATTAGTTTGTTTACACTCTAGCATTCACAGCTCGTAACAAATTGGGATCAAACTTGCTCACAAAGTATACGGCCACAATGTCTCGATTATGGGCAAAATCGGACAGTTACTTCTAGAGTTATGGGCCCTTGACATAGAAAATTTCCTATATTTTCCTTGTTTACACTGTAGCGCATTCATTTATCCACCTATCCTAATCATATTTACAATGAATGTGCATGTATGACCTTACGGTCTTGGGCAAGTTCAGTTATGGGTGGAATCAAATTACAATTTCAAGAGTAATGGACCCTTGGATTAGAAAATTTGCTACGTTTTAGCTTGTTTAACAGTATTATTCCTTCATTGTTGGTTTTGATCTCAAAATCTACATAAAATTGGGTTATACAAGATGGAAGCTATATTATCTGGTCATTAATTATAGTGACTTTGTTCTCAGGTGAGCGATCGAGGGCCAAGATGGCCCTCTTGTTTCTTGTTAATATAATTACATGTATTCATCATCTCATCTTGGTTTGATCAGTTAGCTGAATGTCTGAGTGTGGATATAAAACCAGATGGAGATGTGAGCGCATGCCTGTTAGAACAGTCAGTCGAAATATTTTGGTAACATTAATATGATATGTTATATCTTTCCAAACTGTTTCCTGTATTTAAGTAAATAAACACAAAATTTTGTAAGAAATATGCTGAGGCTGAAATTGAGATTTCACTCAAACCGAAGTTTTATAGCCTTATATAATATCCCCTTCAATTGTGGAATTAATGAAAACATATTTTCTTGAACTTTTCTTGCACACTTCATGAATAGTTCATGAAATATTCATAGGATATATAGAGCTTGATTCCTATCAGTAGTATCAATTAGTAGTGAGCTAGAATGTTTAATTAGATATAGCGAATGATGTCAGGGCCTAGTGAATTCATGACTAGAATGAGATTCACTTAAATCAAAGTGCTGAATGTACTCGCGCAAACAGAACTTACATAGACACACTCTGCAACATGGGAACTAGTTTAACAATTGTATGGAGGATGTAGAAATATGTAGTACTTTGGTCTGCATTAAAATTCTTGTGATGGCTATAATGGAAAGGTCAGTTTTCAAAAATTAGTTGGTACTGAGTTTGGACACTATTACAGGTATGCAAATTAGAGACCGTGTCAAGAATCATGAATGACAGTCAGTAGTAGCAAGGGATTGACTGTGATGTGGAGAGTAAATGAAACCTGGTTGACTTTTCACTCTTCCCAGCAGCAGGGTTATTAAGTGCATTTCAGAAAAAGAATTTAACTGATCAATCTGAGCTTAGTACCTACATGTATTCTGATGTCTGATATTTGAATTTGTTATGTATGAGAAGGTTGTATTTGAAACATTTGAATATAAATCACTGTCTTGCTATATAAAACTAAATGATATTTCAATTTAGGGATGTCAAATTTAAAATCATGATTTATGTTTTTTTTTGGAGGAATTATAAAGGTTCTCTCTTTTCACTTATACAGGTACGTTGCTGATAAGCCAGCATGTAAAGAAAGTACATTTACAGTCAAACCTGTGAAAAAAGGCGACTTTTGCAGAGAAGAAATAGACCTTTATATATAATTCTGATACTGATGTAGACTTTACAATAAAAATGTTGTAAAATGATAAATAAAAAAGAATGATATAAAAACGGTTAATGTACAATACAGAAAAAGAATGGTTGACTTCTATTCACAGATGACCTTAAGTCATAGGTGACCTCTATTCATACTCATAGGCCTTTATTTATATGTGGCCTCTATACATAGGTGGCCTTTATTCATAGGTGTCCTCTATACATAGGTGGCCTTTATTGATATGTGGCCTCTATACATAGGTGGCTTCTATGCATAGGTGACCTCTTTACATAGGTGGCCTTTATTGATATGTGGCCTCTATACATAGGTGTCCTCTATACATAGGTGACCTCTTTACATAGGTGGCCTTTATTCATAGGTGTTCTCCATTCATAGGTGGCTTCTATGCATAGGTGACCTCTATACATAGGTGGCCTTTATTTATAAGTGGCCTCTATACATAGGTGGCCTTTATTCATATGTGACCTCAATACATAGGTGGCCTTTATTCATATGTGACCTCTATACATAGGTGGCCTTTATTCATATGTGACCTCTATACATAGGTGACCTCTTTACATAGGTGGCCTTTATTCATATGTGGCCTCTATACATAGGTGGCCTTTATTCATATGTGGCCTCTATACATAGGTGGCCTTTATTCATATGTGACCTCTATACATAGGTGGCCTTTATTCATATGTGGCCTCTATACATAGGTGGCCTTTATTCATATGTGACCTCTATACATAGGTGACCTCTATTCACAGGTGGCCTTTATTTATAGGTGTCCTCCATTCATAGGTGACCTCTATACCTAGGTGACCTCTATACATAAGTGGCTTTTATTCATAGGTGGCCTTTATTTATAGGTGTCCTCCATTCATAGGTGGCCTCTATACCTAGGTGATCTCTATACATAGGTGGCCTTTATTCATAGGTGACCTCTATACACATGTGGCCTTTATTCATAGGTGTCCTCCATTCATAGGTGGCTTCTATACCTAGGTGACCTCTATGCATAGGTGGCTTTTATTCATAGGTGGCCTCTATACATAGGTGGCTTTTATTCATAGGTGGCCTCTATACACAGGTGGCCTTTATTCATAGGTGTCCTCCATTCATAGGTGGCTTCTATACCTAGGTGACCTCTATGCATAGGTGGCCTCTATACATAGGTGGCCTTTATTAATATGTGGTCTCTATACATAAGTGGCCTTTATTCATATGTGGTCTCTATATAAATAGGTGGCCTTTATTCATAGATGGCCTCCATTCATAGGTGGCCTCTATACATATGTGACCTCTATACATAGGTGACCTCTATACATAGGTGACCGCTATACATAGGTGACCTCTATACATAGGTGGCCTTTATTGATAGGTGACCTCTATACATAGGTGACCTCTTTACATAGGTGACCTTTATTCATAGGTGACCTCTTTACATAGGTGACCTCTATACATAGTAGGCCTCTATACCTAGGTGACCTATATACATAGGTGACCTTTATTCATAGGTGACCTCTTTACATAGGTGACCTCTATACATAGTAGGCCTCTATACATAGGTGACCTCTATACATAGGTGGCCTTTATTTATAAGTGACCTATATACATAGGTGGCCTTTATTTATATGTGGCCTCTTTACATAGGTGCCCTTTATTCATGTTTGGCCTCTGTACATAGTTGGCTTTTATTTATATGTGGCCTCTATGCTGTTCACTTTGGTTTGACTGTGTATAAGATTGACATTGAGATAGAGGTCAGTATGCTGCTTGCTGACCTATCAAAATGATACCAACCAATGATTCATGATGAGGTTATAATCACTAACCTAAATAATAAAATTTTCTTTGATAAACTATTTCTCAACATGGCCTGCACACTGAAAGGAGTGTTTTATCATAAAACAGGTTACATTAATTACAGGTCTGTATTTTGTATAGTACCATGTGGTAGATACATTATCGGTAACAAGATTATTTAAACTGTTTATCAACCATTCTGGAGCCTAATAAATTCCAAAATGAAATGTTTTCTATCTACATAATGTAGACAAGTTTTCGCTACTTCATTTTTTTATTTGTGTATACATGTAGATCAGGAAATCAGATTAACTTGAAACATTTTCCCCAGTTTTTTGTCAGATTTTGTTCGTGATTTAGTTACCCACAATTTTTTGTTGCCACCGAGTAGAAAATTTGAGTGTTGAATTGGTCCTGAAACTAAGTTTAGTAACTCATTGAAAATTTAAGATATCTGTGAAATGGTACTTACTGTTTGAATCACAAATGTTTTAATAAAATACACTTCCCACATCATAGATAATAAAACCAATGATAAAATTATGCAAATATTGATAATGTAATATTCTATGTAATGCACATTTTAAAAAAAATTGATGGCTCGATAGTTCCTCAATATTTAAGATAAGACATCATTAGGACCCACTTCAATATTGTTTTATTTGGTCAAAATGTGATTGAACCTTTGTAAGAATGATTGAACCTTTGTAAGAATTTACATACGAATCATTAACCCCTGAATGATGTAGGGATACACCACATTGCCTCCCTATTAAAGATGTGCACCTATTCATATACTAATTAAGTTTCCAGTGGACATTTCAGTGAAATTTATAAAGCTGTTGTGACCTTTTCTGCAGTGAAAGTTTGGTGATTCTTTGAAGACACATGAAACACAGACAGACACTAGAGTCTGTATCAGTTTTTGGCTGAACTTTTTTTACCAAGACAGAATGTGTTTGACATTAACATCCTGTCTGGATAAGAAATGTTGACTGTATAATGATACAGTCAATCCTGTATTAGTGGCCACCTCCAAATAAAGGCCACCCTATGAATTAATGTATTTCTTTAAAAAGATTAATAATAATTAGTATAATTAGTTAAATGACCTCTGAATAAAAGTCACCTGTCAATATAGGCCACTTTTGTTTTCCCGAGGGTGGCTTTTGTTCACAAGTTTAAATGTATCACTTAAAGTCAGTTAGTACATTTTGCATTCATTTGTTTGTACTTTCTCATACCTCAAAATTTACAATTTTAGATGATGAGAAGTATTGAAATATTACTAAATCTGCTTCTCCAATTAATCTTTATTGTCAGCATCAAATGTGTTTAATTACTCAGTAATTCCTATTCATTTTCATTTGTTCTAGGAAAATCTTTTTGCTGATATAATTTAGGTGGAATTATTTTCTCATGGAATCAATTTGAGTTGCCTATAAAAAAGGAGTTGTGTCCAGTACTAATATAACCTGATTGACCTCATTTTTGGTGCTAATTCTAAAGTCTCTGAGGCCATGGTTTTTAGCTCACATGTCACAAAGTGACGGGGTGAGCTTTTAGGATTAGGATAATCATGAAACCTTGTCAGAATGTTCGTCTTTATAATATCTTGGACGAGTGCGAACATGGGTCATTTTGTGTCAAAAACTAGGTCGCTAGGTCAAATCTTATGAAATAACATGTTAACACTCTAGATTTCACAGTTATAATATGATCTACACCAAACTTTGTGAAATTGTTTGATTTAAAGATATAAATGCCTAGTACAAATATGGGTCATCTGGGGTCAATAACCAGGTCACCAGGTCAAATCTTAGGAAAACTTTTTAACACTGTAGATGTCACGTTTTGATCAGATCTTCACCAAACCTTGTCATGATGTTTGCCTCAATGGTTTGTGGGTCAAGGTTGAATATGTGTCAATCTTGGTCAAAAACTGGGTCACCAGGTCAAATCTTAGGTAAAAATTTTGTATAAGCTCTAAATTGCATGGTTTTAATTGGATCTTGGCCAAACCTTGTCTGATTGTTCGTCTCAATGATATTAAGAAAACTAGGTCACAAGGTCAAATCTTAGGAAAACCTTATTAATACTGTAGATGTCAATTTTTTTATTGTATCTTCACCAAACCTTGTCAGAATGTTTGTCTAAATGTAAGACAAATTCAAACATAGGTCATCTGGAGTAAAAAACTAGGTCAAATCTTAGGAAAACCTTGTCTATGGTGTAGTTTTCATGGTTTTGATTGGATGTTCACCAATTTTGTCAGAATGTTTGTCTTATTCATATGTAGGACAAGTTTCAACATGGGTCGTCTGGGGTCAAAACTAGGTCACAGGTTCAAAACAAAGTTTTAATGAGTGAACAGTGATTGTCATGTGAGCGATATTATTAGGGCCATCTTGGCTGTCTTGTTTAATTTTTAGATCTACAGAAATTTTTTCAAAAATGAGCACCAGGATAAGGGAATAAAATTATAAATGAAATAGAAAAAAGTGAGCATCGGAAATTAAAATAAAAATAAAACGATTTAAAGTAACAAAAAATTATTTTTTGTAATATTTAGACACGGCACTCTTGTAAATCGAAAGATATAAAAATGCTGGACTGAGAGTGAAATCTAAAGTTTGAGTATATTTCTGGATAAAAATACCTTATAACATTTTTTGTCTTTCTCAAGGGTGACCTTTGTTCACAGCTTTGACCTTGTGGTTTATTGGATGGCGAGATTTTTTGTATGTTTTCTTTTCTAGGAATCCTGTTCTTTACATTATAATCCCTTACCATTTTAATTCAATGTTTACCAGCATGCTGTATGTTGTGGTGCCCACAGTGATGTTCTTCCAAGGGAGGTAATTTATGTTTGCAGTTGGCAATATCTGAAGGAATTGAATTGCTTGTTCTACAAAAGGATAAAAAACCATTGACTGAAATTCCTTGATCTTATCAGAGAGTCTCAGCTTATCATTTAACTGCTGTTTTACATTAAAATATCAAATCAATAATTTTCAGTCTATGATTTTTGATGTGATTAATGTATCAATCATTCTGACAAATAATGCAGGAAATGCTTCAGTACTGTAAGTAATATTGTCTCATTCATCATGGGTGTGGTTTTATTTAGGTACACAAGTAAATCTTTGATTATTTTTCTCGGACAAAAAAGTTGCCTTTGTCTTTGTGATCTTGGGAATTGTTTGTTTTTGGTTAATCTTTCGATGTCGTGTTATGTTATTTCCATGCTGTTTAGAAGTAAGATGTGTTTTTTTCATAGGAAGGGGGAGCGGGTAATTTTCATTTATCATGTGTTTTTAGACTTTTTTTGTGATACGTTTGCTTTGAATTCTGCAATTTTTGCTTCCTGCTACATTACTTTGATTGAATGCTTGGTTTAGGATGAGGTTTCTGCTACATGTAGTGATTGTCAGTTTTGTCAACGGGGAGTCCCATTATTATGATTGACAAGAATGCCATGTTTTTTTATCATACAACTATAGCTGTTGTAGATCATCACACTAGAGGTCTATAAACAGTATCTCCATGCAGATGGAATCCTTTTAACATTATTGAAATCATGTTCTATCAATATAATGCATTCTGATTCTTGCATTTTACTGATAAAATGATGTTCACTATTTGTTAAATTACAGGCCAACTTTAAAAATGTTATTGTTTCACTGTTACCAAAATTTTCTCACATCTTTTTGTGAATCAGTTATCAGTCTTGTGATTTTTGGAAACTGAATGATGGTTCATCTTTCCTTAGCCTTCACACGCTCGGCACACATGAATTTTGATGCCGACCAAAGTACTACGTTTTTCTACATCCGCCCTTAAATTGTTAAACTATTTCCTGTTCCATGTTGCAGTGCAAGTCTATGTAAGTTCAGTTATATGAGTACTTTCAGTACTTTGATTAATCTTGTAAGAGTTTATATTTCTGAAAAAAAAATTCATTAATATACAATCTATGTTTGCTAAAAAGTTCTGTTTTGCTAGATGGATACAGTAATTCCCTCAAGTGTGTTTTCTCTCACCTATGTACGTCCTATGTGAGTGAAAATGTCTAGCCTCTTTTCTTAATAAAACATTAATAACAATTTAACGTCAATTAAAATTGTTTAATGATTTATTTCATATCATTTGTCAAACTGTCTTGTTATAATAATTGATAATCATAAGACATAATTATTTAGTAATTAAAATAATCTTCTTTGATAACATTATGTAATCTGACATACCGTTGGACACATTAAGGCGTTATGTGACTTCCACAATTACTTCATATTAATGTGTATTTTTTGTTACTATTTAAAGTCATGGAATATTTTGGACTAATAGTTCAACTTGAGTGTACATACATTGATGAATTTAAAGGCCTGGAGGTGAGTTTTACTATGTCCCCATATTTTACAAAATTTTATTAATGAAAAAGAGTAAATAAAGGGAGAAAAAGATTCCACTGTCTTTTATATTAGTGATCATAATATGCAAGTTTGCCTTATACTTAATGTGAATTTCAGGACATATTGGCAGTCCCCTACTTTACGCAAGTTATTGTATTAAAATGCCATCTTGTATTGAATTATTGATACTTTCATTAATTTAGATATCTTTAAGACCAAAATGTTGATTTACTTAAAAGAAATTTTTGCCAATATCTTCTCTGGGTAGAATTAATGGCTTATCAAGAATTGCAAATTTTATTTAAACATTGGTTAGTTGGCTTGATAAAGCAAATTTTCATGTGGTGGATAAATTTATTACTTTTCCACAAATTTTATGGTTATTTGATTGGGTGACTGCTTGAAGAATCATAATTTTTTGGTGACATTTTTTCGGTATTTGAATATCTATTTCATTATGAAGCTGAAACTGGGATGTAATTGTGGGGTTATTGTTTATTTCTAGAGTGACAGCTTGTAAATGGTTCCTTTATTGCTGCTTTTTATTGGCTAGAAAGCCTTTTCCAGCTTTTTAAAGATGTTCCTATATTTCAGCTTAATGGGGAAGATTAGTTTGAAGTTCTCAACAATCAAATAGATTGAATTAGCTTAAGATTAAGAAATAACTGACTTAAAACATGCTGGCCGACTTTGTAATTGAATTAACATTCCTTTTCTGTATTTCTGTTGCTCTATTTTTTGTGATCCCTCTGTTTAAATTCTGATTGCCATCCAGATATTCCCTCATTTTATGTTGCTTGTTATTAGTGCTTATTTGTAAATTTGTGTATTTAGTCTATTTTTACATTCTCCCAAAAACTCTCATTTTGTAAGAACTCAACTGAATTATGCATTATATAAATTTTTAATGTATACAAATAAATCATAGTGCATATAATGGTACAGATTAACATATCTGCTTGTTTTTTTTTTTTTTAAATCATATGTGGGTGCATGAGTTCATTACATACACCCTGCCTTTACCACTAGAGGCACAGTTAAATATCATTCTTTTATTTCCTATTCTTAAACAAAGGTCATTCATTAGCTAGAACAAAATGACCTCTGAGTAAAGACCACCTGTTAATAAAGCTCACATTTTTGTCTTTCCCAGGGTTGGCCTTTGTTTGCAGGCTTGTCTGTACTTGTAAATAGTTCCTCACCTACTACTTCTTCTATCAATAATGATGCTTTTACTGTGACACAACATTAATTCTATCAGTGTCATCTGTTATGCATGCATGCATGCTGTATCTTGTAAATCACCTGGCACCCCTTTTTAAATTCTGTTTTTTAACAATTCTGGAATCATTTGCTCTTGGTCTGTGCAACTAGTAATAATCAGCTGTGAACTGAAATGTTCTATAATATTATATTTAAAAGTCTATTGGTTATTGTTTACCAGCATCTGATGTTGCGCAATCCATGGCAGCACCATGCACTCACTTGTCTGTTATAAACAGGAGACCAGTTGTGCCAAATTCTTGTTGTTTTCTTCCATAAATCCTCAGTTATCTGGATATTTGCCTGGTTTACTACATTGTGTAATATGTATCAAATGCATGGTCAGGTTGAACATGTGATTCTGTTTGTCTCAAAAACCTACTGTATTTACTGTGGAATTTTTCACATCAGATCAGTATAATTTATCAGTTATTAATCAGTTAATATACAGTTAAACCTATGCTAGCAGTAATCTGCTAATAAATTAAGCCACACTAAAGCCCACCATAAATACACTTTTTATACAGCAGTAATTAACAGGCAATAAGCTTTACTGTAACAGTTGTGTCATACTGTCTGAAATTATTTTTACAAGCCCGTTTGAAAAAATGGGTCGTATTACGGGAACACCCATGGCGGGCGGGTTGGCGGGCGGAGGGAGGTTGATGTTCACAATGGCCTCAACTCTGTAATTCAAACATTTTTTTTCGGATCCTCACCAAAATTCATGGAAATGTTTATGGCCATGACATCTTGGTCAAGATCAATAACCGCCCCAATCGGCCCAGGCACTTCTGAGTTATGCCCCTTGACGCTTTGAAAAATGAATTTTGACGGGCGTATTTTGTGACCTGGCACACTTGTTTTTATTTCACTTACTCATATTGATCATGTGACCATTGAATGACACATGGAAAGTCATTGAAGATTTGTTCAACTACATTTATTGTTATTGGTTAAGTTTGGGTCAGGTCATAGAAATATGGATAGATCTCACTGGGGTAATGAACAGACATTAGCATTGGCATAGCTTTTGTTTGCTGCATCTGTCTTGTGGTATATTATCTTCAAATTGTGATTAAGTACAATGATATTATGAAAATGTACTTGTGTATTTTTGTTAAAATCTAGGATGGGTCTATGTTTTCTCCTAGTCCAGTCATACTTACCAATGTCATGTCTGTGGATAATTAGTTATATTGGCTGCTGTATTACTAGTAACATATGTCTATGTTTTCTATGTATGAATCTATGAATGTATGTTTTTGTGAGTATTCTGTTATGATCAGTAGAACTTACATGAATATCTTAGCTTAGGTATTTGTTGCAGGAATTGTTTCCATTAACTGGTAATATTATATGAATTTGTCCATAAAGTTGAATTACTAACTTGAATCATAAACTCTTAGAATGATATCTTGTGATATTATTTTAACCTTGACCTTGACCTTAAAACAGGTCTGTCATGATGACCTCGTGGTATGGGTAAATTATGTCCTTGACCTCAAGATGTGTGTCTGGCATTGAGATGGTTTATGAATGTGGCCTTGTCATAGAAATGACATACTGTAAACATGAGTTAGAGTTCTAGTTAACCTTGACTTTGAGTAGAATCTGTATGCATGATTACATCATTGAGTTGATATCTGACCTTGACGCTGTTTAATTCTCACTGTGTGCTATATGATTATGATTGGCCATGACCTTCTTACTTTACATACTAGATGGCTTTATTATTTCTACATTCTTTTCATAAAATGCATCAGATATTGTATGTCATATTTTTTAACAAATTTCAATGAATGTGCATTTGTACATAATTGAAAATGTGTTAAATTTCTTATCACGTAATGGTTTTCAAGTGCGTAGTTTTGGCACAAATTCATCTTAACTGTATGAAAATGGAATTTTGAGTGATAACATGTCTTGATGCTGACTTCCAGTAGGATTTCAAATTATTTTCACTGTCTGATTGCTATTTCTACCTGATATCTTGATATGGAATGGGTTAGGTTTAGAATATTTGTTCCTGAATTATTTTGCACTTTATGCAGTCTAATAGTTTATCATGAAGTAAATTCATTTTTTACACAGATGAATTTGAAATAAGTTGAAATCGAAGTGGCTTATATGATGGATGATACATTTGCTTTATTACGGATGCTACACATTGTACTGGCAATATTACATAAAAATTCTGTGTGTACATGTATTTGCACTTTTCATTCTTCAAGTCTGATATTGGCTCAGGTTAACTCTCTCAAACAGTTATTCATATTTCATGAATAGTTCATGAAGTATCTAAGAATAGTTCTAGAAAAATTTATGTTTTTATGAATCCCTTACTTAGAGGGGCAGTCTATGGAAAACAATTTCAACAACAGTTGAAAATTGATGTTTGGTCTCTAGGGACAATTCAGTCATTGCGCTCAGATTACGGCCAATTATTTACTATATTTAATATGTTTAATTCTATTACCAACTGTATATAAATAATGTATATGAGTATAACTTCTCTGTAGTTATATCTCACCTACATGACAAGTTAACTTATATAAACTTTACTTCAGTCATATCGTAAATATTTGTGCTTGGTTAATTTCCCTTTCTAAGTGATGGCACAGTTGTCTCCCTTGGGTAATGAAGCCATAAAGAGTTCTGTATGTATTATTATTGTTGCATTTCAATCACAATTAATGGAGTGTTTATGTACATTGAAGGAATGTTTTGAAGAGTTTCATGCAGTTTAAGTTTCATAATATTGACTAAAGAGTAAATTATTCAAAACGTTTTCAGTTCTCAATTATTTCTTAAAGTTCTTACAGGAATTATCATCTGAAAATGTCTTAAAGGGCCCTATCTTTCATTAAGGGCCATTTAAGCCCCTTATTATATTAGTTATGGTAAGTGAACACTGCAGGTATTATTATTAAAAGAGAATATTCTTTTCTGACAATCCAGCAGTTTTTTTCTTGTTTGATTCATTTTGAAATGATATGATTATAATATTCCTGAGTGACATTACAATGTACCATGATGGAAACAATATAATTTATGATGGTGTATAATGTGTCCAGGAAAGCTGAACACTATATTTCCTTTGGATCGTTTATGCATAGATGAGTTATTTGTATGATTCATGCAGGATGAGATAATCAATATCTAATAGCTTTGATTGATAAACTATTGATTCTCAGTTGTTAAGATTTGAGGCTCTGAAAGATTTCTGATTGACACACTTTTTATATAATCAAAGAGACTTGTCTTGTGATCTTTGGTGTTTTTAGCAACATCTTTCTATGTATGGAAATAGGGAAACAAGTCTGGTTGTATTAGAAATAAAATTTCTGTGTTTGTTTACTACAATACTTGCCAAAGTCATCAGTGTTAGCTAGCCTGAACTATAAGCGCACTATTGAAAATAGACAAATTACCACTAGCCCGAATACACAATTTTGAGAAAGTTCACTAGCCCAAACAGAGCCCCGGGCTGTGGGCTAGTGAAGACTGAGTCATTACATTAGATGATAAAAATGAGCTAAAGCATCTTGTCTGGACCAACTTGCATAAGGCTTTGAAAAAGAATTGTTAGTTTCTAGTTACCTGACCGACCATTATTTTCCCTTGACCTTAGGGTTTTTGTTAGACCTGAGGAACGGAAAATCTACTTTCTCACTTTTTATGCTCACCTGAGCATGTTGGCTCTGGATGAGCTTTTAAGATCGATGATTATCCGGCATCCTGCATCAGTCGTTGTCCGACTTAGATTGTTTGCACTCTTAGCATCCAGTCTTAATCAAAATAGAATGATCACAATGTAAATGGCCACAATATCAGTTGTTTTAGTTCACAGAATAAGTTCATATAAAAATGAAAATATTTATAAATGATCCAGACCAAACAAATGGTAAATGGTAAAAAATGGCAGAAATAAAAAGGGTTGATGTGGAAAATCAGGAACATATTACTATAATCTTCTACTTGCCTTAATTCTCATTTGGCTTATATTTCCTAGACATTCTGTATGATATCCTAATCTTTTTAATTGGTGACCTTTTCTAGGTTGAAGTTGGTTAGATTTGACAAGATTTTTTTGTCAATCTCAGAGGAAATAATTGGCTTCAAATTGGTTGTAGTAGAATCAAATGTTTGCGTTAAAGTTGAATTTTCAATTGGTTCGACCAAATTAGAAAGAAATTACTTTCTTAATTTATGTGCTTTACTTTGGATTGTGTTCGTCATTTTGAGATTTTCAATTAAATGTTGATTCCTGCTGTGAAGAAAATGTTTGTTTCAGTGTTATATTTATTTTATTGATATATGATAGTTTTGTGTCACTCTTATATTTATTTTATTGATATATGATAGTTTTGTGTCAGTCTTATATTTATTTTATTGATATATGATAGTTTTGTGTCAGTCTTATATTTATTTTATTGATATATGATAGTTTTGTGTCACTCTTATATTTATTTTATTGATTTATGACAGTTTTGTGTCAGTCTTATATTTATTTTATTGATATATGACAGTTTTGTGTCAGTCTTATATTTATTTTATTGATATATGATAGTTTTGTGTCAGTCTTATATTTATTTTATTGATATATGATAGTTTTGTGTCACTCTTATATTTATTTTATTGATATATGACAGTTTTGTGTCACTCTTATATTTATTTTATTCATATATGACAATTTTGTGTCAGTCTTATATTTTATTTCATTGATATATGACAGTTTTGTGTCAGTCTTATATTTGTTTTTTTTTCATATATGATAGTTTTGTGTCACTCTTATATTTATTTTATTGATATATGACAATTTTGTGTCAGTCTTATATTTATTTTATTGATATATGACAGTTTTGTGTCAGTCTTATATTTGTTTAATTCATATATGACAGTTTTGTGTCAGTCTTATATTTATTTTATTGATATATGACAATTTTGTGTCAGTCTTATATTTATTTTATTGATATATGACAGTTTTGTGTCACTCTTATATTTGTTTTATTCATATATGACAGTTTTGTGTCACTCTTATATTTGTTTTAATTCATATATGACAGTTTTGTGTCACTCTTATATTTGTTTTATTCATATATGACAGTTTTGTGTCACTCTTATATTTGTTTTATTCATATATGACAGTTTTGTGTCACTCTTATATTTGTTATTAAGATGCAGAACCCTCAATATTTAGAACAAGACCTAGTATGATTATTTAATGTGAAAAATGGGTGTATTGGCTGGTGTGTAGTTACAGTATATAAACCAAAATGATACATCATTTCCTTTGATTGCAATTCATTTGTGGTGTTCATTTCAGAGGTTACTGTTTTAGATGTATTATAAAAGGGCTTCCATTTTATTTAATGTTGAAACAAATCATTTTTGAATTACCAGTACGTCTGAAACGGTATCTGTAAAAAAAATTCTCTACTATAAGAGGATATTTTTCTGAGGTCCTGAAACTGTGTTTGTTATGGTGAGTTGTCCTAATTTGAATCACTCTTACATAAGTCAGTATAATTATGTGGTTTTCATTTATTCCGCACACTTTGCATATTAACTACTTAAAGCTGGTGTAATGGGAGCTGAGAATCTTGCTTTAAAGCTAGTCTTTTGAAAATTCCATGATAAGTGCATAAATATAATGTCTGTTGAGTTATTATTTATATTCAAGGAAGCTTGCTGTAGTTAGAAAAATAGTATCTGCTTCCAGGATTTGATAAACTCATTGTTCTGAATCTGAAATTCTTTCTTCAGCCTTTTCATTGGTCAACTTTCAGGTTGCACTCAAAGTAAACCAATCAAATTCTTGAATCATTCAGTCAGGTTTTGAAACAGTGAGGGGATGGTGTGTCTCAGATTTAAGTTTGAATTTTATTTACTATGAACAGGTTGCTTTAAATTTGTACTGAAATTTTATACACATGGGCAAAAATAATTTGAATAAATTAAAAATTTTGTTTGAATAATATGTTATTTATCATATATTGTTGTATATAACATAAGCTTAGAAATATGACTGTTTTTATTGAAGCAAAACAAGATTACCGGTAATGTTAACAGATTCACTTCAAGTAAACAGTTATTGCTTCACTTAAAAATAATATTTTATCTTTTTACGATTCGGTCATTCAAATTGAATTTCTTGTTGATCTACTGAGAAATGAGTTATTATATTTCATTACATAATTGTATGTAAACATTTATGTAAGTATTTTAATATCTAATAAGGCTGGAGAAGGCAAATATTAACACTCTCATTGATTTTTGGGGGAAAATGGGTGGGACAAGTCACATGACACATGTCGAGGGCTCAGCGCAACACTGTCGTAACTTGTTCTTATTTCAGTATGAGTTATGACACTGTTGCGTTGAACCCTCGATATATTTACGAGTTACATTGTGTATATCACACCTTGGGATAGGAAACATAGCAGCCTGCAGTGAGCCAAGACAAGTAAATCAAAGTACTGAAAGTACTCATGGAAACTGAATTTACATAGACTTGCACTGCAACATGGAACAGGAACTAGTTTAAGAACACTGCATGGCGGATGTAGATAAACATAGTACTTAGGTCCATATAAAAATTCATGTGCGCTGAGCGAGTGACGGCTAAGGAAAACTTAGTTTCCAAAATTGAGTATAAATTAGTGGAATAACAGATTTTTGTATGTTTCAGACCACAAATTGTTTAAAACTGTAAGTTGTTTGCATTATCAGTATTTTATTGTTGTTGAAATTTGATGATAAATGTTCATTCTTATCATGTATTTACGTGGCATGAATGATTTTTGTATAAGCAAAAAGTTTTTTTCTAGTTTGTTTCAGATACAATTCATGGGCAACAAATTTGTTGTTTATCTTTAAAATTTTCTGCATTCTATTAAACTGAGAGCTTCATATCAAAGTCACTTCAATACCTGATAGTTTATGATCTAGTTTTTACTGCCAATACAGTTTGTTAAGTAATTCCGGTAATCTACATATATTACAATTAGTACATTACTCCCTGATTAAAATTCCCTTCTTTATTACTTGTATTATCAAATCTCACGTGGATACCTGGCATGATTCCTAATAGATTTAATTCAGCATATTGGATGATTTCTTTTTGTCTTGCCTACATAGATGATTTATCTTATGTAATATTTGTATGTTTGTCTAAGAAGACAAAGGCACTTTTATTAGAAATTTGATGCAAGTACAATATTATTGTTTCGTATTATATTGTGTTGTAAAACTCGATCCATATTGTTGTAAAATTTAATGTCTGCTATAAGTTATTTATGATAAATCTGCTTACCAGAACTTATGTGACTTTAACCCATTATGATCAAACTTGAGTTGCATCCCTTTTAGCCCCCCCCCCCCCGGTATACTTCTAATCACAGTACTGAAAGTTCTCATGGGAACTAAACTTATAAGACATTGACTTACACAGCAACATGGATGGGGAACTATTTCAGCCATGCGGCCATGTGGATGTAGAAAAATGTAGTAATTCAGTCCCAATCAATTTTCATCACCAGCATCAACTATTGTTCATTCCAAAAATTAACAAAATGTTCCCTTTTATCTCTGAGATAGGTCAATTATATAGGTCAAACGATCCTTTGGTTATCATTTATTCGGGTCAAATATCCTCCTTTGGTCCTTTAAATGGCTTAAACCTCATTAATCAGCTGAAACAAAGACTGTTGGTGTTTTTAATCACTGAAAAATATTCTGAATGAAGTAAAGTGATTCTTTTATCAGTTCAGATAAGAAACTTCAAAATGTATGAAGATTTAGGTTGTTATATTTTCAAAACAATTTATAACAGAAATTCAAATTTGAATTAGAGGGAGGAGTTTATATGGTTTAAACCCATGGTCTGCTTCAGCTATTTATAAATACGGTACAGTAAGTCTTGTTAGTCACCATTCACTGTATGTCTATCACTGATAAAACAATGTAGAGAGAGAGAGAGTTCATTTGATAAAACAATGTAGAGGGAGAGTTAATTTGCATCCGATAGTCTGATCGGATATTGCTCCTTTAACACAACACAAATGATTAGAATCACTACAGAGAGTATTATACTCATCATGATGTATTTACCCCTATTTACCATACAGTCTTTACCTGGATCATGGATATATAATAGGCTTTACCAGTATATAAAACAACATAAATTGTTTACCTGCTTCTTTTATGAAACAAAAAACCCTGGAGTGTTTACTCATTTAAATGTGGATTTGAAGTGAGTAATTGCCTGTTGTATTTATCTTGGATTTATCTCTTAGGGGATGACAGTTTTTTTGTTCTCATCAATGTAGATAACAATATATTAGAAATGTCTGGTAACTTATCTTGGCAGATTTTTTTTATTTCACTTTTCTGTAATTATTGTAGTGTAGATGTGTGTTATGTTGTGTAATAAATGAATGTCTTGTTCGTTGATTTTAATTACCGGTAGACCATTAACCAATATTTGGCTCTACATGAAAAATGATTTTATGTGTCAGGGGAGATCATTCTGCAAAGAATGTAAATATTTTGGTTCTGTGAACACATGTGTGCGTTCAATTTGTCAGTTTAATGGGAATGGAACCTATTCATTGTTTATAGCAGCCTTGTCTGTATACATGTATTGTGAACATTTCTCTTTACTTCATAAATGTGTTAATTTTATGTAATTTTTGTTCATGGATTCTTGCGGTGTATTTTAACTACAGCCAAACTCGTGTTAACAGCCACCTCCGAATAAATGCCACACTGTGAATAAATGCCATACTGTGAATAAATGCCATTATTCTTATAACCTTGATTGGTTATTTGGAATGAAATGACCTCTGAACAAAGGCCACTTGTCAATAAAGGCCACATTTGGTCTTTCCCATGGATGGCCTTTGTTCACAGGTTTAACTTTGTACTGATAACAGAGGACTGAAATTTCTATTTTGTGCTTATTGAGCTTCTTCGCAATATGTCAGCTGCATGATTAAAGTGAAACACATTTATCTGTCTATTAAACAAAGGAAAATAAGCTTTTTGCATTATTCCCTCTAGGGATGGCAATAAAATTCACTTCCCTTGTGTTTAATCAATTAATTTGAGCTATTGAGAAATGTGGTGTTTTCCACATTTATAATGTTTATAAGCGTATGTGTCCTTTTGGTTTTTTGTAAGATGTACATCGAAATGTAATCTGTTTAGTTGTTTGTTATCATTTGACCCAGTTAAATATAAACTTTTAAATGTGGTAAAATTTCTCTGTTCATGTGATTATAACTGTCTGATAGCTTTTTTGCTTAATTTTGTTTAATTTTCTGCTGGTATGCTACTGAAGGTACTTATGGAAACTGAACTTACATAGACTTGCATTGCAACATGTAATGGGAATAAGATTCCATGGCCGATGTAGAAAACGTATTGTTCAGTTTTTAGGAGATAAATTTATGAAGTAAATTCTTCTCGTATAGCGATTGTGCAAACTATGAATTTCTACACTGCACTGCTCTCTAGCTTTAGGCGAAAATTCAAACTTCATTTTTTCGGTCTTTGTCGTTATACAGACTCGCAAACAGAGCGATACTGCACGCAGTTCAAACACGCATTCACACACAGTCATTAAGCAAATACCATCAAAGGCTATCATTTTGCTTATATGTCCTGAACTGGTTTAATGTATCAATGTTTTAAGCATCATCTCCAGAATAATCCCCTAAATATTCAGATGAGTACCGACATGATTTTTCCAATCCAGTCTTTAATAAATAGGGCTTTATATAACTTGACTGTTCGCAAAGAACTAGAAAGAAATTTAGACGAAAATTTAACACTACATAATTGCCTTTGTGCGGAAATAAATTTGGTCTGAATGATTGAAAATTGTAAAATGTGGTATACCACTGCTGTCAAACAAAATGGGATGCTGGATTATTTTCATTTATTTATCACCAAAAGTGAGTGCCCAATTATTATTTTCTTGTCGAATGGTGCATTCTTGATTCAAGATTTGACAATTCAGTTTCTCCGTGGCTGTGAAGGTTTCATTACCTTCGAGACTTAGCTATCCGGAACGGTACAGAACAGGTCCGGATTTTACGTAAGTCAGTATGGCCGCTTAGCAGGTTGAGATGATTGCGTCAAATCATGAGTTGTAGTGTCTAAGGTATCCACCCATTGGATAATTTGTCAGTGGTATGTGATTGCAAAGTTTATATTCTTTCGGTAAATGCGGATGTTGGTATAAAATCATGAACAATATATAAAAAACGTACTGTATAGATCTAAGCTAACAGCATTCAGAGAGATGCTGAGACGTACTTATTGTAAGTTGAAGGACTTGCTGCTCCAGTTGAGAACAATATATTCATATTAATAGAATTAAATGTTGCATAAAGACAAAGAATTTCTGTGTCAAATAAAACTATCGTTTTTAAATAGGTATATCATATGGCCTTGATGAACACGATTGGTGTATATTTTCGTGATTTCTAGACCCAGGAGTTCTATGATATTAAGGATATGTTACAAGGCCTTCATAATTCATTTGGTGAAATAATTCTTTTTAAACATGCGATATGATCCTTGTACATTAATATTTAATTGAATAAACAGTAGCCTACAGTACTAGGTCCTCGTTTCGAACAGAATTATTGATACAGTTTTAAATTTTGTACCGACTCAGAGAGATCCCTGCATCAAAAAATTAATCTTCTTTCAGGCCTTCAGGCCTTTGATTAATAACTGTTTGATGAATGTGATTTTTCAGTATTATTAGTGCACTAAGGTTATAGTAGTAGTTATTCCATTAGTCATATTCTATGAAAATTGAAAGTTGTAGCACAGATAGTTCAATTAATGTAGCACTAGATGACTGGTGAAGACAATGACACTTTGATTGGAGATATTGAATCTGAAGTCACATTTTTGCTCTCCTCAGATTCACATATCATGTTGGAAGTCTGACAGTTCCTTACAGTATGAGGTTGGGAGGATCGGTGGTCTAGCGGTACTGTTTCTGCTCTGGCTTCTGATGTTTCAGTGCCTCATTGCCTTAACAAAGCCCAGTAACGGCCCATGTGTAGAAAATCACTGGAAATGGATGAGGCGTGTATCTGTGTTAAATCCAGGCACAATAAAGAACTAGGAAAACTATTTGAAATAGAAGTATGGATTTAAATGCCAGTTTCTCCAGTATCGTCTTGCCCCACTCTATAGGCAGCTCTGAAATTACCATAGAGGTTGGGACTGGTAGGATTTTACCAGTATCAGGGGTGACAAAATTCCGGATATATCAGAAATTCCAGATTTGTCTGGCCTGAAAGAGCTATGATTTCTGAGCGAAATAAAAGTTATTTGATAAAACTATCTCAAGAAACGGCGAAGTTATGGTCAATTTAATCTACTCTGAAGGATATTGTTTTACAAGCTATGATAAATATGGTAGTTATGTGGTTGAAGGCCTCTTGTTTGGCAAAAATGGTCGGTCGCATGTGATTTTCAGGATTTTTAATTTGGCTCCATTGACACCCCTGCTGTATGACAGGCAGGCAGGCAGGCTGGCAAACGAACAAATTAACAAACAAAATTACTACACAACAAAAAAACTTGTGTCGTAGTGGATAAATTGTACTGAAAAGTTAAAATACTTTGAATAACAGACAGGAAGGTTTGAGTCATCAAGGGGTCATCCCATATCCTCTGCAAATGAGATAAAGGTAGATCTATTCAGGTCTCTTCTCCGGTAATAAACCGGCCATCATGAAATCTTGTATCTGTTTGTTAGTAGTATATTATGCCATCTTCTGTAATCTCTTCAACTTTCAGTTTTATTTCATTCATTTGCATGAACTTTTGTGTTGCAATTAGACATTCTTGCATTAATATGGTCTTTGATATAGATTATTTGCTTGTTCTTTGATGTTATGCACTGTTATGTCACCAATGTCTACTTTATCAAGACTTCTGAAAATGAAATTTCATGTAATGCCAGAATTAGTGCAAAATCAGTCAATCAGAAGTTCTTTATCTAATGATTTTCCATTGCATTGCATGCTTAATTAAGTCGAAACATGAAATGTTTGATAAAATAAAAAAAACACATGTGGTAATCGTGATTGCGCAATGATGAATAATTCTAAATACGCTAGGCCACACAAGCGACTTTTTGGTTTTGAGAAAAAGTTAATCATCAAAAACTGCTGCATCGGTCAATAGATCCAGGGGTATGATTCTTTCTCATTTCAGCTGATTTCCTCTTTTTTGTCTTAAAATCTTTGAAACAAAAGGGTCCAGATTCAGTCTGACTTACTAAAAAATTAAACTTTTGCAAGCATGAAGGGTTGGGGGCAGGGTATTTCAGCCTTTTTGCTCTTGGAGCAGTCACACCCCTGAGATCCAGAATGGTGTATTTATTATGTTCTTAGATCATTTGATTTATTGATTCAGAAAGGTGTATAATTATGTCAGTGGTGGTGGCTATTATCTAGAATCATGTAAAATGTCCCGTCCCGTTGCATCCCATCGCGTCCCATTTCTTTTCAAGGCTGTGACATTGAATTGTTGTTCACTGGCATGATTGGCATGATTGTTCACTTACATGAGGCAGTATGTTTTCTGTAAGAATCAGCCCTGTATCAAGGTAACACTTGAATGTCAAAGGTTAGATTTTGGGTAAACTTTGTCTATTTATAGGCTGCAACTCAGATGTTCATTGAAAGGAATCCAATTTCTTTATTGTTTGTGGCAAGTGACAAAAAATGTCCCTTAACATTAACACATCAAATTCTGTGTCAAAGGGACCTGTGGGGTATTTGTCATGTTTGTGAGCTCTTGTTGTCTCAGGGAACATGTATATGGTGTCCAGGGTTTGAAACTACAAATTTAGGGTCCATAGATCTTTTGCTCTCCTTAATGCTTGTTTGTCATATTTGATGGCATTGTTAATACATCATACATTGAAATAAGTATATAAAGTCTTATCCCAAATCAAGTTTTGCTATGTTACATGCATGTGCATGAATATTACATTATATGCTTGCTATGTATATGTAAGTTTGTCAATATTGTAACCGAATTCCCAATTGGGTAGCACAAGGGAAAATTTGGCAACAGTGAATTCTGACGGACACTGTCAGAATTCCTCAATCTGGCTATTTTACAATTTTGCTGCCACCATCCAAGTTAGACTTGGAAACTATAGGTGTTATTTTGATAAGTTTTATTTCTTTCATTCACACACATACATACCATTAATATCCAAAGTTTCAAATTGTAATTATTCAAATAATGATAAGTACAAGGTAATACAAATAAGAAATAAACTTTCAATGAGATATACTGGAACAATGCTATTAAACTCTTAACTCCAAAAAGACCCCCAAAAGAACTCCCCATTGGCTTATATACCCTTTATTACGTAACAGACCTGAAATATGCAAATTCGACCTGAGTTTTTCTACTGAGCTAAATACTGTGTTTAGAAAATCAAAAGAAAATGTTCAAGGTGTATTGTTGCTTTTAAAGAACCAGGAAAAACTATTAAAAAAATAGTTAGGGATATAAATGCCGAGTTCTCCTGTATCTTATCTCCCCTCTCTCTGGGACAGCACTGATATGACCATAGCTGTGGGATGGGCTGTTAAAACGACAGATAAAGAAACAAACATAAAATTGAAATCAGATTCAGTGGTCATATCATTGCTTTCACACATGGGAGAAGACACCTGAATGCGTCAATTGCAATCAATAGATCACTACAAATTAAATTGAAGGATACTTTTTTTCTGCCCTCTGGAAAATTTATGCGTTTGTGCAGCTGGTTAATTTGATGTATACAGACATACCTTGGAAAAGACATTATTGGTCAGATCATGTATATATAATAGTGTCTGTATTAAATTCACTGTTGCCTGAGGCTGAATCTGTGCATAGATTCTATTAAAACATGGGATCAAATCATGTAAGTGATGCTCTTCATGTGGTTCATAAAATTTAATCAAAATTTATTGACATATCCTAACTGTTCATTGAGACTTGGTAGCACTTGTAATTTTGGTCTCTGTGAATGAAAGTTGAATTTCAAAAGTTAGAAATGTGAAAGTTTGCGATGCTGCAAAAATTTGAAATTGTATGAGTAGATTTGATGCAGTAGTTAGAAATGCGATACTGCAATAAAAGCAAAATTTTGTAATGATATTTAAGTCCTAATACATGCATAGTTCACTATAATAGATTAAAAAATTTGACCATACGCTGATTTTCATACCTGTCAGATTATTGAATATTTGAAGTTAATTGTTTTTATTTAGGGTACCTTTAAACTCATGTAATTTTGTTCCCAGAAATATATGTATCCTTTGTTGGAGACGTTTCTTATTTGACAATATTAATTAATAAAAATTGTAATCATTGATTTGTTAAAATGCATAGCATCATGTTGTTTTGTATTGTACTGATGTATGACCAAAGTGAAATTATAAATTTGTGGAAGAATAACATTAAAATTTAATATATTTACTGTTGATTTAATTATGCATTATATGTTTAGTATTCTTAGGCTTGCAACTGACAATGATGGCTGTCATACCATTTGTGTAAGAAAAACAGCTGTTTTTTTATATCTATTTGGTATATAGGCTGTGGATTTGTCTTATTGCAAGGTCTTGTACCATATTCTGCCGTATAATTTACAAATTTAGAATGGTGTTGTTATCTTTAACGCAGCCGTGTTCACAATTAGATATCATGAGACTATCACATTAGACAGTATGTGATAATTCACACACACATTCTTGCAACCAGTCATTTTCTTTATTTTATTACAAATTATAGCAACCAGTCTGTATTTGTCATTTCAATACAGATCATTGCAACCAGTCTGTATTTGACATTTCAATACAAATTATTGCAACCAGTCTGTATTTGACATTTCAAAAAAGCAACCAGTTTGTATTTGACATTTCAATACAAATTATCCCAACCAGTCTGTATTTGACATTTCAATACATATTATTGCTACCTTCAAGTCTGTATTTGTCATTTCGAAACAAATTATTGCAATCGGTCTATATTTGCCATTTCCACACTCATTTGCAATTAGTCTGTGTTTTGCACTTCATAATTTCAAATTCAATGAATTATTGCAACCAGTCTGTATTACAGTATTAGACAGTTTCTTGTCTTTCTTTTAAATGTTGTAGAAGGCAGGAAATCTACCTTAGTCAATCCATCGAAAGGGAGGAAAATTCTAAACTTAATATCTTATATCATCTTAAACTTGTAAACATTTTGCATACTTGTGACCTTAGGGGTACAGCCTTGACTTGTTTGTCTGCAGTTACGTTCTGCTTGAGCTTGGGCTCATTTTTCGAAATCAATGAACAATCTTTAATCGCCTAGTATTGTATCTGGGGTTTGTTTGAAAATGTGTCTACGAAAAAGTTTGTAAACATAGCTTACACAGATAACATACAGACCATATGGTTCTCCAAACGAAATGTCCCGTTCTGTCTGTCCTAGTTTGATAATAAGGAAAATCTAGGTCACTACTTGGTCTCAGGTGATTTTGAAAGTTATAACACGAAAACTGATAGTGATTTTATTTATGCAATGTAAAATACACAACTTTCTTGTCTATCTAAAAAAATGTACTTTATTTGAGATATTGTGAATGAGTGGTTGTATTCTTCGAACTTGTTTGGACTTCTAGAATTTTATAACAATGGATGATGACTTTGTTGATATTTTTCTTGGAAATGGTAGGTAGATTATTAATGTAAATATAAATGTGTAGATTATATGCTTCATACTTACAGCTGACAGTTCTTGTTGCTGGGTGACCTGTCAGGTTTCATTGAAAGGCGTTTACAATCTCTGAGTGGCTGATGTATATTGACATGTTACTGTAGTCATTATTTCTTTGTGGTCTTTTTGTAGCTGTTTTCATTAATACTTTTGTTACTGCAGTCACTAGTGGACAGGTTGCCCCTTAAAAGTTTGTATAAGACAAAAAATATATTTGTGCGACAAAATATTTTTTTTTTCTAGCTGAGAAAAACAGGGAAAAAAAGGAAACTCATACCAGTTTGTTTATTTTTACACAAGTTTTACAAAAACGTGATAATAAATGACTTTTGTAGTCAAAGACCACTTCATTTCTTACAACAGCCAACATGTAGTCAAACTTCTCAACTTCTTAATAGCGGCACATTCCGCAATATTGGTTGGTTTTCAAACTCATGTAGACGTCTTTGGAAATGTACAAAATCATTAGGATTTTTAGATAAATATTATGAAAGATTTATTTCCCTTAGTGCTTCAATACACCATTCAATAGATATTCTCTCAGGTTATATCAAATATATTCAACTTGTCACAATTTTGTCCGTTTTATACCCCATATCAATTGATCCGGCGTATATTGTTTTTTGCCTGTCTGTCTGTCTGTTTGTCTGTTTGTGCCAAACTTTAACCATGCCTATAAAATCAAAATGTTTCCACCTACAGTCATCAATCTTCATATGTTGGTTCCTCATGACAATGTACAGTACCTGTGCATTTTAAGGTCAGTAGATCAAATGTCAAGATCACTTGGTGTTGTCCTGAAAGCAAGTTATTATTGATATTATCAGAAGAAAAGGTCTTCATATTGTGGTGTTCAAGCATACCCCACCAACTTCATTGCATCATAATTATCTCTTAAATAATGTATCTGACTGTTTGGTTTTCAGTTGATCATTTATCTATGCAAGAACTTAATTACTAGTACACATACCAGTTTGTTATACCCCAGATATGAAATATATTGGGGCTATATTGGATTCACGCTTGACGGTTGGTCAGTTGGTCCGTGCATCTGTAGACACAATTTGTCCAGACACTTTCTTAGCAACTACTGACAGGATTTCAATGAAACTTCGCAGAAGTGATCAGTAGTAAGTCTAGTCATGCATGCTGAAACCATTTCTCGTTTGGATTAATTTTCACTGAGTTACAGCCCTTTGTTTTTAGCTCACATGTCACAAAGTGACAAAGTGAGCTATTAGGATCACTCTCCGTCCGGCGTCGTGCGTCGTCAAACTTTTTGTTGTGACCACACTAGGGGCCACATTTTTGGCTCAATTTTAGCAAAACTGGGTCAAAACGTTAATATCAACAAAATCTCGGACGAGTTCGATATTGGGCCATTTGGGGTCAAAAACTAGGTCACCAGGGCCAAATAAGGGAAAACCTTGTGAACACTTTAGAAATCACTGTTTTGCATTTATCTTCATGAAACTTTGTCAGAATGTTTATTTTAATAATATGTAGGTCAAGTTTGATAATGGGTAATTTCTGTAGTAAAATTAGGTCACTAGGGCAAATTGCTGGAAAACCTTGTGAACACTCTAGAAGTCACTGTTTTGATTGGATGATCATGAAACCTTGTCAGAATGTTTGTCTTCATAATATCTTGGACGAGTTCGAACATGGGTCATCTTGGGTCAAAAACTAGGTCAAATCTTATGAAAAACCATGTTAACACTGTAGATTTCACAGTTATTATTGGATCTTCACCAAACTTTGTCAAATCGTTTGTTTTAATGATATAACGGTCAAGTATAAATATGGGTCATCTGGGGTCAATAACTAGGTCACCAGGTCAAATCTTAGGAAAACTTTGTTAACACTGTAGATGTCACAGTTTTAATTGGATCTTCACCAAACCTTGTCAAAATGTTTGCCTCAATGATATGTGGCTCAAGGATGAACATGGGTCAGCCGGGTTCAAAAACTGGGTCACAAGGTCAAATCTTAGGTAAAAATCTTGTAAAAGCTCTATATGTCATGGTTTTGATTGGATCTTGGCCAAACCTTGTCAGATTGTTTGTCTTAATGATATTAAGGACAAGTTCAAATATGGGTCACCTAGGGTCAAAAACCAGGTCACAAGGTCAAATCTTAGGAAAACCTTATTAACACTGTAGATGTCAAATTTTGATCGTATCTTCACCAAACCTAGTCAGACTGTTTGTCTTAATGATATGTAAGACAAATTCGAACATAGGTCGTCTGGGGTCAAAAACCAGGTCACCGGTTCAAAACAATGTTTTAATGAGTGAACAGTGATTGTCATGTGAGCGATATAGGGCCATCTTGGCCCTCTTGTTATATAATGTGTATTTAGAAATTGATCAGGACATTTCTAAGCAACAATTTGCAGGTTTAAAAAAAAATGCGTTATGTTTCCCTTTGTAAAATGTAACAGTAATTGTGTCAAGGTGGCTGCTGGGGGTATTCATCACCTTAATGGATAGTTCTATTGTAATTTTAGCAATGTTTCCATTTTCATTATAGCCACACTTCATTTGTTTAATATATTCAAGACATAAAGTAGAATGTTTAAAAAACATACATATAATTATGTAGCTGTTCTTGAACTTCTTTAAATTGTTCACAAGATAATTTAAGATCAGTAATGGGATATTTTAGGAGCTTTTTGTTTCCATGAACAATTCTTAAAATGTTCAAGGAACTTAAAATTATTAAGGATAGTATAATAACTTAATGAGTTCTTAGACAATTTGAGAACCATCATTAGTTGATCTTGAACTGTTCTTATAAAATGTTCTAGAACAATTCATGAACAGTTCTAAATATGTAAATGATACATTACTCTTACCAGAGTTGTCATTCATTATCACATGCATGTCTGTAGAAGTCTCAGCTTCTTCAAGATACTTATAAAACAAGAAATGAAGCCACAAATGGAATAAGTGTTAAGACACACCTTTTAAGAACCTTTTTAAATTAACTGGGCACTCCTAATATGGAATGATGTGATAATTTTCTATGACCTAGTTGTATATACCTTCACATTTTCTATATTTAAGCGGACATTGCTACATGACCTCTTTGATATCAAATTGCCTCATCCTTTGACTGGGAAGTTATAAAATCATCTCTCATGGCATTATGCAGTCTATTCAACAAGGCAACATTTGTGATTTATAACATTTGATTAACCATTAAGTTTGATTTTCTAGATGAATTTTAATCATGGGCATGATTTTATTCCAGTTGTTAGCGGGTATATAGTATAGTGTCTATTACTAGTTTGGGTAATCCTGGCCATTTGATTGGCTAATGGTGTTGTTGGCCATTTCGATTGGTCAATCATTGGACTGGCTATTTGTCGCGTAACCTGTCATGTTTGACAGAATCTGTTCGTCTGCTCTTTGGTTAATAGTTGTTAGGTAAGTAAATCGTGCAGGCATTGCTCTGTGATGTTGACCAAGATAAGTTATTGTGTGGCATAATGTCGGAAATTTGAAGTTTGATGTGGTTGTATCATAGACGATTATGGTGAATTTGTTAGTATTTAGTATATTCTATTTGATTGATGTAGAGTATGATATTACCATATGCTTGTGAACTATATACATAAATTTAATCATTTGTCAAATACTAATGATTGTCAATACATGTATTTTATTCTTAACATGTAAATATGTTATACTCTCCATAATGGAGGATTGAATAAAATGTACTGTTAAGAAAAAGCATCTTCATACAAAAAACATAAACCAATGCTTCTAGTAATTCGTCTATCTATAACGTTTTGTTATTATATAAGTTTTTCTTGTTATTCATTTATATGTTTAAATTTCTTATAAAATAAATTTGTTACAAAAAATTGCATGATAAGATGACCCATCTTGACTATTTTAATGATTTTGTTTATGTGTATTTTCAGACAGCGGCACGCTGGATTTACAGGAAGATAAATTAGACATCGATGGCAGTGTGGTGAGTGACTTATGCTTTTTGAGTTTTCTCCCTTGGTCAAATAATAAATTACTTCCTTGGTTAAATACTTTTCAGGGTTCTCAATAACAGCAGGCTGCTGGCCAATTCAGCTGCTTAGAAATGTGTTTGGGTTGGTTAGGAATCTCAAAAGTTTATAAATTATTGTTAGAAAATGCCCGGACCCCCCCCAGCTTTTGGGCTTGTTGACCACAAACTTATTGAGAACCCTGAACTCTTTGCACTTGTTTGTTCAATATGTGATGATTCTGATTTATTCTGTGATGTGATCTTGTGTTCCATGTAACTTAAATGCAAAAGGCAATGCTGAAATTAGGTGTTGTCTGTAGCATTATCTACGATACCCTTAAAGGTATAAACATGATGGCATTTAAAAGTGTAGTGCACATGAAAAATAATTCTTCCTAGTCTGTTTTTACAAGTTATTGCCCTTTGTTTATTTATTGTGATAGATTTAGTTTGTAGCATGTCACAAGATGTTAAGAACCCTTTCAATCTCTTGATATTTTCCTGAAACTTTAAATGCCAGGCATTTAGGTATTTTACCCCCTGTTTTCTTTAACTTATTCTTTCATGGATGGTTTTTAAACTTTTTAAATTCATTGCCTTTATTTTCTGTCCGCATTTCATGTCCATAAACTTTGCTGTTCATGGATGGATTTTAAAAAGGTTCACATAATTTTCAAGTCATGATGACTTATATATTTATACTTACGGACTGCTTTAGAGGTACTTATGTCACCTTATAGTGGCATGTCTTGTTATAACAACAGCTGGGTATCCCTGCAAGTGGACAAAAGTGCAATGTCTCTTAGTACATTCTAGATTGCTAATATGTTATGTAGAGAATGACAATAAAACAAGTCGACAAGTTCTTTGGCCCAAACTGTTGCCAGGCAAACTTTTTTATCAAATACCACTCTTCTGTAATATTGCATTGATATATGAAATATTTCATCTTTGAGTTATACAACTTGACTGGTATCCATTCTCATTGGTAAAATTCTCATTAGCCATATTACTGTAGCTCTAGGTAAGTGACCCACATGTTTATCTCATGCTTTCTTCTGCTGAGGTTAAATTATTTTACTTCACTTACAATGCAATGTCAGTCCAACCCCTTTGACCTGCTTCCGTGGTTAATGTCACTGACTTCAAATCACTTTAACCTCTCACTGATAGAGGGTCGTGTGTTTGAGCCCCCTCTACCAACCATGTCTTTTTATTTGAGATAGTAGGCAGTTGCTTACAGGGGATAGGAGTCTATGTAATACTGGTTCTTCCCAGGAACGATGGTTAGGTGAACTGTCTGCCTCATATGACTCGGACTGTTGAAAAGAGGCGTAAAACTGTAAATAAACAAACAAAACAAACCTATGGGGACTATAAAAGTGTTTGGTGTTTATACATTGAAACATGAGAATATGGAATTTGTTTAAATTGAGATTATTATATGAATCAACTTGTTCGTACATTTATTTACTTAACCGGTCTATCAACAAAACTTTTTTAAAAATCTGCCTCTGTTGTTACAGTTAAAGAAAATGATTATATGTTACATAAATAACACCACAGACAATATCATTTATTGTAAAAAGTTAAATGTATGATTTTAACTCATGCAAATTAACAAATTTTGTGGTAATTCTTTTTAACTTGATGTGGATATTTTTAGCAAAGAAAGAAACCTTGTATTTGATATAGTAAACTTGCTTATTTTATAGTTTAATTCATAAGGTTGGAGGACAGGTTGAATTAGAAACCTTGTATTTGATATAGTAAACTTGCTTATTTTATGGTTTAATTCATAAGGTTGGAGGACAGGTTGAATTAGAAACCTTGTATTTGATATAGTAAACTTGCTTATTTTATAGTTTAATTCATAAGGTTGGAGGACAGGTTGAATTAGAAACCTTGTATTTGATATAGTAAACTTGCTTATTTTATAGTTTAATTCATAAGGTTGGAGGACAGGTTGAATTAGAAACCTTGTATTTGATATAGTAAACTTGCTTATTTTATAGTTTAATTCATAAGGTTGGAGGACAGGTTGAATTAGAAACCTTGTATTTGATATAGTAAACTTGCTTATTTTATACTTTAATTCATAAGGTTGGAGGACAAGTTGAATTAGAAACCTTGTATTTGATATAGTAAACTTGCTTATTTTATAGTTTAATTCATAAGGTTGGAGGACAAGTTGAACTAGAAACCTTGTATTTGATATAGTAAACTTGCTTATTTTATAGTTTAATTCATAAGGTTGGAGGACAGGTTGAATTAGAAACCTTGTATTTGATATAGTAAACTTGCTTATTTTATAGTTTAATTCATAAGGTTGGAGGACATGTTGAATTAGAAACCTTGTATTTGATATAGTAAACTTGCTTATTTTATAGTTTAATTCATAAGGTTGGAGGACAAGTTGAACTAGAAACCTTGTATTTGATATAGTAAACTTGCTTATTTTATAGTTTAATTCATAAGGTTGGAGGACAGGTTGAATTAGAAACCTTGTATTTGATATAGTAAACATGCTTATTTTATAGTTTAATTCATAAGGTTGGAGGACAAGTTGAACTAGAAACCTTGTATTTGATATAGTAAACTTGCTTATTTTATAGTTTAATTCATAAGGTTGGAGGACAGGTTGAATTAGAAACCTTGTATTTGATATAGTAAACTTGCTTATTTTATAGTTTAATTCATAAGGTTGGAGGACAGGTTGAATTAGAAACCTTGTATTTGATATAGTAAACTTGCTTATTTTATGGTTTAATTCATAAGGTTGGAGGACAGGTTGAATTAGAAACCTTGTATTTGATATAGTAAACTTGCTTATTTTATAGTTTAATTCATAAGGTTGGAGGACAGGTTGAATTAGAAACCTTGTATTTGATATAGTAAACTTGCTTATTTTATAGTTTAATTCATAAGGTTGGAGGACAGGTTGAATTAGAAACCTTGTATTTGATATAGTAAACTTGCTTATTTTATAGTTTAATTCATAAGGTTGGAGGACAGGTTGAATTAGAAACCTTGTATTTGATATAGTAAACTTGCTTATTTTATAGTTTAATTCATAAGGTTGGAGGACAAGTTGAATTAGAAACCTTGTATTTGATATAGTAAACTTGCTTATTTTATAGTTTAATTCATAAGGTTGGAGGACAAGTTGAACTAGAAACCTTGTATTTGATATAGTAAACTTGCTTATTTTATAGTTTAATTCATAAGGTTGGAGGACAGGTTGAATTAGAAACCTTGTATTTGATATAGTAAACTTGCTTATTTTATAGTTTAATTCATAAGGTTGGAGGACAGGTTGAATTAGAAACCTTGTATTTGATATAGTAAACTTGCTTATTTTATAGTTTAATTCATAAGGTTGGAGGACAGGTTGAATTAGAAACCTTTTGGAAAATGAATGATAGTTCAGCTTTCTATAGCCGTCACTCACTTGATGCGCTACATGCATTTGGAATTGATGTGGACCACAAAGTACTACGTAAAGCAAGTTCAGTTTTCATGAGTACTTCCAGTACTTTGATTACTGGTACCCTGTAACAACTGAGAAGTTCTATTCACTTTGCCATTTATTCTTGGTCTGCATCCTCTGAAACTGAGCATTTAAGCCATCTGAGGTCTGTTCTAGCTATAGAACTAAGACAGTAATATTGTCAGCAGTCTGAAAGGTATCCACTTTAACACGAAGGGTCAAGAGTGACATAACAAGAAAAACTCAAAATGCTTGTGATTGCATGGTATTCAAATTCTTTATGAAAATTAACAAAAATAATTCTTCCTCATGTATAATTCCGATAAATTTAATCAAATTCAATGTCATATTTTCCAATATGTCTGTATTGCAATCCTTTTATTGATCTATTGATTGTCAGGATATCTTATATTGTTCAAAATGTGCCGTAAGTCCGTCTGCATTCTTCATTAGATTTAATGCTGATAATCTGGGATCAGTTATTCTGAACCTATACAAAATTATCTTTGATTCCAGTCCCTGCTGTCCCCTGTGTAAAACAGCCAGGTTCTTACAAACCTCACAAGTTATGCGTGAACTTGATTTTATATATTTTCAATCTATTTTTGCCCTGAGAATATTTAAACAGTAGAGAAAAATTGATATTTGTTCCATCACAAAGTTATGAACACATGTTTAAGTCAAAATAAACTAAAATTTGTATACCAGTTGACAATTAACATAAAGAATGTTCCTTAATTCTTTACCAGCCCTAACCCTGTTCTTCACAAGTAACTGCCAACTTCTTAATATGTATAACCTGTGATGGAGGACAAATGACCCTTATACACAATGTCTTCTATTAATTATACTTCTGCTAAGTTTGAGAGGGGGTATATTGGAGTCAATCTGTCAGTTGGTCGGGCGGTTGGTCCGTCGGCATACAATATCACAAGTTTGTGGAGCAAACTACTTCCATATTCCTTAAGTGATTGCAATGAAACTTGAAATATGCCATCATGTGACCATTAAGTGATCAACACATTCCAGAGTTATGTGCCCTTGAACTTAGCCATACAATTTACTATTGCAGCGGTGGCAGGGGTATTAGTCACTTCTGTGACAAAGCTCTAGTTTTCACTCACAGCATAATGTTCTTCGTCTAGTTATATTGACTTTATGCTCTTGAGCAAACACACACTTTTTTAAAAAATGTTCAGGAATCAAACAAATTCATATGTCTTGCCTTATTCAGACCTTGTCATTTTGCAATTAATAACATGATTCTCAATAATGAGATAATGCTATGGTGTTTCAAAGAATAAGTCATTGTTACCATATTATGCAACATGCATGGTGGACTAAAGAAGAGAAGATGAATCAATTATCAGGATTGTTGGAGCCATGGATGACAACAAACCTGTTTTGTGTTGTTACCAGACATTATATGTTTTCAATGAAAAACTGTTATTTTTTACTATTTTCTGATGTTAGATATGCATATCTTTATTTTGCAGTTCTAGGCCTCCGGCCCATACACATACATGTCAACAAATATATAAATACATGTATATGTACAGTGTTGAGTTCTTCAGAAAATCTTGCTCACCGTCCATTTTTAGTTTGCAAAATTCAAAATAATATTATGTTTAAGATGTCATTAACTGATCAATATATTGAAAAGTTTACCTGGCTAAATTAAAGAATATTGATGTTCAACTTGAACATATAGTTTGATGTGTGTCCTTGAGGTCCAAAATATATCATTTAGTTATCCAACTATCAGAACAATTTGCAATTTTGACAGGGTGAGCTTTTGTGATCAGTCATTGTCCGGTGTCGTTCCTCGTACATCGCCAAACTTTACCTTGTGAACACACTAGGGGCCACATTTTTAGCTCAATTTTAGCTAATTTGGGTCAGAATGTTAATATTGACAAAATCTCACAAGAGTTCAATATTGGGCCATTTGGGGTAAAAAACTAGGTCACCAGGGCCAAATAAGGGAAAACCTTGTGAACAGCTTAGTTTTAATAATATAACAGCCAAGTACAAATATGGGTCATCTGGGGTCAATAACTAGGTCACCAGGTCAAATCTTTGGAAAACTTTGTTAACACTGTAGATGTCACAGTTTTGATTGGATCTTCACCAAACCTTGTCAGAATGTTTGCCTCAATGATATGTGGATTAAGGTTGAACATGGGTCAGCCGGGGTAAAAAACTGGGTCACCAGGTCAAATCTTAGGTAAACATATTGTAAAAGCTCCAAATGCCATGGTTTTAATTTGATCTTGGCCAAACTTTGTCAGATTGTTCATCTCAGGGTAAAAAACTAGGTCATTAGGTCAAATTTTAGGAAAACCTTATTAACACTGTAGATGTCAAATTTTGATTGTATCTTCACCAAACCTTGTCAGAATGTTTGTCTTAATGATATGTAAGACAAATTCGAACGTGGGTCATCTGGGGTAAAAAACTAGGTCACCGATGCAAAACAAGGTTCACTGAGTGAACAGTGATTGTCATGTGAGCGATTTAGGGCCATCTTGGCCCTCTTGTTTATTATGTCAATCATATGTTAAATGGAACTTGGTCCCAGATGCAGATGAAGGTCTGTTGTACCTTGGTAAATTACCTTTGTATAAATAAATGACTAGTGTTCTTAATTTCTTTTATAAATATCTCATATTTCACTGGATCAGATGTATATTCCAGAGAGTTATCTTTCACTTCATTAGTTACTTCCCTTTGTTCAGTTTGTATTCCTTAGTAATTTTGCATAGAGAGTTACTTCACCTTATACAATTGTATATATCCGCAGTACTCATATTTCATGGTTATATTGATCAAATTCAGCTTTATCTATTACGACTGAACCCCTCTAGGTTTATAAGATAAAGTTATCCGCGTTCAATGCTTTAATTTAATTAAGAATGCACGTATGTCATAGTGAACGTCACGTTCAAACAACGCACCTAGCGGTCCAGATCACTTACCTTTAACTATTTTAATATCATTCTTTGTAACTTTTGTCTGCTTATCAAATTCCAGTCTAAATGTCTGAATTTGTGTCAATTGTTGGTATAATTTTCTTGTTCTTTGACATCTAGAGTATAAATGATAGGATCATCCGAGCAGACATTGATTTTTTTGTGACTAAACCAGTATACAATGAATTTAATTGTTTCAATTGTCAGATATACCAAACAACCAAGTGGTTAGTTTATCATGATACGAAATCTGAGTGTCATAAAATAAATGTTTTACAATTTGATATACATTGCTTTGACTGCAAGACTTCTAACCGTGTCATTACATGTAGACTTGTGTATAGACACACAGTACATTCATGATTGTCAGTAAAATTTATTGTTTCACATTTGTCTTTGTCATTTTGACTTTTCTTGTACTCAATACCATGTTAGACGCGGCTTTTTCCTGTAAATAGTTGTTATCGTGGTAAAAAGTGTTTGATTCTATTGTTTAAAACAGTTATAACTGTCCGTTAGTGTTTTAGTTTATGTACGTTGTGGACTTGCCCTCAATGAAGTAGTATAAATATAGACTTGTGACATAGCCAGGTTCTTTTTTCTTGGTGCCTATATTTAAGTGAACCTGTCAAATGCATGCCATAATATGGTGTGGGCGCATTACGAATTCCAGTACTGAATATCTGTGTATGTCAGTAACACTAACATAAATATGTGTAAATCCCCAAACATGTACATTTTTTTTTCTGTCTCTTCCTTCTTTTATGTTACATGGTGTTTCAAGCCTCTGTCTATTTGTAAGGTTTCACATTTAGTCTTGATCTATTAATCTCATCCATCTGATTTCTTTGATATGTAGCACATCAGGAAAAGGAGTGCCTAGAAAATGGATTTCCTGTCATATGTAGTGTATATGAGTATTCTGACATTTTTATGTTCTCAATCAATGCCAGTTGTTAAGACTTGGCTAGATAATAAATACATGTACCATTAATTGTAACTATGCATGTACTTTCAGATGTGTCACATGAGCACAAGACTTAGTGCTCAGGGTGAGCTTTTGTGATCATGCAGTCTTTGTTCGTCGTCGTGTGGCGTCAACTTTTACCTTAAGAACACACTTAATATATAGAGGCCACATTTTAAAAAAGATTTTCGCAAAACTAGGTCAGAACATTTGTATATTGACAATATCTTGGACAAGTTTGATAATGGGTCATTTGGGGTCAAAAACTAGATCATTACAAAACCTTGTGAACACTCTAGTTTTTCTTACTGGTTGTACTAGACTTCTCCAATACAAAGGAACTTAAATGTCATCTAATGCTGTTAGTTTACTTGTAAGAACATAATTAAGATGCTTTTAGGCTCTTATGTTTGTATAAGGATCGTTGATATTCTGACACAGGAACACAAATACTAGTAATTAGAGAAAAATAACCTCTACTGAAATGATTTGCTTAATTTTCTTCTGGTTTACATTTCACAGTCCTAAATTGACATATTATATACCTGTGTTACTGGATTAGCCACTGAAATGAATTTAACTTATTTTCAGTTGGTCTGCAAATAATGATTGGTTATTATTGCTTATAGATTCCAATAACCATGGATGTTGGTGTGACAGTAAGCCAGAATGAAAAGCCTATACAACTTCATGTGATCTGTTATAACAATGTACATAGTATTACCATATCTAACAATACATGTTGTGTCTTTGCAACCTAAAACAGGGATGAATATTGTTATAATTCCTCAGACTGAAGATTTTTTATAATTGAAACTTTTTTTATATTTTTTTTTTAAATTTTAGGGCACATAAGGTTCTTGTTTATTCTTTTGATATTCATTTTTTTAAAGTTCAAAATAAGTTGTTTTCTGAATAGTGGAAAACTGTGTCAATATTGACATTATGTGTGCACATATAATTGAATCAACCTTGTTACAAAAACATCCTATCTCGTCTTTACTTTGAATAGGGAGCTTTCAGTTTGTAGGATGTCAAAGAATACAAAAAATAATGTTATCTTATTTTGAAAAAAAAATACTTGAGATATGTTAGGGGATTTTGTTGTGTGGTGTAGAATTTATATCTTCTGGGGCTGCCTGCTATCCATTCATATAGTTAGTGAGTGAGTATTACACCATGCTGGGCCATTGTAGAAGGTTTATCTAAATATGATCTTAAGTTAATTCACATCTGTTGAATGGTTTAGTTAGTGAATTTTCTCATGGATCTACCAAAAATTCCTGACTTTCTATGGAGGCTAAAATTTAGCATGTGGAAAATACAGAATTAAAAGAGAATATTTACCACAGTTTTTATGCTCCTTTTACTTTAATACAGGGCCTTTCCAGGTCTTTATACCAGCAACTTTATACTTGTCTACACAAGCTTTGAGATGGTCTCTTGATCATGAATGTGTTAGAATATGAGAATGATTCTGATAGACATTCTGGAAATAAGTGGTTGTTCTAATGTGATGGTTAATATGTTCCGTGAGTCTCTGATGATGTAATCACCTTCCCCCCCTCACAGCTGTCAGTTCACCGCCCCAGGACCCACCAGACTAGGACCAGAGACAATGATCATCATTCTGTGTCCTGTTGGGGAGGTCATCGGAGATACCAAGGTCTTGCCTTTGCTCTATCTCAACTAACTGAGTGAGTGTTAAAACTGGAAAGGTCACTAATTGAACCTGACTGGTGGTGTGATGTTTGGCATACAGTGGACCATGAATGCCCTTTGTTAATTTTCTCAGAGATCATAATGTGAAATGCCTTCACATAGTCACAATTCACTTTCGAATGAAATTCATGAAAATATGAATTTTTCTTGAACTGTTCTTGCATACTTCATGAGCTATTCATGAACTAAGAATAAATATTTGACATGGTTTTAATGTCATCTTGTTTGCTTTTAGTCAAATTTAACCACCTAATGAAATTGTCTTAACTGAACTCAGTACAATATTAGACAAACTATCGGAAGATAAAGCTTTAGATTTCTTAATAGTTGATGATACATAAAAGTCATTCAAAAATGTTTTGATTTGATAAAATGTAAAAAAGAAAATTTTACACACTGGTTTAAGTCGTTGGTTTGTTGTAAAATGTAATAGAAGTCAGGATCATACTACCATGCAGTATTTGATAGAGTAAGTTATTGGGAATTGTTGTCAGATATGGCTGTTAACCCATGGTGAATATAGAATCTATTATAGTCATTATTTTTATCTAGGAGGATTTAATATGGAAAATATAAGAATATGAGCTTTTCTGGACATTTAAGAACTAAGGATCTCATTTGGAAAGTTATATAAGTATTCCTCTGTTAAATAGTTATTAATAGTTCATGAACTATTCTTGAACTATGTATGAACTATTCATGAAGTATGCAATATTAGTTCAAGAACAATTCATGACTTCATGAATTCTATTCGAATAGGCTAAAGAGTAAATGCCTTAAATGGAAACAATGGTAACATATCGAAGATACTTGTTAAACTGGATCTTAAGATTAAAATAACAGATTAACTGATGATCAGAAAATTCAGCGCATAAATATACCCTTGACTTTTCAATGATTTATATTTATGGGTAATTCTGTACTTCAAATGGTAAGCTAATTAAATATAATACTATAAAGAATAAGTGTCTTTCTACTTGTATAGGATTCTTTTTTCAAAAAATTATGATTCAGGCAAGAATTGTTCCCCCGCAAGAGGCTTCATACCCACATTAAGGGTTAGGGTGCCTTACCAAAAACATACAGAAAACCCCGTATTTCATTCTTAGATCAGTATAAATACATACCATAGATATCTGAAGTTCTTCTGTCTTAACTACAAAATCCCCCATTTTGTCACTGCAGGCTGGAGAATATCTTGTCGGTAATTGACATTTTGTAATTGACATTTCTGTCCTGTATTTAACACTTGAAAAGACTGGTTCTCCTAGTTTTCCATAGACAAATGTTGTTACCTTTAATTGGTGTTTGCTTGGACCAATCAATGAATTTGTTAAGTAATTACTGACATAGAATTAACAGGAAATTGCCTCTATATACAAATAAACTTGCAAATGAACTCTTACGAGGGACTTTTGGTATTTCATGAGATTGCCAGTCTTGTTAATTGTGTGAGAAGTTTTGTTAAAATATTTGTTTTCTAGCTATGACTTTACTTATCTTTATTTTTGTAAACCTGACTATTTTGTCTGATTAACAAGAAAAAAATATTGAAAAGATCCTTATTATGTTCAATTTATTGTTACTTAGCCTTGAATAATCCATAAATATTGTGTCTTTTGTTTGAGGAATAAAAATATTTGTAAAGGATTATTACTAGTAAATTATTTTGAGCAATTTCAGACTATCAAATGCAAAGATAATAACTGTTATATTTGTAGAAGGTGTATAAAATGGTTTGATTTATGTAAGTCTGCATGTGTATTCCTGGAAAATTGTAATTTTGTTGAAAAATCTAATGTTATAATCTAATTATAGTTTTTGATGCTATAATATTTTTTTTGGTTAAATCTGCATAAAATTTATAATATTCCCAAAAATAATTGTTTCATAATTATAATAGTGTTTATAATGAAATGATTCATGTATCAATAATTTTCATATCATGCACAATTCTTTATACCCGATATCGATTGGCTATAGGCATTTAATAATAATAAAGATAGTATTTATTGAGGCAACGCTGTTAGGCATCGATAGGCCCAATCTTTCCTGGAAGCCCCTCAGAATGATAATGAACATTCTTATGTCAGTAATTGATTTGATTTATTGGATCTATTTGTGCAACTTACAAGCTTTCATTCTGGACGAAACACACAAGGACTGGGGGGGGGGGTCGTGATTTAAAGTGTTTTTGAACTCGCAACATGTAGGTTCAATACTTTCATGATGCTTGGTCTATTTTTCCCCCGTCTGCTCAAATCTATGTTACGTAATTGATTGAAAAATTAAACAGAATTGTCTGTACTTTCCATTGCGTGTTCATGCAGAGTATCATTGTGTTATGACTAAGTAATTGGATATGCAGTTTACAGTCTTGGAATTAAACTGAAAATAGACAAGCTTGTGTAGATGCAGACCATATGTTTCACCCACATAGTGTGTCCCTGGTGATTATCAATGCACATGCTGTTGTGAAACGCTGTTTGAACATTTCAGCTTTATTGTAATGATATTGAACGCTGATAATTAAGATATTAAATTTTGTCTGCCTTGGCTATACATAGCTAAGTGCTGGGACGAGTGCCGATATTCTGTGCTGTGCCAGTCAATACATTTGATTTAGTGCCTTTAATTACTGTATATTTTATTAACACCAGTTAGTTTGTAGACTGTGTATGTCTATATTTGGCCCTTTTACCCAGAATGCTCTTGGCAATTACAGTAACTAAGTTTATTTAGTTTATCCGACAGTTTAGCTTCAAAGGTCATAACATTTATAATGTAGAATATATGAATGATTAATAAATGAATAGTATGTATCCAATTTGAGAGGATGGTCCCACCCCTGGGTGAAGTGAATTTGAATGCTTTAGAAGAATAACTAATCCCCATCCCTTATGATTAATTCAACATGGCTGTTTGTTATCAAACTGCATTTTAGTGAAGTTTGTCCTAATTACTGAACTTACAGAAAATATAAGTTAAAGTGGCTTATTTTCTTCATACATCTAAGGTTCTGGGCTCATTTTATGCGATGTATTCTCCAAATCAAATGAAATTGGTAAATTTCATTCAAGAATAAATTACCAGGTAGGACGTATTATACAAACTGTTATGTGTGATAATTAAGGATATTCCGAAACATAAGCGAGTTTGCTATCCTGAGTTTGGGCTAAATAAAAAAATTACCAAAGTATTCAGTATTTTGAATGTTTGGTAATTTTTTTATCTTAAAAGACAACATTGTTTATTATTCTGGCATAGATTGACTTACTCATGCTGATTTTTCCCAAACAATGTTTGACAATAAGTGAAAAAAAAGTTTGAACTTTGCTAATGCTAATAAAAACTTGCCTTTCCCACACTGATTGAGGTATCAATATAAAAACATGAGATGATTTAAAAGAGGGATGTTCATAACATTATTAGGCTTTTATAGCTCCTTGTTGTGCTTCTTTATAGATTATAATAGTTAGATTGTGTCACTCTGTAAGGAACGCCCATCATGCAGTAACCAAGGATACATTAAATCCGTTATTATAAATGATGATACACAGCTGATTGTCAATCACGTGTTTGGCTTTAATTAATAGATGTGACTTAGCCAGCGATCTCGCCATACCTTCAATATTCCTGATTGCAAAGTAGAAGAAAAAACATTGAAAGATTGATACAGATATTCAAATCTAGTGGATTTGTAATCAAGGAAGATTTTATGCCAAGGTGTGAACATGCTGCGACTGGCAGTATAAATCAAGTGCCTGTATGTGACAGCATTGTTGGTTATTTATGACTTGCATTCAGCCCATAATATTGGTTAATTGATTATTCCTTGTTTTTAATGCCTTGTTATTTTCACTGGGAGCAGGTTAATGATCTAGCCCAGATCAATTGATGTTATTACTACCTCTCACAATTTCTATGTTTTGTTTGCAAGCCACAATCCGGGCTCCTTGTTTGCAGGGTTAATGTCTGACTAAACCTTGTGCATGCTGCATGCACGTTGATGTAAATTTGTCAATTTTAAGTCTGTAAAAGGCTTGCAATATTAAAACCTGATTAAGCCACATGCAATTACACCTGAGAGTGTTTTGTTGTCTTCTTGGTAATTTATGGTGAAAGAAAAAATGCCAATTGCACATACATCATGCACATATGTTAAATGCATGCAATTTTGCATTTTAGATTATTATATATTAATGCACATCTAATTTTGTGTTGGAAATGTTAGGCATAAACTGTAAGTTATAAGTAAAGATAAAAATTATATATTTTGTGGAAATGGTGAATGCAATTTAAAGGTTTCAGCTAAACAATATTACAGTCAATCCTGTGTTAGTGGCCATCTCCGAATAAAGGTCACCCTGTCAATTTATATTAATAAAGGGCTGGTGATTCTTCTATAAACTACATGTCATTGATTATTTAGAACAACATTATCTCTGAATAAAGACCACATTTCGAGGGCTGAAAGCGAAACTAGTGCAAGTGCATTTTCAGTAATTTTTCAGGAGAAGGAAAAAACTTTCCATTTTTATTGTTACCTTATAATAATTACTTCTTTTTTGAATATATGTGAACAATTGCTTTCTTCATAACCACATATTTCAGATCTTTAGATTACACCACCATAAAAAAGATACTAGTATTAACGTCACTTAGTACAGTTTCACACTTAAAAAACAAGAAAATTGTAAAGAAAATTAAATGCGAAAAGTGTGTATGTGCAGTCATTCATAATCACAGTTTCCATTACTTATAGGTTTATTCATATACTTTTGGTTCTTCATAGCTTTGTTTGGAATAATATAAAATATTTGCATGAAATGTCACTTACACTGTTTTCACGTTTAAGAAGCTGACATATGAAAATTTTTGAACGTCAGTTACACACTATACTCCAAAAAATAAAGGACATTTTTTAAGACTATGATAATGATTAACTTTCAAATATGACTAAGTACTGAAATAATCCTTATCTCATTTGTTGTTGCTATTATTTAGAGCTGGGAGATTTATCGGTATATCGCGATATCAGCTAGACAATATAAATATCACAATATTTTTTCAGCATACTGATATATCGGGTTAAGCTTAAATAACTGAACTTTATGTTTATTATTGTAAAAAAAGTTCATACATTGTGGTAAAGTGTTATTTATGTCTAAATGCTGGTCAAACTTGTATTATAATTAACTGTAAACACATACATATTTATATTTATACATGTATTAATAGTTTCAACACTGCTAAAACAGAACAAATTATTTGAAATGTGAAAATACACTGTGAGCTATTGTCTGTATTATTACCCAAGGCATTATATAAATATTAATTGGTAATGTTTTTCTGTAAATTTACCATTTATATAGTATCGCAATACAGCATGAAATATTGTGATATATCGTAATACGCTTTTAAGGACCGATACCCAGCTCTACTATTATTGCATCTTCTGTTACAAAAACAGCAGTTACAATGATAGGTACAAGTTGCTCTAGTACTGTCTGTGTTTCATGATCACGCACTGTTTGCTCATGCACTGAAAACCTGTTATTGAAGTAGAGATGAATAATATATTGTGTCTCTTAATGATGAGTTAATCTCTCTGTTGTTCTTTTGGGAAAAAAGCATGAGAAAAAGAAGAAAAAAAAAACAGTCATTCTGCAAAGTTTTTTGTAATTAAGACTTTGATGTTTGGCAGACTAATCAGTATTGAATTTTGACAAACCTGGAATAACTAAAACAATGAGTTGGACTGTCAGTCTGATCACCATCAATAAGGAACTTGGATAAATGAATATGACCTCCATTAATATAACACTTCCAGTACTGAACTAGGTGAAACGATTATAACTTCTATCATACAACACTATCAATTACGAACAATGTTAAATTATCATATCTTCTATCATACAACACCATCAATTAGGAACAATGTTAAATTATGATATCTTCTATCATACAACACTATCAATTAGGAACAATGTTAAATTATCATATCTTCTATCATACAACACTATCAATTAGGAACAATGTTAAATTATGATATCTTCTATCATACAACACCATCAATTAGGAACAATGTTAAATTATGATATCTTCTATCATACAATACCATCAATTAGGAACAATGTTAAATTATGATATCTTCTATCATACAACACTATCAATTAGGAACAATGTTAAATTATGATATCTTCTATCATACAACACTATCAATTAGGAACAATGTTAAATTATGATATCTTCTATCATGCAACACTATCAATTACGAACAATGTTAAATTATCATATCTTCTATCATACAACACCATCAATTAGGAACAATGTTAAATTATCATATCTTCTATCATACAACACCATCAATTAGGAACAATGTTAAATTATGATATCTTCTATCATACAACACTATCAATTAGGAACAATGTTAAATTATGATATCTTCTATCATACAACACTATCAATTAGGAACAATGCTTAATTATGATATCTTCTATCATACAACACTATCAATTAGGAACAATGCTAAATTATGATATCTTCTATCATACAACACTATCAATAAGAAACAATGTTAAATTATGATATCTTCTATCATACAACGCTATCAATAAGGAACAATATTAAATTATGATATCTTCTATCATGCAACACTATCAATTAGGAACAATGTTAAATTATCATATCTTCTATCATACAACACCATCAATTAGGAACAATGTTAAATTATCATATCTTCTATCATACAACACCATCAATTAGGAACAATGTTAAATTATGATATCTTCTATCATACAACACTATCAATTAGGAACAATGTTAAATTATGATATCTTCTATCATACAACACCATCAATTAGGAACAATGTTAAATTATGATATCTTCTATCATACAACACTATCAATAAGGAACAATGTTAAATTATGATATCTTCTATCATACAACGCTATCAATAAGGAACAATGTTAAATTATGATATCTTCTATCATACAACACTATCAATTAGGAACAATGCTAAATTATGATATCTTCTATCATACAACACTATCAATAAGGAACAATGTTAAATTATGATATCTTCTATCATACAACACTATCAATAAGAAACAATGCTAAATTATGATATCTTCTATCATACAACACTATCAATAAGAAATAATGCTAAATTATGATATCTTCTATCATACAACACTATCAATAAGGAACAATGCTAAATTATGATATATTCCATCATACTACACTACCAATTAGAAACTAGGCTAAATGTATACTACCAATAAGAAACAATGTTAAATTATTACATCTTCTATCATACAATTTTATCAATAAGGGCCAATGTTAAATTATTATATCCTCCATCTTTAAAAAAAACATAATCTATTGCTTACCTAGACTTATACTGAGTCAAATACTTTGTTTTAGTAAATACTATTGGAAAACTTTATTGTACTTTTATCAATAAAAAAATTTCCACATTAAGCGAAATTAAAAAAGTTAAACGTGAAAAGAGTGTATGTGCCTTTTTATGTCACTTAGTCTAGTTTCGCAATAAAAAATGGGAACATTTTCACTTACATCATTTGTTATAATTTGCAATTATTTTGTTAAATATCGGAACTCAAAGAAAATATTTATACAGTAGATGGATAAGGTATTTATACATTAGATTATTGAAAAAAGTGATTTTTGTCAAAAATGTCACTTGCACTAGTTTCGCGTTCTGCCCTTGATTTGTCTCATTATGTTTTTCCCAAGGGTGGCCTTTGTTCACAGGTTTGACTGTATATTGAAATAAGGGATACATCTGAAAATAGGACTTTAAGCTTTTACTTAAAGTTACATTTTGAAAATAGCATAGTGTATATTAAAAAATAGAAAGAACAATTTCAAATATTGCGCCTTATGAACATCTTACTAATTCATTGTTTAAAAGATTGACCAAAAAGCAGATTGCATTTCTGCATTATCATACATTGAAATAAATCAACCTGATGGATGTCAAGGCTTTTTATGGCATTTCTAGGCGTTCCGTTCCGTATGCACAAATGCTATGACACAGAATATATTTTGTTACTATTTCCGTTAGTTTATGATTTCAAGTACCGGTATTTCATGTCAAGAAGCGTACTTGAACTTGTTAAGGAAGCCTAAGCCAGAACTTATGAAACCTGCTTGTATTTATACATGAAACATAATTTCCGGCTTGAATATTGAACAATATATTTATTAATGCAACATTTTGTGAATCAATCAATTGCTTTGGTTCAGACATTGAATGATAAAAAGTTTTTAAGTTGATAATTTATTTTAGTTTAATTGTCTCATTTCTGTGCATTTTAAATACCATGCAGCCACCATGTATAATGTTATGTTTGAAATATGAGTAAAAATTCTATGGAGCATGTATAGTCTTAAAGCTGTTGGATCTAATTAGGAATATCTTAATTATTAAGAATTGTTTTAGGCGTCAAGTTCCGTTCTTTTTTCTCTTCGTTATGCCATCAATGGATATGATTTATTAAAAAAAACAAAATGAAAGTCAGAGTTATTTGCCTCATAGAAAAAAATTGTTATGTTTTCCATATATTTTTGAAAAATGTTTGTTTTGATATTAATAATGGAACAAACTATATTTTATATTGTGATTATTAAACCCTAAAGAACTGTTTTCCTTTTATAGAGGATTGATAATTAATATTTGTATTGTCTGACTGGAAGATGTGAGGTCTTAATGCAACAATGCACCTGCCTTGTATTCTGTCTACACCTGCAAGTTTCATCATTTATATGCCAAGTTTAACTTTCCATTGTTTAACACATACTGCAGTTTGTCTGTAAATTTGGCCCTGAAAGAGAAACAAAAGAACCGTAAAATGTTTTTGAATAATGTTCACAATAAATGTGTATAACCTTAATTTTGATAATTTTAAGTGTCACATTATACATGCGCAGTCATAGCCTGTCATTTGTCAATTTTAAGACCTATCTTATAATGACAGCCTATAATTTAGCTCTAATTTAACTTTGAGTTTTGAGTGTGTTTCCCCTTTTAACTTTATTTCAATGATACAGACCCAGATTAACTAAAAAATTTGATAAAGCAACAGAATATAAATTGATAAAATAATTAAAAGAGTACTAATGGTATTTGTATGGAAATGATCTGGATTCATCCCAGGGTGTAAAATGCCTCTTCTCTTTAGGCCTAACAAATGTTTGTTGCATTAGATACATAATCATTAAAAAGAGGATAGTTAAGTTGTTTTTTTCCTTGTCTTTTTTGCTCCTGAAAGTATGTGAAATGGTAAAAAAGGGAGAAAGAGAATCTACCATCCTTCAGGCCTACCTAATAAAGTGTGTAGGGTCATGAGAAAAACTAGGGTAGGTCAGATAACTAGAAACAAACCATTTTTATGCTTTATTATGATACTTCTAGTTTACAAGAAAATGCTTCAAGGTAAATGCTATAACTTGGCTTTTCTCACAGATCCTTACAGTCCTGCCATTATATTAGATACTTACACTGAAGACTACACTTCTTAATAGTCTGCCTTTGTTTCTTAATAATGTTTACCTGTATTTTATTCTCTTAGAAATTGTATTTATTACCACTTACATTGAATAAATCTCCCTGAGAAACCAAAAAATGCCTGAGTTTTGATTTAATGTGTTTTGAAGTGAATGTTAAAAGATGTGCCATTATCATATAACACCTGTGTATTCTCATGGCTTTTTTGTGGCTATTGCATCATGATAAATGCAAGAGCAGAAAAGGTCTATATCCGTAATTTATCCTGCTCTAGATAGGAGGTTTTTGAATCCTCCTTTGTAACTGTAACACCCTAAATATAGCAGATAAAGTACAAATGTAGGAGATAACACTGAAGAAGATGTATCTGTTATGGCAACATAAAATCATGAAGTAAATTTGTGAACTGTCAGTCTTGGTGACTGATGACACAAAATGTTTAAAATTGACAGTCAGTCGGGGTAGGATGATAATTGATTTTGTTTGTATTTTTGATATAAAGGCTTGGAAAGATATTCTGATTTTAATTGACTGATCCGCAATCCCTTTGTATGGAATTCATAAAATTCATGAACTTTTCATGAACTTTTCTTGCATACTTCATGAATAGTTCAAGAATAATGAATCACTATTTTACAAGGAAGCTCAGTCAGCTCAATTGGTATAGATAGGTAGTTTCTTATGACTATGTGATTGTGAGTTAAAACCCTGTGAAGGTGTATATTCTTCGTGACAGTTTGTGTGAAGACATTATCATGTCTATAAGACCAATAACAAGAAAAACTATAACTGAACGTTATAGGTAGACAAATTACCTGGAAGCATTAGTTTAGGTTTTTGTATGTATTTAGTTGTTTGTTTGTTTTTTCTTGACGGAAATTGAAAGTGGTAGAAAAACTATTTGTGGAATTAGTCTTCTCATCAACAATTGAATAAAATATATCCTAAATACTACCAAATTCACTATAATCTGCTATGATACAACCACATTGACTTACTTCAAATAAAATTGCCGACTTTATGCCACAGCTTAGCTAGGTAAATATCACAGATCAATCACGATTCTGATTTGCCTATCATAAATATCTACTTACCTTTCAACTAAAAAAATGTATTAATAAAAAAAGAGCAGACAGACACATTCAGTCAAACATGACATGACAGGTTAAGCGATGAATAGCCTATCCAATGACTGACCAATCAAAATGACGGATATCACCATTAGCCAATCAAATGACCAGTTTTACCCAAACTAGTACTATATATAGACACTATACCAACTAGAATAAATTTGTACTCATGACTAAAGTTAGTCTAGAAAAATTATTGACCTTCACCACTGATAATTCTTGGGGAGAAAATGGCTGTAACTTGTGGAACACTGTTTAACTGCTATCCAGTAATATCTGAAATACAATAAAAAATCAAAGTACTGAAAGTACTGTCGGACTTGATTTTTACCATACGAGACAAAAGAGAGAAATGTGTACCCACATCGTTCGAGCCCATACAAATATTTTAACATTTAAAATTACGGACCGATTTTTCATTCATATTGTAATGCAGGTCATATGCATATAGGTAAATGACATAAGGCTAGGGCTTTACTATAGTCCCTTTGCTAAAATTTTAAAATGAAAAAGCCTGATATTGGAAAGTTTAATGATTAGCACAATAATTGAGGACAATTTAATTGCATTAAAAACTCTTTATTGTACAAAACTAGTAAACAACACTTCACTAACAGTAAATACAAACATTGATTCTTCTGGTTTTAACACAACAGAACATCGTCGCATTGAACACATTCAGGGTCACTCAAATCAAAAAGGTCCTGACACAGTAGAGTAAGACCTATATGACCTATAGTTAACCCGATGTTGCATGAAATTCAGACGTGATAATGTAATTCTAAATAATCTGGCGTAAAAGGAACTCTTAAACAGTAAATTTTAAAAGCACGTATCCAGTAATTTACGTTCGTATTTAGCGACTCGAATTATTATTCTTAAGCCGCAGTTTTAACATTCAACCTTCGATAAATCAAACTCCCCACATCGGTTACGCTTTGCTACTAGCCACTGCGGGGAGTGAGTCTATAAATAGCGATTCCGTCATCAAAATAACACTAGTTGGTGTGAATACCACGGAATACGATTAAATGAGAATTCGCTTTGTAATATTAAGAAATGTTAGAAAGGCACAAAACACACACATCGATGGTAGATTGTTGCAAATGCATGAATACGTCCGTGGAGATTTTTCTGAACTATCGAACGAAGTCCGAAAGTAGAACTACTTTTACGGCAAGATATTTATTGGACAGTGAATACGCGGTTTTAATTCTACGCATTTGAAAATCTCATGTATCTACCGACAAGCACTTATTTAGATACATGACTCTTTCCATGTAGTTACAGTAGAATGATTTGAAATGTATTTAGATCTGACACACTTGATTGGGGAAAGATTCCAGATACTTCTATATAAACATACCATTTAGTTGCGCACTATTTCCTTTATGTGGCATTCTTTTAACCAAGCTGTTATGGAGTCCAGCGCCAAATATAAGTCAATGATTACAAAGGACTTGATTTTGATAAAAATCAAGTCCAAAAACAGGCATAAAACAGGAAAAAATCTTTTGTTATTAAATGTCTTTTAATGACGTTATGTCTGAATACATGACAATTTTATATCTGAATGTATGACAATATAATATTGTATGTCAATATATGACAGTATTATATATATTTACCTGGATAACATTGTATTAATTTATTCTGAGAATTCAATAAGTCATGGCTGCTGTTGACTCACCTGAAGTTCAGTCTCTCTCTTGTATTATATCATAGACCAAAGTAAGAATTATAATGTTGAGATTTCTATAGTTTTAAGCAATCCTCAGTTATAAGCAATACTTTAGATTTTTTATGTTATTGATATCACAGTTATATTCAAGATGTAAGGAATAACATGATACATTTTGCTGTAAAAATTGATTCTGATATTTTAAATTTTGTTTTGAAGCTTAAAAATTGTAATTTTGTACATATTGATGTCACCGGAATAGCATGATACATTTTGCTGTAAAAATTGACTCTTATGGGTATTATTATGTTTTCTTACTATGCAGCTAGCTAGCTATAGGTAGCGCCAAAGTCATACTAGTACCCCAGTATTGTATGGTTCATGACAGTGACTGCCAAAGGGTATTATTTCTAATTGTATTGTTATAATGTATTAAGTAATGTACCTGAGTTCTGTACCTCGATCACTTGAATCTCCCATACTAGGTTACACAGGTTACATGTCGAGGGCTCAGCGCAACAGTGTCGTAACTCATATTGAAATAAGAACAAGTTACAACAGTGTTGCGCTGAGCTCTCGATGTGTATGTTTATAACTGTCCTCCTCTTAAGGTTAAAATAGAGCAGAATAAAACAATTTTATATTCATAATAGCATTGTAGCCGAGGCATAGATAGTCGTTTGAGCTGACCGAATATGTATGGTTGATTTGTAAGCTTAAATCAACACATGGTTTAATAAACTTAAACTTGATCTATCCTGTAGTGTATGTCATTGTATTACGTCTTTTTATGGCCAAGGTTGTATTGTCATGTGTTAAATGGACAAATTATTACTATAACAGGTTATAATTATCCAAGATTTACGCTTCAACATGTTAATTTGGCCCTCGTAAAACACTTAAACCTCTCGCAGTCTCGTACAAAAGCGTGTCACCCTGTCGCACATGAGTGCCGATGTATATGGTCGTTTTAATGTATTCATATGTCTAAATAGGAAGAGTCTTAAAGAGACAGTATAGATTAGACTGGTGTGAACTAGCACGAGTCTGTGTGTACATATTTGTGGGATTTTTATTATACCGAATCTTTGAATCTGAGCTAGTTACTTTAACTTGATAATGTGGTGTTTACCTGGCGTGATTTATTTGTGCTGAAAGTAGAAATGGAATGGAAATAGATAAAATATTTAATTTATTACTGGGATGATTAATTGAGCAGATTTGATAAACATTGATAACTGGGTAAGTGCGTTGTTTCATGTATAAATCACAGTGTAGTAACTAGGACATGATTTCATTTTCGGGGTCAGATACTCGTATGGATGACTTCCCCTGATTTTAAGCTCGATCAGTACTAAAACCTGTATGTTTTGTAATGTTAAATACACAAAGTCATGTATGTTGGTTTACACTACTTATGTATTTGTATATCAATGATGGTATACTATTTGTGCAGTATGTATGTGTGGACTATGTTTACTTCTGCAAAATAGTTTCTATGTATATGGTTTTATGGTTGCTTTATGATCTGAAGTAAGTTGTTTCGCATTGTGATTAATAAATTTAACTGTTGGCAAAGTTTATGTATTATTTGTCTGTAAATAAACTCAACTAAATAATTGAAGAAAGGTGTTCAACAAAGCATTTAATACATCTTCAGTCACTGATGAGTGATGGGGCCATGGTCCAGTGGTTTAAGATTACAAATCAAGTGATCCGGGTTCGATTCCTGGTCGTGGCGGAGGTCATACTCTTCCATTAAAATTTGAGAATGATGTTAATTTTCCTCCACATGTGGAGAAGTTGCCAGTTCCTTGTGGAAGCGTTAGTTAATAATGCTTAGAATATCATCCAGGAAAACTTGTGAGATGAATCGGCAACCTAATAATATATAACTGAAAAAAATTGGCTGTTTAAATCCCGACCCCCCCCCCCCACCCACCCCCCCTAAGATAAAACCGACAGATGAGTGGTGGTTATTTGCGCCTTAGACCAGGTCTGTGTGGGGTCTGTTTACTTGTTTTTAATGGATTTGTTGATCATGATTTCAAAACCTATTTGTCATTTTATCAGGGATTATTTACCGTAATCGAAACAACTTCGGGTTTTGTGTCCTAATTGTGAATGACAATTACATTTTATTTCTATTTTCACTAAATGAACAAGCTGAGGTTTTAGGATTACTTGGCTAAAAGCTATTCTTGGCCTTTGCTATTATCGAATTTTCATTATTATTTCAGTCCATAACTTTCTCGTTACCACAGATAAATATATGTGAAAAAGTTTTATAATTTCCTCAAATTGTTTCTCTATGTAAATCACTTTTCACTATTCAGTCAGCTCTGACATCTCAAAAAAGATAATGTGATAGTCTAAAGTTTGTTTTTGTTCCAAGTTCTGTATTTGATATTAAACAATTTTAGTTAAAAAAAAGGGACAGTTTGTTTGAAACCATGTTTTTTCCAAGAACTTGTAAACAACTGAAATTTGTTTACCATTCTTTCTCAAACTGACTTATATTAAATGATAGGAAATGAAGTGTTTTTATCAAAATGTGGCTTCAACCCTTACAATGTTGGAATCAAACCTTCTGTCACCAGGATAGAGTGTTTGGCGCACACATCATGCAGTCCTACTAGGTTCTGTATTCAATTCCAAAAATAAATCTTATTAAATTATAAAACTTATAAAATGTCATTGTGATATATGGACTGCATTTCGAAATGGAAGTTTAGACAAGTCCATTCTGGAAAGTCAGAAGGTTAAAAATTGAAAAGTTTTAAACGTAGATGATGTTCTATTCTGAAAGTAGAAATATATGTTCATTGAACCAAATATGTTGTTATGGCAACTTGATTTTCAATTTCCCTTTTTTATGAATCATTTTTTGATGATGTTATTGTATACAAAAATATAATAGTCTCCATGTTATTTTATCATTGTAATATTTACATTTAAGTATGATAACTATACTGATATATATACATTACTGTGTTAGTCTGTGTGTATAAATGAAGTCTTTTTTATATATAAGCATTTGGCATTGTGAAAGTATATTTGTTGAATGTACATAAAAAAGTGTGCCTTATACACGGGCGATTACGATATACAGGTGTGACTTTTATCTGTTTAATTTCAATTTTCATAGAATTTATTTTTATGCAATCCACCCCCCCCCCCCATTCAAAATGGCCAAAGGGAATTAAGTGTTACCCCATTACCCTTGTCAGACCGTTAGAATTTCGGTTTCCAAGCAATTAAATTAATATAACTCAAGAAATATTTCTTGGTTTGGTTTACATGATAGTGTATAATAATAAAATACAGGTCAAGTTTGATTTCCGTTAAAATCCAAACATTTTCACAGGAGGTATGGTGGTCCATTTTTGACTTAGCTCTCAGTGTGTGTGTGTGGGGGGGGGGGGGTTATTGGTGGCGACTGGACACATTTTATTTTATTTTTTTCTGATCTTGATACAAACATGTATATAGTTTACTATGTACTTGTTAATTATGTTATGTTCTGTGAATAGTTCAAGATGAGGCTTGCAGTAATATGATGCTTAATTATTTAAATGAAAACCTAAGTATATGAATATGTCTTGATATATATGTAATCATATAAGATATACATTTTAATAATTATCCCATTTATTATCAACAACAAATGACTTTATCTAAATAAAGATTATTGAGTTCATGAAATTAAAAATTCATTTCTGTTTGTAAAGTGTTTTTGACATGATTGTTTGTTTATCATGATGTAAGTCACTGGTACAAAAATGATAAAATGATTGATGAATAATACATAAATGTTCAAAGTATAAATTTATTCATTTTTTCTATTATTAAATCATTGACAATGTATGGTATTGAATATTTACTGACGTAATGTGATGTTATGAACTTATTTATTCATTTGTATTCAATTTATATGATATATACATTTTTCATGCCATTTAAGGACAGATGAATGTCATTATAGTATTATTGTATCACATGTTTTAAATATTAACATTCAAAAGCAATTTTTCTTGAACTTGTTTCATGAATTTTCTAGAACTATTCTGCATTCTTCATGAATAGTTCATGAAGTATGAAGAATTATTTGACAGTGTTCGTTTGCCTTCTTAAATCACAATAAAGAATTGATTGTAATAATGGTTTAGATTATTATACATGATCTTAGTATATAACACTTAAGGTATAGTGTGTGTTTTACACTGAAATAGTGTTTAGTCGTACATAAAACTGCTTACAAATAAGTTGAAATATGAGTCTGATCAGTGTGCCTACAAGCATCTTAATAACATCAGATATCTTTAGTTTATTTCATACTTGGACCACAGGATCTTTATTTACCTGTGTGACCAGATAGACTATATTGTTACCCATAAACCTTATATTTTCAATTTCATGACAGTTTTTATTCCCATCCAGTTATATGTGCTTAACTTAAAGATTTTTTATGAATTTAATTCAAAATTTGTTTCTTGACACTTTTGATATCTTATAATAAAATAAGATAAAAAACACTTGAGAAAAAACAAAACTAATCCAATTCTTGAATAATATTATATTCTATAATCACAAATAAATAGAGGATATTAAATGAGTGTGGATTCTGTATTGAATAAAACAGTATTCTGTAGCTCTCTTCATACTGTTTTATTCCTCGAGTTCAATAAATTCAAGACAGAATCTACACAAATTTGATAAATTCTTTATCACATACCCTGAAAATATGGCGAAAATCAAAATACCTGTTTGACATTGCTACTAATAATATAAGAGTGACATGTGAGTAATAATGCTTATTGATCAGATCAGGAGCACAAAACTAGTTACATTATGAAACATCATGAATTTGTGATTATATCTTACGATATAAACAGTGTCTTTGCTTACTCAAATTGTTAAAATCAATCCAACATTACTCCTGTGAAGTTATAATTTTGAAAACATGTATCAATCAACGTCCATGTATCATCAAGTTCATGACGTTTACTTCGTGACGTCATTTACATGTTATATGCACGGTCGTGCCATATGGTTTATATGGCACGTCTAAAATGGCACAGGTATGTGATAAATATTATTATTAATGTTAAAAAATATTTCACAATTATATTGTATTTCTGCTGACTTACAATGAAAATTTTATTTAAAAATAATATTATTAATGAATAAAACTTGGTAATATGTGTTCTAATTTTGTGTTATTCAAGTAGAAAAAAATTTGACAATTTTTGTAAAGCTGGACATTATTTTCCGTTTTCTGCTGCATTTGATTATTATTGTTTTAAAAGTTGTTTGCATGAACAAATAAATCCAGTACCTGTATTCTGAGACACAATCCACTAACCAGTGATGTCTTGGACATTCGTAAAGATTGCCTCATTGGTATAAAAAAATTGTCATTTCTCACATTATGTATGTAGTAAAATCGCTGAATCATAAAATTTTGGATAGCCAGTTTCAAATGCTGCGCTGCTCATAATTTGTTAGGTCCCATGTTTCTTTCATGAAATCATTTTCACTTCCTATTTCTACGCCATATTGTTAAAAAACAATATTTTGAATTATGTGTTAGTTTGGAGTCCAGGGTTTTTATTTCAATTAAAAGTGACACCTTGTTAAAATTAATGTTTTAAAGATTCGTTTTCGGCAAATTGCAATTTCATGTAGTTGACACAAATTTTTGCAAATTTTGTGAAATTTTTGTGCATGGCATTGTCATATTTGATTTTTTTTTCTGTAATGGTTTTTAATTATGCACTTAATGCTACTGTGTGCTGTCACTGTCCGTCATAATTAGATGTGTAATAATAATGTCGTCTCAGTGACAATGTTTTCATTTTGCCCCGTACACGTCAAAAAATATCATAATTTGTATAAGATATGTGCCAACATGCGGGACTCAGTGCTATGCATGTTTTTGTCTGTGCATGATGATATTAACTTGTGAAAATATTCCCTCAAGTCATTGACATTAACTTGCTTTCATGCAGTTTTCTATCTTAAATTGTTAAATTTCTTGAATTTCAAAATTTATTGGCTCATTCAGCCATTTGAATTGCTCTTGGCTATTTACATCGCTTTTATAAATACGTCATAAAATGTCTGTGGTTTATATTTTTTGGCATAAAATACTGAATATTGCTCAGTAAATGAACTTCCCCTAAATAATGCCCCTTCTCCATCTTGAGGGAAAAAAAATTCAATAAGTAGTATACTTAAGAAATCATTCAAATTGTTTAAATTTTCATCCAAACAATTGCTCAATGATTTAAGAAAGATTCTGTGTGGTGTATACTTCCCAGGGATTTTTATTTGTAATATAACTGAACTGAACAGAACAGATATTATTTAACTTGAGCCTTGGCTCATCATCATTTTCAAATACAAATATATTATTATAAACATGGGACATGTATTAGATATGTTTGGTATTAGTAATATTTATGTTTTGCATAAGAACGTTATCAGACATTGTGGTTTATGTACTTTTGGTTTTTAAAGTGTACAAACAGACAAGGACATACTATACATTAATATTCAAGTGATATATTTATATATCTTACAATATGACATTGTAGTATTTGTATTAATGGATGACTTATCATACTCTTGATTTAGTGGGTTTTTTAAAGCTTATTTGGCAAGCCTTAACATATTGTTTGTTTGCAGTACATTACTCGACTAACTCATTAAAATTGATTAAAAAAATATTTTTTTCATAACAGCTTTTTGATGTCAGTTATACTAGCATATATATTTCTAAAAGAGAAATCAGTACAATTACAAAGCTGTAAGGAAGGGTTGTGTAAATGCAAATCAATTTGTTTTACGGACGGCCTTATGTTAAAATTTGTGAGGCTATTTTTAAAGTCTTCAAGTTAAATCAGTTCTGATGGTTGTACTTAAGTTGACTTACTTAGTGAAACTCTTCAGTTGATTGCCTGACAATTAGTACAACATAAACCTACATAGTTTTTGTCTTCATTTTCTGGTTCCTTCGGTACAGTTCCAAACCACCTGAAATAATTTCAAATTCTCAAAATTAGATGGCATAATTATTATGTATTCTCATAGTGCAAATTTAAATTGAATATTAATTAGTCGGTTGAAAAGCACTACAGAGCTTAATATGTTATTGTGTTTGCACCTTGCCAACTCAAAATAAAACTTATCTATTTTACTAGATGTCGAAAAGAAATTTCAGAATGCATTGAAGAACTTCAATCTCTATTTCTCTATATAAATATTAAATATATAAATATACCATGTAAGATTTGTAAAAATCCAACATACCATTGCAAAAATTGACCTTCTGAAAAGCATTATTTGAGCCTGAAGACTACACCAATTGGGTAACCTGAATGTGTTTTTATTTTTTACTTAGATTTTTAAAAACTTATGCCCTGCATGGTAAAAATAATATTAATAAAAAATTATGTAGCATATCTGATATAAAAAATTACAAGTCAAAATTAAAAATCTTGATTTTGTATTGAGTTCTGTAATTATATATAATCAATTGTAGATCAGAATTCTTATATGTAATTGTTTCTTCTTTAGGAACTGTTGGTTAATATGACCTGTAATAGGCTTATACAACAGCCTTGGATTAGTATCTGAAATTAGATCATTTCAGTTTTTGCTGTGGCTGACATGGGTCAATTTCTAACTTCACTTGTTCAATTACTTAGGAGCCAATAAGGATTACTAAGAAATGGCAACTTCTTGACATTCGTGTTCATCTCCATTGTTTTATGAGTTTGAGATTTGTGAAGGTGGTGTGAATTTAGTGGAATCAGTATCTATAGTACCGGTATATAGATCAGATGACCATGGTCATATTTTTTTTTTTTTCGTTTATAGCAATTTTGGGCTAAACTTTGAATAAAATTTATAACAATTTAGGTTGGTAAAATACTACTGGCTGTGGTTGATATAATATTATGATTTAAGCAGATATTTTTCTATGACATATATTACAATCTTGGTCCTAATTTACCAATCCCTGTCCTTGTGACTGAAAAAAAAAGTATTTTTTGTGCTTAATTAGTAATGCTCCTTTGTTTTTCTAAAAGCAGAAAAAGTAGGTAATGTAAAATGTAAGTGGCATATGATGCATTGTTAGTTTCTTTATATGTAGTTTTTTTTCGTCTTCTAAAGTGAGGATACTTAACAAGCACTTGTGATTACGCAATTATCAGCCTGTTATATGATACTTACTCATGTTTTATTTTCCTTTATGACAAAATAATTGATCTGTTATCTACGTGCAATTCTATACAATCTTTGCACATTTATGTAAATACTAGAACTTCATTATAAGATTATCAATATTTAAACTTGATCTTGTCTCTCACCCCCCACCTCCCCTCCCCCAAAACTGGAGCAGATATAATTTGAAGTTTACATAAATTCATTTCGTATTTTAATTTATGCAATAGGGTCAACTTTTCAAGAACACAGGTGTACACCAGAGTTAAACAGCCGACCTTCCGCAAGCTAGCTGAACAGTTTCCTCACATGGGAAATTTGTTGGATTCAAACTTGTAGGTTAAAGAGGGGATAGTGATTATTGGTCAGATAACATAACCACTCAACAACAGTCTGGCCATGTATAAGTGTTAAATAGAATTAAATTTGCTTGAAACATTAACTAAAAAGACTTTTTGCATTTTTTTCTTCCAAGCATTTCTCACTGCATTATATGAGTTTCCGTCAACTATTTATGGAAGCAATTTATATACGCAAAAATGTCAATACCCTGGTGTTATCACAAAATCCCATCAACCAGTACAAGGCTTCTACATGTATATGGAAATGTTGTGGTAAAAAAATACTGGCAATGTGAGAAGGTGTCTGAAACAGTTGGCTCCAACCTGTTATTTTGCCAGAAAAAAGTGTCACAAGATTAAGAGAGTTCTCACAGACGTTGTATGAATGAAAGTCTTCACTTTGTAAATAAAGAGAGCTCTGAAATGTTATTTTTTCTGCTTCGATACTTTAACCTTTTGTATATTTTTAGATTGTATGATAATAAATATATAGATATCCCCAAATCATTGTCCCTCTCTGAAGTTAATGCGCCTTCCTAATCAATGTCCTTCCTGTAATAAATGCCCATCTATTCAAATCCCCGTCCCCTAATCTGAGTGCCTTTCTTTATTTGATCCCCCTATTCTAAATCTAAGCCTTTCCCCTAATTTATGTCCCTCTCTTAGTCAAATTGTCCGTCTCCAATTAATGCCTTTTTAGCTCACCTGGCACAGAGTACCAAGGTGAGCTTTTAGCATCGAGCTCTGTCCGTCTTCAACAATTTCTTTAAACAACATCTCCTCCTAAACCACTGGGTCAATTTCAACAAAACTTCACAGGACAGTTCGTTCCTTGCTGGAAGCTTTACCAAAGTTGTTCAAAGAATTCCATTCAATGCAGCCAGAAGGATTTTTTTTTTAACTCTTCAAAAATCTTCTCTGAAACCACTAGGCCTAGAGCTTAGATATTTGGTATGTAGTATTGTCTAGTGGACCTCTACCAAGTTTGTTAAAATTATGGCCGCATGGTCAATATTGGCCCAGCCTAGGGGTCAGTTGATTTCAACACCTACTTAAGATAAGACTTTTGGTAGATAATTCTTTACCATGTCAATTAATTTAATAACCTTTCCTTGATTAAATTATCCATAAGTGTTACAATGCTTAGGTGAGAGATATAGGGCCATGATGGCCCTCTTGTTTCTTATCAAAGCCTCCCCCTGAATTAAAGTCTGTCTTCTCATCATTGTGCATATGCCCCTGTCTTAGTCTGTACAACCCCATTTCTCTTAAAATCAATGATGAAAAATTATTATTTCCTTATTCGATTGTTAATGATAAAATATTCTGCATGAGATGAAAATGGTAAAATTAATGTCTGTAAAATAGGTTTCAAATGAATATAGTGTGACTTTGTATGAATTTAAAATGTACATAAGTAGAAACTAATAATATTTTGCATTAAATTACCTTCATTGAATACATCTCTATGGAAATGACAAAACAAACTGAACAAGTAATCACATTGTATTTATACATGCTTATGGAAGCCTTAGAATTGTATAGTTTCATCAAGCAATACTTTGGAAAACTGATTTTATGTATGTATTGTCTTTATGTAATTGCTTCTTTGAAATGTTTTATTTCAAAACAAAATTAATTTAGAATAATGAGACTGTTGTAAATCAGAAACTATGAACATACTGATGTGGCTGCAAATTGTTTTCCACAAGTCCTGTCTTCAATAAGTAAGTTAAGGAAAGTGCACTGAATGACATTTTCCAATGGTCAATTGTGTTAGTTTGGCTTTGAGGTATTTAGACTCTTATGGTTGCAAGATGTTGCACAGAGTCATTTTGATGCCTTGCTATAGATAGTAAGGCTTTCCTATTTTTGGTGCTGAACACCATGCCAGTCTTGTTATCTATGTTTTATGGTGAACTGATGTGTGATGCCATTAGATACAAGCATTTATAGCTTCTTCAAATAGAATGCAAATTAGATGGTGATAAATTTAAGACTATAATAGATGCATGCTATCAGTCTGCATGGCTAATTAATTTCAACATGGTTTTATTGAAATACTGAAGCCAAAATCATTACTTTATGTCTTTTGTCATGCAAATACAATCATAAAATGTTACATAAATATTATTAAAAGTCACTTTTACATGAGTAAGCTTGTATTCTTCTCCTTTGTCGATCTGCTTATCTGCCTGTACATCTTTCCGTCTGTTTTCACATTTTTAGGCAAGTAAAAGAAAAAGCTTCCTAATAAATTTTACTTCACCAGAAAAGTTGCAAATAAATATGGACGAATATGTGGTAACAACTGTGTCTTGAATTTTTTTATTATTCATGCTTGTCTGCTTTTTCAGCTTGTCTATATTGAATAATCAGGTATGGTTGCCTTTCGATCCTTCTTTCATTTTCTATAGAGGATATCTAAGTTCTTTCATTATGCTAAGTTCTGGATCCATTCACTCTGCTTCAAACCCTTAGAGCTGTTACTGTTGTACATGTCTTATAGGATGTGCTCTGTCCAATCTGTCCTTGGTCCATTCCTTATCCATAATGTTGGTACGTATCTTCCAACAGACTGGACAAATTTCCCCTGAAAAAAGAATTCATGAAAACATGATTTTTTCTTGAACTGCTCTTTCATACTTAAATAAATAGTTCATAAAGTTTGAGTAATTATTTAACTGGGTACTCATGGATTTTTTCCCACAAAGATTCAGAAACAAGCAGTTATGTTAGTGTTGCCCCAGGATTATTACAAAATATTCATTTCTAGATCCTTGGTGTTGACAAACAATTTCAAAGATCTTAATATCCACTTAATGCTCCAAAGGAAGTTGCTCATAAAATTGTAATGTATACAATTATCATGTAGTTACAATTTCTGCATGAATGACGTTGACATTTTAACTATACACTTATATTTTCTACTATAATATGCTATTAATAGTATTTTTTTACTGTATTTGATACCATATTCCTTTAATGAATTGTTTTATATCTTAAATGTACATAACTTCATCTTATAACAGCCAATTCATGGCAAGTATTTTGAGACAGACAGTTATTCATTAGAAATAAAAGACTAGGTCTCAGACAATTGTCTTTTTTTAAAATTACTTTTTGAACATACAAAAAATGTTGATTCCTGTTTGTAGAATTATACATAAGGACTTGTTCATTTTTTTATTTGTTAATTGCCATTCACAGCTTATGCTTTTATACGAAAAAATAAATTTAAGATTTATGTTTTAAAATTGACAATATCACTAGCCCAAGTCAAGTGTGAGGAAACTCACCAGCTAGCTTTTTGAAGACCTGATGTTTACACCTAGGGTCTTCATCCGCCATTAAAGTCGGAATAGTCTCTGGCTATTCAGTTGCGACGTTAAATCTCAGTGTAAAAAAAAACAACACAAAAAGCCTCTGAAGTTGGTAGTTGTCATTATGTTATTCATTGTACCTATCTGACAGATTCCTAATTTCGTATTTTTCTGTGACAGTGAGGGTTACTACTCAATCATAAGGGCGAAGTCAGCCCTTTAATACTGTTTTGGGGAACAGGTATTGGGTCCCTGTCATGGAGGAAATTTGTGTCCTGAAACACTAAATCTGGGGATTTTTTTTGGCTCAGTGGGAAAATATATATACTTTTTTACTTGGGGAACAGGTGAATAAATACCATATAACGATTATATGAGGTTTGGCAAAATGTCTGGTTTACATTTAATAAGTGTTGTTACAGACTGTGTAATTGTTTGTCTCAAAGTTTTTCACAGATATTGCAAGGGAGGGAATTGTTGTTTGCGAGTTGAAATATCTACAACGCCTTGTTGATATCATAGGAGAATAGATAAATGACTTCTAATCAGGATTCAAATCATGTTGAGATGTGATATGAATGAAAACCACAACAAACAATACTTCTAGGATGGTTTATTGTAATTTATGTCCAGCATGACCTTTGGACACCAAGTAAGGTAGCTAGGAACCTACTGTGTATCTTAGTTATTTATAATCTTGCTGTTATTTTATCATCTAGCTAAATCCACTGCTTATCTAATAAATACAGCTTATTGCTTCGTATGTCAGGATTCTATTGATTTTAAAACTTAAATCAATGAAGGTTGATTCTTGCCGATAATTGACGTCAGAACTTTTAACTGATTTATTCTTATTATTCGTTCAAAACCTGCTGAAAAAATTAGGTTACTTGCGATCTAGTATATGTCATGATTGTAATGTAATGAACTTTCTTTAACGACAACAATGCTACTTTCTCCAACAATAAATCAGATGACATAAAAATGTTCTTACAGAAATGCTGCAAGCTGTCATGAATGGTTTTAAAAACATTTGTAAAAGTTTAATCCTCAGAGGAACTGTTTCAAGCTGTATAGTCTGTTAGCCTATGACTCTATTTATGGAATTTTATTACGGTTGAATAAAAACACTTGTCTGTGTTGATGATAATGTAGCTGTAACTTTTAATCGAAGTATCTTAAATTTTATGAATATTAGAAAAATGTCCAATGTCTAAGTCCAGTGTTTTTATCTGAATTTGATCACATTTGGTGACAATATTTATTGGAATTATATCTCGACCATGTTTGATCACTGGTCATATCTATCCAAGCATTTTTGTTTTTATGCCCTTAAATTGTCCTAAATTGGACAAAAGGCCTTGTCTGATGTCTTAAGTTGAATGGTTTTATCTGATCTTCATCAAACTTATAAGTGACAATGTTACTATGTTGGCATTAATATTGGCCAATTTTGATAACTTGCCAGATCGCTCCTGGCACTTCAGAGTTATGGCCCTTGACATGAGTATTTTATATTATTTTGGCATTCATGTTGGGCTAGTTAGGATTTTTTTATGTGTCTTTTTTCTAAGAATATTTTACTTATTCATATTCCCTACCAAAAAACAGTCAGGATTGGTAGACATGGATTTTAAGATTTTATTTTGTCATTAGTTGGAACTTTGCTTATTAGCTAAAACGTTTTTGTTAAATCTGAAACAAATTGGTTGCTGTGGCAATGAAAAGTCATTCATTTTTTTTTATCTTAATTTCTTGTAAACATTCAATATTTCAATACTTAATAGAGCACATTGCTAGTTGATAATAAAATAATTTTGGTGTTTTTTTATTTTGATATTCTGACCTTCAGTATTAATGTTTACAAGTTAAGTAAAGTTAAGTATGCAATATAAATATATTTATCTTGTTTCTATGAATAGTAGCATTACAATATTAATCATGTGACACTCGGGTCAATGAAAACTTTGAGCCAGAGTACAAAAAGTAAACTGTAAAATGCAGCATGTATATTATGTTTATGTGTGAGTTTGTGCATGAAGCAGCAGGCCTGTAGGACGCAATTTCAGATGGGGAAGTTAATTTTAGATTTTGTCTGACAACAGGGGGAGAGGGGGGGGGGGCGGAGAGAATCAGTTAAAGTAGCTTTTAATAACCATTACAGCCAGTTCCTAAAGCTCTGAGGTGTACATATATTGGTGTGGAGTTATATCACTATTTCTTACACTTTATAAATTATGTAAACTTTGGAACATATTTCAGAAGTGAATTCTACTCAAAATTGAACATGCTATATGTGTTGCATATATCTCCTAACGTTACACATATTGTGTTTGTACTTGTTTTGAAGTAGGATAGAAGGCATGTTATCTCTCCACTCAAAAGTCGTATTTGTAAATGTAAGATAACGCAGTCAGGTGACTGTTTGAAATTGGTTCTAATGTTTGCCGACTAAATTTTGAGGTCATTCGGTAAATTCGGTCGAAATATTTTTCCTGTCCTTAAATCCACAATGTAAACACTTGTTATATGGCTTTCACAGTCTGTGTATATTTATTATATGGTGAATTTTATATGCTGCCAATTTTTAAATATGGATAATTTTCAGGTGAGAGTTTTAAATTTGGTTTATTATTCATATTGTGTAAAAGTAACCGACATTGTTTGCTTAACAAGGGGATGATTCAGTTCCTATAGTTGTATCTGTGTCATGAAGTACATTTATCACTACTCTATTTTATACAGTAAAATTAGAATTTGTCATTTCTGGCTATAATCAAAATTAATGTTATAGTTCATTGAAGATCATTTTTTTATTTCCAATTACATTCATTCAATGATTGTTTAAGACATTAGAAATTAATAATGAAATATTAAAATATTGTTAAAAAAATCTATGATCAATTATTTACACATTTCAATTTTGAAATATCTATATTTGCCAAGCTGACAAATTTATGGTTGAAAAGTAAATAGATTTTGCCAGTTAAGTTCAAGACAGGAGAAGAGCTTCGTTATTTTGGCCAAACCCAGTGGTTGCCAAACTTAAGAACAGTCTTTGAGCTCAAACATTGCTTAAATAACAAGTTTATTCTGGTAGTGAATCCAGGATGGTTAACTACTCAATGGTCTATCACTCAAATACCGTTGTAAACCTACATGGCTTAGCCATACAGAAGAAAATAAATCATGAATTCCAATTATTTCTTCCGTCAAGTTTGTGGCCTTTGTTTACAGGTTTTACTTCAAAAGTGAAGGTACGGCATTTTCATCCCACAAATTCTTTGTTCTTGTAATTTTCTCTCCCTCAGAATGAATGCCTCTTAACAATGTATTTTCAGCTAATTCTCTATTACTTGCTGTATGCAACATTTAAACAGGGTTGAAAATTTAATTTGGTTATCATTTGTTCCAGAAATACTGTATATCAGATAGCCAGACAAACAAAAACCATGCCTACATGGTGGGGAAATGTTACATGTCTAGTCACTGACATTGTGTGTAATTTAATAGTGCCAGCATTTAAACTTGCCTTTCAACAAACTTTTGTGTTGTTTTGTCTGCGCATGCATGTGTGTGTGTGTGTGCATGCATTCTTCCATCCAGTTGTAACTCTGTCACACTGCTGATAAAATATGTAATAAAATCTGGATGGTTCAAGAAAAAATGTGTTTCCATGAATTCCATTTGATGGGGAATTCTATCATAAACTGAGCGACAGATGTTGCTATTATCAGTTATATTCTTATGACTGTTTATATGTTAATTGTGCTTTCAATTTGAAACTAGAAAAAACTATATCAACTTAATGGAAGGATGCATTTTCATTTTGCGGCTACTTAAAGTCGTCAAAAAAAATTCAAAAAGCCTGATTCTTTCTGGCATGGGAAATAATTTGAGATATCTGCTTTGCTTGACAACAGGGGACAAAAAATCATAAATTAATTATTTTTTGTTTCCACAAAAAACATGCAATGAGCGTCTTTGCTCATACTTGAAAGTGACAAATTTTGGTTTGCTTAAAAAAAATTTGTAACCAAAAAAATTGACTATTTTTTTAGCTCAAACTATTAAATGCACTGCAGCTATCACAATTTAATACATGCTTGTATTAAATATGATAATTATTGTTGAAGTACAAGGTAGTGTGTTTATCTGGTTAGAAAAGAGTATAAAGAAGGAAAAATGTTGCTGAGTTTGCTATTTTCATTACTTTTTCAATCTTATTTCCTATATGCGTGTGTGAAATGTAATTCATCAAAACAGTTGCTGGCAGTTGAGTTTATTAAGTTACAGAGAGACTTGATGGGGCTCAGTATCCAACTTTGACGTTATAAAGTATTTGTGGACCAAAACAATTGAGCACTTTCTGTTAAAATGCATGTGATAACCAAGTTAGTATCCTTGTTCTAAGTTTTCTTGTTTCAATATGGGCTTCCTAATTAGCTGCCCGTCTGAGCCAATATTGTGTAGCTTTTAAACGTTAATTAACAAGAATTGAATAGTTTGTTTTGCCATATATGCATGGAAATAGTCGACTGATTGGAATGTTTACTGTCTCTCTGATATTGCATGCCGCATATGTTCTTGTAATGAATTCCGCCCAGCGCCCTTATATGGTCGTGTTCTACATTGCGCAATCTTCATTTCCCGCACCATGTGAGTTGCCATGCTCACTTGGCAATTGTTAGTGTAGTGAATTCAATGGAGCTGGAATGCTTATTTTATGGCTTTGAAATCAATTAACATTTTCGACGTAATGAGTCTGACGCTAACTAAAATATTGCTAATGAATAAAATATGAACTTGCAATATTATGAAGAAAATACATGAATAATACAAAATTGGGCTGTCTTGATTTTTGTAATTACAGTGAAATGTAAAATTACTTTGTTTTCGGCCCAGGTTGCGACTATATTAGTGACTGAGTAACGCTGCATACCATACAATATAAATGTATATTGCGTTAATAGGGTCGGCATTTGAGCATACTTTATAAAGCAGAACTTATTTTGTTCTGATAATGGAAGTGGTGTTTGGCAGATATTTCATAATTATTGGCCGGTATTTGCAATTTAAAGGGTGAGTTTGATTATTAACTAAATCAACGGCACATGACATAACAAATGTATTTGAGGCTTCCAGACATACAGTTTTATGTTTACTACAGCAGTAAGGGTGCATAAAAGTGATCACGATTCCTGTAATCAGCCCATTTGTATGCAGAAAATTTAGCTAATACAAAATGCAATAATTATTTTGTTGTGTTAATATTCTAATAGCATTGCTATTCTGGGATGTTTTATACTGTTATACAAACTGTTATTAATGTTGTTTGTACATAATTGTAATGAACGCTTTTTGTTGTTAAGGATATATACGCTCAATTGCCAAAGCATGCATGGCTAATTCAACTCTACTGTGGTCTCTAGTCTATTGCCTCTGACTTTCTAGGCTGAAATAAATTAATGGTGTCAGTCTACTTATTATCAATCCACAGCTTCTCCATCATTTTTAGCTCGGCTGTTCTCGAAGAAAAAGTCTAGTTATTGTGATTACTATGTGTCTGAGTCTGCATCATCTGCGTCTGTACAAAAACTTTAATGTAGCTCATAACTCAGAAACTATAAGGGGAAGCAACATGAAACTTCATAGATGGATAGATCTCACTGAGGTGGTGAACAGAGGAGCGTTGGCACCACTTGTGGCGCTCTTGTTTCAAACTCATCCTGCACTATCAGTAGCCATCTTTTGTATATTCCTTTGTGAAGAAGACTTATTTCTGATGTCATGAGTTATAATTCACTTGTTGTCAAGGAGATATCTTTGTCTTGTCCTGGCTTCCAACTGTGACTTCTTAATTAACAACTCTATATGGACTTAAATAAATGTATGTATTAAGTAGTCTTACTGTTGTATTGTGATTCTATAAATTAAACATTTACACTGGAGGTCTGAGAGGCTTGTCATTCTTGGGATTGTTTGTAGTCTGAAACAAACAACCACATGACAGTCGAGGGCTCAGCGCAACACTGTTGTAACTTGTTCTTATTTCAATATGAGTTACGACACTGTTGCGTTGAACCCTCGAATTGTGATGCTATTTTCAACTTACAGATTTGAAATTGTCATGTACAAATGCAATTGTATTGTACAAATTTGGTACTGTGAGGGTTTGTTTAAGAATCATAACTGTCCAGTGAAGTCTATTGCAGGTATTTGAATATGTCAACACCTGTGAGCAAAGGTCACCAATGGAATAGAAGGAACTTTATTTTTTTACGTGCAGTTGCCTTTTATTCAGAGGACAATTTAATATACATTTAAGCCAAAGAGTGACTTTTGATCATAATCATGTTTGTCTGTAGTCAAGTTTGTCTCTATTTAGAAATGTCTGTATTCAGAATTGTCATTTAATTCAGCTTTGACTGTATTGTCTCATGCTAAATCATTGACACATGATATATCCTCTGCAGTATGGATTTCATTTGCATGGCTGTTAATTTCATGAATATCATTTATATTACCTGAAGCATTTTCTGATTAAATACATGTTTGCTTGAATTGCGTTTGTGGAAATATAATTTGTCAATACTAGGCAGTTCCACTTCAAAATGACAAACAGCAAAATAAAAGCGTGAATTTATTTCCAATTATCGGACTAGTGATGGAGACATTATTTCTTCATTAGGGGGTCCTTTTTAAACAGCTGATGATATATTACAAATTCAATGAAGCATAGAGGCTACGTTGAGGCAAAATAGGACTGGCTTAACATTCTATAGAAAAGTTTGTTGTTTCATAACAATTTTGTTCAGTATTTTACATGGTCCACTGGTTGCCTACTGATGTTTTCAATAGAAACCTGTGAGCATCACAATGCATCCAGACCACAGACTTAGTAACAGATCTTTTAAAAAGATAAACTGTTTGCTTGATCATTGTCGCTGCAGGTTTGGTGTTAGATCTCTCCATCAATGTATGCTATTGGTTCTCACATTTCTATTACAGAAGCCACATTAAAAAAAAAACACACTCAAACACTGTGGTGTGACTGACGAAGACTTGTCATCTGTTATATTAAAAATTAAATGAGTGATAAATCAGTTGTAAATCGCTCCAAATAAATGAAAATATCAACTTTTTGTGATGATAGTAGAAAATGGAAAAATGGAAATATAGTAGACATATTAGAATGTCTGTGAGAGTCTTGGCATTAAATACACCAAACTTAGAATGTCCTTACCCTATGGCAGTCCTGACCCCAATAATGAGACATGACTGCTTGAAATCTATTTTAGAATGAACAAATTTAGAACAAACTTTCCAAATGACTTAATATCATTATTCATAAATTGTCATTATTGTTAGTCATAGAAAATATGCCAATGGGAATAAATTATTCAATTAAGTATGTATAACTATGTATGGAAAATTACACTTTTGGCGCCATAAAGAAAATTATTGATAAAGTACTGTATTTTATTACTTCTGTGTAGCATACTTTGCGGTCTTGATTTACTGCCTGATAATAAATTCAGCCATGGTGTTTGCATCTGACAGATTAACATTGTTTAATTTGACCAGACTTTAATGACAATTGTCATATCCAACACGACACATTCATTGCCTAGGACCTAGGTCAATCATCAATTGATGTATGACTCCTTAAGTCTGAACCATCATCTGATCATACATTATTATGTTATTGTCTATATTTGGATTTATGGTGTGAAGTCCAGTGCAGCTAAAATGATTGTAAGGCTGAAAATAAAAATAAGTTTGTTTGGAGTGCTTAACAACTCAGAATTTTAGCACTGGGTACGGTAATTACGGTAGGTAGGGATTTTTTTACTTTATAACAATAGTAAAAAAGAAATGCCAACTTTTTTTGCTTGGATTTTCGTGAGTAGGTCAGAGCACTAAAAGAAACAAACTTTTTTATTTTCAGCCTAAACATAGAGACATAAGACTTAATATTGACAGCTAAACAATGTGACATTCTGTTATCAGTCTAGGATTTTCGTGAGTAGGTCGGAGCACTTAAAGAAACAAACTTTTTTTATTTTCAGCCTAAACATGGAGACATAAGACTTAATATTGACAGCTAAACAATGTGACATTCTGTTATAAGTCTTATTTTCTAGTCATTATTATTAGATTAAAGTAAGCATGACATTTTTGTACCTGTAATGAATTATTATCTTCTTGTCTTGAATTCCTATTATTGTCTGAAATACCTATTTTTGTTTGGAATACCTTCCTAATTTCTATAATACCTGCTCTTAGTCTTGTCTGAAATACCTAGTCTTGTCTGGAATACCTTCCTTTCTATAATACCTGCTCTTAGTCTTGTCTGAAATACTTAGTCTTGTCTAGAATACCTTCCTTTCTATAATACCTGCTCTTAGTCTTGTCTGAAATACCTAGTCTTGTCTGGAATACCTTCCTTTCTATAATACCTGCTCTTAGTCTTGTCTGAAATACCTAGTCTTGTCTAGAATACCTTCCTTTCTATAATACCTGCTCTTAGTCTTGTCTGAAATACCTAATCTTGTCTGGAATACCTTCCTTTCTATAATACCTGCTCTTAGTCTTGTCTGAAATACCTAGTCTTGTCTAGAATACCTTCCTTTCTATAATACCTGCTCTTAGTCTTGTCTGAAATACATAATCTTGTCTGGAATACCTTCCTTTCTATAATACCTGCTCTTATTCTTGTCTGAAATACCTAATCTTGTCTAGAATACCTTCCTTTCTAAATACCTAGTCTTGTCTAGAATACCTTCATTTCTATAATACCTGCTCTTAGTCTTGTCTGAAATACCTAGTCTTGTCTGGAATGTCTGTTCTTGTCTGGAATCCAAAATACCACTTTTTGCTCAACCCTATTTTGTCACATACTGATATTTTTATTCAAATTTGTGTATGTCTTCTGTCCCCTTATACCTGACTTTCAGTCATTCCCAAAACCCTGTTTGCAGTTAATCCCACAGTCAAATAGTTGTGATTTCATGAATTCTCTTCGAAGGAGAATTAAACTGAAGCTTAGTTAATACTTTTATTTGCTAAAATGATGATATGCTGTTCATTACTGTTTTTTGTGCATAAAACAAATTGTTTTTCCGCAATATTAAGCTGTCTCAATTCTAGATGTTTTACTTACATACCAGCACGCAAATTGTCCTACTACAAAAAAAGGTTTCCTGAAATCCTGTTAAAATAAAACATATTCAGTTACCAGTAATTAGAGATTCATAAAACACTTGCTTGTTTTGTCTGCATTAAGTCGTATCAAGAATGCTTGGTACAAAAAATGCTAACTATTTATTTTTATCTTTTGAATTACATTTAATTTAAATTTGATAATTTTTGTTCATCTGAATAGTTGAGAAAACGTGTCTGCTTTGCTGAAGCCCAGGATTACTGTCATATAACATGTTTGCCGACTTGAATACTTAACGATAATTGTTTTTTCCCTCCAACATTGAATGTTGATGCAGACTTTTTTCATGAGGATTAAATTATTGAGGCATTTCATATCCATTTAAAATAAAATTTAAAGCTATTTGATGGCTATAAATGTGTGCTAAATTACCATCAAAATAGGAAAGCAACTAAATTATGTATAATATATGTGTATTAATCGGCATTAACTGTTGGCTGTATAAATGCATATGTGAGTTGTGTTGTATTGAGACTTGTGAAAACATTTTTGATGATCAATGTAGGTACAACTCACAGTTACCTTTTTTTCATTTTGTAGAAGATAAAGCTTAAGTTATTTACCCTTGCACTTAATTTTCATTATGATCATTTAAAATTATATAGGAGTCACTGTCCATTTTAAGTAATTCACATTGTTATAATTTAGAAATAGTTAACATCTGAGGCGTAAAAAAATTATTCTGGCTACATGCTTTATCAAAAATAGGATAGGTCGGACGAAACCTTTTTGGGGCTCCTTAATGTGTGTTGAAAGGTAAAGAAATGAGGAAGTTTATCGAACTGAATATAAAGACTAAAGGGTGGTAGTGAAAAAAGGGTATGTCATAACTAAAGAAAATGTAATTTAGAAGCAGTTATTGCCCTTTTCATTTGATGAACATTGGAAGTTCAAGGATTGATGCGGAGTTACTCCCCTTTTTCATTATTTTGTTTATTGGTACATGCAATCAGATATTGTATGAGTATTTAATTTAAACTCATAGATATGTTTCTGACATAAATATCATGTTGTGCAACCGAATTATACCCCTAACAAATCTGTGAAACAGATTAATGGCTATAATATTAGATGTTATAGAAGTTTGAAGTACACTTACGTCAGCAGTATAGATTATCAACTGGTTTATTTTTATATGCATGTTAAAACAACCAGGTTGTTAACAGGTTGGTTATTTATCTACCATATATAAACAGGTTGATTTATCAAATTCCATGCCTTATCTTGAGGATTACTTTGATGTTGTAAATGTAAACATGTTGTTAATTCTTGCCCTTTGATTGGTCTGAAAGTGAGATTTTTGTAAATGCTTTTTCAGGGATCTGTGTTTTAATGACCTAGTCTTTGTATGGTATAAATTTATGTGGCCCTGAAAAGCTCAATATTGTAACGGCCAGGGTCATTTTTCAAGGAATATCCAAAACATACACCTAGGTGGGAAGCTAACTTAGCTGGACATTTTCCTCACCTGTGAGAAATAATTCTGGGGTGGTTTTGAACTCACTGTAGTGAGAGGTTTGTGAATTAAATCAAAGTACTGAAAGTACTCATGGAAACTGAACTTACATAGACTAACTGCACTGCAACATTGAACGGGAACTTACATAGACTAACTGCACTGCAACATTGAACGGGAACTTACATAGACTAACTGCACTGCAACATTGAACGGGAACTTACATAGACTAACTGCACTGCAACATTGAACGGGAACATACATAGACTAACTGCACTGCAACATTGAACGGGAACTTACATAGACTAACTGCACTGCAACATTGAACGGGAACTTACATAGACTAACTGCACTGCAACATTGAACGGGAACTTACATAGACTAACTGCTCTGCAACATTGAACGGGAACTTAGTTTACTGTTTCTTACAAGTGCTTTAAAAAGTACTATACTGGGAATAGAGTAAAACCTGAAATAGGGTAGAGTGTGATCAGTGGAAGTTCTTATAAATTATAACTACATCTTTGATTTATACTGCATTATGCCCCTTTTATGACTTAATGAAATTGTCACTTTAACTGGTACTTATAATTGTTTTAATAGAACCAAAGGGAACTGCATGAAACTTCTGCTTTAACATTATATTCTCAGCGGGGAATGTCAATTTGACGAATTTGCTTGTTTTACTTATAATTATGAACTGAAGCTGACATGAATTAGTATATGTGAGACTTGGGTGTAATTAGGAAATTCAACTTAGTTATGTTAGTCAATATCTAAATAACCATGTGAAAATGGTTGACACATTATAATCTAATGAAAGTCCTTACTTATTTTATTATGTTCCCGCCATTCAAAATGACGGAATGGCATAAAGTGTAATTACCTCTGTCCATCTGTCTGAGCGATTACTCAAGAAATACTTCATGGATTCGTTTGATATTTTACATGAAGTTGTTTAATAATAAAATGAAGGTAAAGGATGATTTGCTTTAAAATCCAAACATTTTCACAGGAGTTATGACCCTTTTTGACTTAGCTCTCAGCAGGGGGCATTTCATGTCCCCCAGACACATTTCTAGTTTAATTAACAATCCTAGTTGCTTTTATTGGTATTTAGCTACATGTACATTAGGTCAAATTTAGATTGCTGAGTGAATTATTTTTTTTACAGGCAAACATTTCTGATTTAGAGTATATTATTAATGAAATGTGCAATGCTTTCGAATTTGTGGTCAATAATGTTACTGAAATATGTTAATCAGATATCTATAATTATGTTTTTGGAAAAAATGCTGTTATTGATGAATCAGTTCTATTCATTTTGTAATGAAAAGTATTGGTAAGTAAAGTTTAATTGTTTTGCTTTGTAAAATACAGCTTTCATAATGACGTTTTTATTATTTATAAATGATTATCTTAAATTTTAATGACCAAAGTCATTCTTTCAAAGTGTCCCAATAGCTAGTGCTTGACAAAAATGAAATTAAACAAAGGAAAATAATTTCATTATTTATGAACATAGGGAAGTAAATAAAGGGTTTTAATGATTTAAAAATATACATACATGATCGAATCAAATGTTCTTTTAGCGATACATAGTTCAGTTATCATTTCTGACTTTCGTTATATATTTGTTGTGTATGATATTGCTACCCTGAAGTGATGGGTGGGGTATCATTCCATTCTTTGATAAATGAATGATGTTGTACATACTAAATATCCCAGTGGGTAATGAAATACATCTGAAAAAAAAATATCACACTTTAACAATTGGGTAGTGGTCTGACTACGTTTAGCATACAGCATGATTTCTACCATGTGATCAATAGTAGTTAGAATTACTGATAAGACAGCATGCCAGTCTAAAGCTTGAAGTATTGATCAGTAACCCAGTCTAGCGACAATCTATTATAACATTTTATCATCGTTTTTCCTTGGACAAATTTTACACTTATCATGGATAAAAAGCTATATATATGTTACCATTCATGTACTTAATTATGCCTATTTATGTAATTTTGTAAAGACTATAAATCTTTTTGTCTGAGTGATAATACTGTCGGATATTAAGGCCATGCAGGTAAGTTGAACACTCTGTTGTGGTCGTAGTGTGGTATTGTATTTATGTCAATGATAAAACAAGGAAGAAAAAGGAGTGGTATCGTATGTGTGCGCGCGTGTCTGATACATGTTTTTGCTGTGAAAGATACATGAAATATCTTAAAAGATGATTTTCACTAAGTGGTGTTTGAACTTAATATTCAACTGACCGGGCGGGCATTGACAGTATTTATCATCAGTTCCAATATTTTTTCCTTATATAATTGCTAATAATTAACACTACTTCATTTTTGTTTCACATGTTATATACCCGTACCATTATACTTGTCGAAGGCTTGGTAGGTATATATATAATATATAATTATGATAATATTATGGCCATTATTCCAGAATAAGTTACAGTATATATATAAAAGTAGCATCGAAACATGTAAGGTGTTATGTTTGATACTCTGGATTTTATTCTATTGATGGCATATTGATATGTTATGACATTATCCAGTGACATGTATCCTGTACTGTAATATGAGTTAAAAAACTAAGGCTTGTGATTATATAAATTGGCTGTCAAGATTGTTGAGTATTTATTTTGTATAATTTTCTCTTCTTCCTAGAAGTTGAAAATAAGCATTCTTATTGTTGCTGTGTTGGTGTCATAGATTTTGCTCCTGTGGTAATGGTTGTTGTAGGCATTGTATTTGTTGTTGTTGTTGTAGTTGTAACTTATGTTGTTGTTGTATTTGTTGCAAGTGTTGTTGTTGCTGATGTTGTAGTTGTTGCTTTAGTCATTGTTGTTGTAATTTTGTTGGTGCTGTTGTCATTGTTGGTGTTGTTGTAGTAGCAGTCATTGAAGTAGTTGTTTTTGTTGTAGTCATTGTTGTTGTTATAGTTGTTGTTGTTGTTGTTGTTATATATGTCATTGTTGTTTGTTGTAGTCATTGTTGTAGTCATTGTTGTTGTTGTTGTTATAGATGTCATTGTTGTTGTTGTAGTCATTGTTGTTGTAGTTGAAACTGATTTTGGTGTTGATATTTATTGTGCTGTTAAAGATTATGATAATTTTGTGGTTCTTGAAATGATAATTACAGTTGCTTTTTGTCCTGTGGCTAAAATGCTTCAGAGATCTATGTATATTCATGTTGATTTAAATCGTAAAAATATACCTCTAACTGCATAGTCTGCATAGTCATAGATCTGAATTTATGTGTCATCAACAGGTGTATTCATGGTTAAATAAAAGAAGGTTTTGTATCTTTCTTCCTTGGTCTATGTACAAGACATAGTGAGTTGAATTGTAACTTTAATCAACATCTGTTTAAACTTGACATTTTGAATAATGCTATGTGGGGAAGAAAAAGTTCACATAAATTGAAATATTTGTGGCCAAATTGTGTATGGATTAAATTTTATCTATCAAACTCATGTTGATTGTTCAATTGTTTTAATACTTGTCCTTTCAACTTAACCAAAATACAGAATTATGTTACATTATTTCACTCGCCTTCACAGGTGCAAATTCAGGTACTCAAGTATAATAATTACAAATGCATCAAGGAAAAGAACTAATGCCATGTTGCATATAAATGAGATAGAAATACACCAATTTTTATCATTGTGGGTTTTTAGCCTTTTGGAAAATAATAAAAAAATTTTATGTTTCTCTTTCTCTCTTATCCATTATAGTTAGATAATTAATTTATTTGTGTGCCACAAAAGCTGTCCAAGTTAAGTTTACATGGTTTCTTGGCCTTTCAGATTTAAAAATGACTGTATATACTTGTTTGTATTTGGGCTTAAATGTGTATTATGTAATGCATCAAAGGAATTATTATGGTATGCTCTTACAGAAAATTTGGTTACTGAAAAATGAAAAGTGTGACATTTTGTTTTGATAAGTTTAATAGCTTCAATTATTTTCAGTTGCAGCATAATGCTATCAAATTTGCCTAATTACTTGTGTTTAACGATATGGCAGAAGGAATTAGGGGACTTTTTATCATTTTGAATATTTTGTAACATATATATATATAAATTAGTTAGTAATTACTTCACATACAAAGTACAAACTTGTATTTGTATGTTTTTAAATTATCATATTTTGCATAATAATGACATTCTGATCAGTATAGCATTTGTGCCATAACTTTGAGGTATTTTGATACATGTATGATATGAATGTGCTATAATCTGTGGTGCTCAGAGTTTTATTAGCAAGTTTTGGCTAAGATATTACATCCATTTGATAGTCTTCAAAAATAACTAAAGCAATAAAGAGGATTTATTGGTTGGGCCTTTGAAAAAAATGTGAAGAATAAGGGATAGAAATAAGTGCTTGAAAGAATGGAGGGGCATTAACCCCTTTCATTTAAGGAACCAAAACTGCAAAGCTAGAGCCCGGGACAGCATGCACACCCAAGCAGTCTGACCAGGAACTTTGACTTCTGCTGGCTTTCTACTTTATAAATTTTTATTGTGATAGGTCTCTTAAATTTGTTATGGACTGTTTCAAAATGAAGGTTGGACAAGTCCATTAAGGAAATTCGGCAATTTCGGGTTAATTTTTGGGCTGAAGCTGGAAAGAGAAGGATGCTGAGGGGAAACGTCACTTTGTATTTTCTCTCCAAATTTTCTACAGATTCTGCAAATATCTGATTGCCTATGTTACTTGTTTGTAGCAAAAATGATAAACAATTATAGGCAAAAACGTTTGTATTGTGATAAGACCCTCCATACACTTAGCTGTAATTGTTCTAATCAATAAACATGCATGCTTGCTTAGTTTTTTTACCTTAATCCTGAAGAGTGTGACTCTTCAATACAATGCAATTTTCTTCAACTGTTACTGTAGTAACATTATTCTATGTAATGAGACAAAATTTGTTTTTGTTGTTATTTTAATCATCATTTCGTTGCTACCCATAAGGGTTCATTTATGTGGGAACGTTGAAATTTGTTTGTTTTTGTTTCCGTAACAACAAATATTGCACATTTTGGCCATTTTTTTCCAGTGAGGGTTCAGTGTTATTTTACATGATTATGCTTCTTGTCTTCACAGAAACTTTAATTTGATCATTTTGTTTCTTGTTGATTTTTGCTTCACTTTGATTTGTAATCAAGAATAGTTTGTCAGTATAAACAAAAATGTTTAATGTAAAAAGTTTGAAATAATAAGTAATTTAATACTAAAACTCGTTCTTATAACATTTATGAAAGTTATTGTTGTTATTTCAACCTGTTTTCTGTTTTCAATACTATTTGTGTAAAAAGTTTGAAATTGTACAGGCAATTAAGGATTGATCTTTTGATAATATGGGAGTGCTTGCATGAATCTGAGTTACTGAAGATCACAATTAGTGGAATATAAAAATGTCAAGGCATTGAGGTTCAATTTCTGATTTCCAATTATAATCCATACTAACTGTTCTTCTATTCAAATTATCAATATTAAAAATGGAATACCATAATTAGTAAAATATGATCAGCAATTTCTAATCAAGGTTACATAATTTTCATTTTTGTTTAATGTTTGTTTGTTTCTTTGATTTTGATTTGTTTGTTTATTTCATTCGTTCGTTCGTTCGTTCGTTTGTTCGATCGTTCGTTCATTCATTCATTCATTCATTCTTCCTTTGGTTGTTCATTTGTTTCTTCATTAAATTTTGTTTATTAATTTATTCATTCATTTGTTTGTTTATATTTAGTTTTACTGTTGTTTGTAAACAGTATTTTAGTCATGTTTTGCAGATCTAACCGTAAACATCTGTTTCTTGTCCATTAAAGTACTGTCATACATCCCACATGATGAGCGAATTAGATGTTAGAGATGAATGACTTCTGATGTGATATATGTATATATATAGTCAGTAAAATTGTCAGAGAAATAATTGTCTAGTATCTAGTATCAGCATTAGCTTGCTTAAGAGAATTATTCTCCAAATGAACAAAAAATCAATTCACAAATAATATGATGAGAAATGGAATGAATACCTGATAAGATCTCCATTGTATTAAGGTGTGATCATTATACCTGTGTCAAGAAAAAATCATGAATTCCTTTCAAATTGGTAAAAAAAACATTTTTTTTAAGACAGAACAATAGTTCAGCTTTACTCTGGGCATGAATTTTGATGCAGACCTAAATACAAGGTTTTTTTCTACATCCGCCATGCAATGCAAATTTTAAAGTAGTTCCTGTTCCAGTGCAAGTCCATGTAAACTTAGTTTCCTTGAGTACCTTCAGTACTTTGATATTGTCTTGGGCATCATAACCTAACTCAGCGACAGTTGATTTTAGCATCCTTTGGATTATTTTCTAGTTAACTACTCTTAGATGTATGATTGAACAGTCAGTCTAAATAGTTTAAAACAAATTAACATCAACATATTAAAGGACTGTACCATTTAATTTCATCATATTTTTTTATGTTATCACTAAACATTGCCATTATCTCAATATCATGTCTGTTTCTATAACAAATTCTTCCTAATTGATTTTTTTCTGCATCTCTGGCTTGTGAAGTGAACCAATCCACATAATTGATACCATTGTGCGTGTTATTTAACATAATAACAAAATGAAGTAATAAATAGTTTTTCCATAAAAAGCTTAATGTTCAGATACCATTTCATTTAATTATTGTCAGATATTTTTGAGACGACATCTGCCAATGCATGTGTATCATCATAGAAAAACGAAATTAATGGGTGTCATAAAATCCTCTTGATTGTGAAATTCACTATAAATTTGAATAGATTTTAAATATTGGTATGTATTGTTATATTTTACTAGAGAATAAGGAAATTATATGTGTAAATCTTGAACAGTCCTCTGATTGGCACATGACACAGATCAACATGAGTTTTATCATTATATGCTTTGCCACATTCATTTAATTTCTACTTAAGGCAGTGTGCTCCATGTTATCAATGATGGTTTTATTGCCTGTCTTGTGTTGTACCAGTTCACAGGTTGTCATATTAATACATATTAATACATCACCAAATCATTAACACTTACTACGATTAATCCTGTGAAGTATAGTAAAGTGTTTTTTGCTAAAATAGAGTTGCATTTACAAAAGTTTTGCGCCAAAACCTTGAACATTCTTATGAATGTTAATATTGTTATTAAACTGATTCTGTGATTTAAACCAAGTTTTAGAACTTTACTTAATGATTAACTCCGTAGTAAGACTGTCTGATTTATTAATACATACATGTAGTTCCCACATTTAAAATATTTACCTCCCTTATTTTCAATTGGCGGCCATCTTGAAAGGCAAATTTCTTATGTGTTCAATAGGTTTAAGAAAATGTAATGTCACATATGAATATCATATTTTAGAATTATCAAAACAAAAATATAAGTATCTTCTACCAATGCTTGTCAAATTTGCCTTTCAAGATGTGGGAACTCATGTATAGTACATCTTATTGTCATGATATTTTCATATATTGCACCAACAATACCTTGACAGTATTATGATAATGTTGCATGCGTTTATGAAATATCTCTGAATTATATTTTGAACGACTGAATTATTCAAACCATTGCATAGTGGTGTATTCATGTATGCAATGTGTTGTCTGTTTATGTGCATGCCATGACAAAGTTACAGGTATGATAATTAATTTTCTTTTCTCGTCTGGTTTATTGCCAACAGTGAATATTTGAAGTTTCGCAAAAAACCGGGATGTTGTACCATGCTCTGTGTTTTAGTTTACATGCTGGAGGTGTTGCATTGCTAGGTTTTAAAAACCTTTTCTCTTAAATTTAGCTGATAATACATCGTAATGATGCTTGTTTTCAAAATTAATTAGTCGTGCAGACTTCACATTACAGCATTTTGCAATTAGGGATATCAGCGATTCATTCCACTCTCTCCATATGGAGTTGGTTTCATTACTTAAGACTATTAACATTTCAACACAGTGTAATGTATTCTGCATTCTTTAGTAGCGATCAATGTGATAAACTTTCTTTTTCTCTGCTAATTAAAGAATAAATAGCGCTTAGTTTTCACGTTTTTATTATTTTTAAGGATACTTTCCCGATGTCTGGTGATATACTAAAAATGTCTGAAGCAGAGAAAAACAAGGGTTTTACCACTATAAACGGATAATGGACATGCAATCATAGGGTTATTGGTAACTGATAAAACTTAAAAGGTTTAGCGCCATAATGATGTAGTTGAAGTCTATATTTTATTAAATCGTATTGCTAGGGTGTTATTGAACTGAAGCGTAATGTATATTGCTTGTATGAATTTTAGCAAAAGCAGCCTTTTGTTTTTGTTCTGTTATTGTAGTTAAGTCATTGATCTATCAATTTATCATGTCCATAAAACTCTGAGAGTGCAAATAAGAGAAAAGGATAGGGAAATAAAAGAGAGGGGGCAGGAAGGGGACAGAGTCTGACAGGGATGCCGTCCTAGCTAACCATATTGCATCAATTGATGGCATGTTTCATGTTAAGATTGTAATCTTTCATTACCTTATTCTGCTCTGTAGGCAAGATTGTGAATATATAATCGAGGGTTCAGCGCAACAGTGTCGTAACTCATATTGAAATAAGAACAAGTTACAACAGTTTGTGCTGAGCCCTCGAATTATGTTAACAGCACCACCTTTTTGCACTGTAGGCAATTTATGTCTCAATAATTTTGCAATTTTCTTTGAATGTTTGAATTGAACAGGAAAAGGTCTCTGAACTTTCCCTGTATTTACAGGATAACAGACCGTCATCTGAGTATATCTTTAACATGATTAAAACATAGACATAAACGATGTCTACAGCCTCCCATAGGAATAAGTGTTCAAGAGATAGGTTTGTCATTTTAGAATTAGTCTCAGAAGTTTTTCGCTCATCATTTGATCTTTTCATGTCTACTTGCACTATTGAAGTATTTTTACTATATATTTTGGGTTTAGTTCTGTCTTTGAGAACACTTGACATCTCTTCTGATTAACTTATTCATTATTATAATTGCAGTCATTTCTGCATAATATTTTTATTCTCTCTCACATAAAGGTGTCAAAAAGAGGAAACGAAAGAGTTGCCTGACCTTATAATGTTACGCATAAGGATTTCGCTTCTCGTGCAAAGATGTGTTCTAAAAGGGATCTGTTACATCCTTTGTGTTAGCTCAGTATCAGATATGGGGGGACATTGGATTTCTTTCAGTATTGTGTTGTATTTAAGTGGTATATTTATGTATAAAAAGAATTAGTGAAAGTGATAATATTTTTGGGCAGACATTTTATACTATAATGATCTAAGAGTTTAGTTTACATGTTGAAGGTCAAATTTTCTTATTGCTATTAGAACACAACATGCATTGACAGTAACTCTAGAATCTTTATAAAAGGCCACATCTATAAATATATACAAACTAGCTGTCAATAGTTCAGCTGCGCAGTAATCTCATCATGTTCGACTTTTGTTTTAACGTATTTCATTTGATTTCACTCATTAAGCAACATATATTACAATATAATCTTTACACCAAAGTCGTTTTATATGGATAGTGTGAACCAGATATGACCGATTACCGTCTTCTCTTTGGAACTATTTTTTGGTGTTTGGTGATGAACTTCTTCATTGGTTGTAATAGGGGAAGCCATGAAATCTATTTTTAGATTCTGCTACAGATTTTGATTCTGTGAGCATCGACAACTGGTAGTAACCAAGAACAAGGTTGCAAGCAAACCTGTTCAAAAAAGGCCAACATGATATCAATGGGTACCCTCTTATCCTCGTAGTTATTGCTGTACAATAAAACACCTTAATATTAATAAGTGTATTCGTCGAGACCTGCGTTTCACTATTTCCATAACATGAAATAAAGAAGGGTGTGTGGGGGGGATAAATACATAACTGTATAAGAATCTTCACTATATCTAAGTTTTACTGTAGTAAATTGACATTTTTATATGATGTTTGGAACAACTTTGTTGCAGACAAAATGAAAAATTAACCCGCCCCTTTAAAATTTAGTCCAGATCTTTGCCTTTTACCAAAAAGTAAGAAACTGATAAATATCATTAAAATTAAAACTAAAGCAAGGCAACACCTGAAATTTTTCAAAGATTTACTGTCCGGTTTTGAAAAGATGTGTCTTAGAAATCCATAGTTATTTGATTTTCGTTAATTAACCATGTATAAATTTTCTTCCACATTACTGTATAAATTCATGTTCTTAATACAAACCTTACCTAAAAACTAAAAAAAGAAAAAAAGCATGGTCCCGGTGGGGTTTGAACCCGAGACCCTCAGGAATATCAGTAAAATTCATGAAATTTAGTACTTGTTACGCATTAGAGATCAAAATCCCTTAGGCCTTATTTTTCCTCAGTACCCTTTTGTATAGCCATTGTTTCGAATGTATCTGTTTAGTTCCGTTTGTTTTTCTGCAAAAATTGATAAATGTTTTCTTTTCTACTTTCAGTATCTGTGTGAACAGACTCTCAAGATGACGAGTCTAAGGTAAGTCACAATTACCTCCCCTCATTTTACCTGCTTTTCAGACAATTCAAGGGCTCTGAGCGCAACACTGTCGTAACTTGTTCTTATTTCAATATGAGTTACGACACTGTTGCGTTGAACCCTCGAATTGTAACTACTCGGACATTTCCGTAACAGAGAAATACACCTCGTCCATAAGTGTAATGTTACAAATTAATTGTTACAAAAATACAGGCCTTTGTGTAAAAATATCGAAATGCAGTTAGCTAGCTTTGGGTTTGAATACGCACGTGCAAAGATATTGCCTGTTGGTGGACAATTTGATGGTAAATCCGTACGACACAGTCACCTGGGGTGGCTTGAAAATGGGATTGAACTTCTCACCTGACCTAATAAAACATCCAATTTGTCAATTCTGGTCATTATCTTTACATGTGCGTACTTGGAAAACCAATAGCTAGCTAACTGTATTTCAATATTTTTACACCAAGGCCTGTATTCTTCATAATTTCAGTAATACTAACCTTGTTGAGAAACAATATGGGTGTTTATACCGAGGACATAAGTTCCTCATAACATTTTTGCTGAAGGATAATTTACACTCTTTTGTTTAGTTGAAAGGGCGTGTTCTTTAGACAAATGCCGCAGAGTTCCGATTGCTGTTCAGAATGACATTGTAGGCTTAGCATATCTTATCCTCTTATGTGGCACAATGCTGTGCTGTCGCTCACCTATATATGCTGACTAGGGATACCAATTAAGCTTGTATACATTTTGTGCATTGATTTTATATTACGTTTTTTAAAAACAACAACATTGCAATATGTGTTTCATTCAAAACCTTCCATGATATTAAAGCCTCAAATTTGATCATTGGAAGTCTTTATTCTGCTAATTATCTCTGAGATCATTTGGTGATAGGAATAAAAAAGGTGTTACATATTTTATTGATATACTATATTTAGCTGAATATTGAGCAAATAAATACAGTCTAACACGCTAGTGTATCATTCACTGAACATTTCGATAGCAATTAATGACATGTGTACATGCACATTTAATTAAAGTTTGATCATTTACCATAAAATGGTGTTTTGTTGTGGAAGATTTTTAAAAAACAATTTGTGCAGTAAACATTTTTTTTGCGGCTTACACCTGTGAAAATTTGAACAGATTGACAGATTGATCACATCTGTAGATGGGCCACTGCTTGTCTGTTCCTCCCTGAGCTGTTAATGTTCACGTCAGTCATGAGGCAGTGATGCTAAATACATCAAATCTGTCACGGTCTTGAGTTGAATTCAGCATTTTGACAGAAATTTATTGTGATGTCAGATCCATAAAATGTTGAACATTTTAACATTTGAACATTTATTGAACATATTCAATCAATTGTATTCAATGTAACAAGTCGTATATCTAAACCTCAGGTATGATTGAAGCCAATTCACAACACATAAAAATTGTTTTCTCATGAAAACACTCATCAGATAATTATATTATGCATTGTCTCGATGTACAATTTTTCTTGTTTTAGATTTTATAATAAATGTTTGTTATATGTGATTTTTCCTATGAGCATGAATATCTATGCTCAGTCTTCATGTTCACCCACTTGCCCAGAAACCTGAAATTCTGTATAATTGTGTTTTTGGGCTAATGCTGAATTGTTTATTTTCAATTTCAACTCATTACATTTGTAGTTTGAAGGTGGCTGGCCATATTGTAATTAACAACATGATATGTGTTAGAATATATATAATAATGTATAGTGAAATGTTTAAAATTCATGGTACCTGCTGTATATAATTGAAACAAAAAATGTTCCGGATTCTTTGCTAACTTTATTTCTAATAAAAAAATAAATATAGTTGTAATATAATGCTAAATCACCTTTTAAAAATTGTTTCTTAAATAAACCGCAACCAGTTTCAATAAATTCATCAGGGATATGCATATATATATATATATTATGTAAGTCTATAAAATGTTACCTTTGTTAAATGAAGAATTATTGTCATCATAGTAGTGTCAATAATAACTTAGTATGATTCTAATATATATGCAGCAATATAAAGAAAAAAACATCACATTAAAATTGTTCACCACTGAATGTGCATAAATGGGCATTTCTTACAATGTAGTGGTTTTTAAACTCTTTTCAATTCAGTAAGAAAATGTATATTTCATTTTTTCCTAATTTGTTGATTTATTTCATGTTTGTTCTAACCATAAGCAAAGGTCTGCTAATTATATAGAAATGTCACGCAAAATGTGTTTAAATGAATTTCTGTTTTAATGTAATTATTATATTAGGTAGTATTTATTTATTTATTTAAACAAGTTGAATGTTTGATATTTATTCTTTGCTTTGTTAGATTTCTGGTTGAATATTTAAAAAATATTGTCTTCATTATTTAGTACTTTTTATTATTCTGTCAAAGTCATTATCGAAATCGTGGAAAACTTCAGGGAGCGTGTCTTATCACTGTTCAGTGAATGGTATTTCACTTAAAACATGTTTTCCCTGCCTTTGTTCATTAGCCGCCGACATTGCTAGCTATCACATTGAGTAGAAAATGTAAAGAACAATTGCTAAAAATAATACAAGAAAATTTACGCACAGATAACTGTAATTTGTATATTTTTCCCCTCTCACTTTCATTGTTAATAATTTTCTTATCCATTATTTATTACAATGTATACTTATATAATCGTCGCAATAGACAATATTGCATTAAAATTGTGCCAATAATTGTTTCTCCCGACTGTACATTGTATAGTAATTTAACATCATACATCAAACATTTCTATTATTATCATCTTATTACTGTCTTGTTTATGTCCCCTTGTTTGAACCATCTATAAATCTTCATTATTCTGTAAATATTTTCATAAAGATATTTTATTATTTATGGTTATAATGCCCTATGTATTGTCATTACAAGTCTTGGTATAAAATTAGATTTAAAAGGCTTTTAAAATGTTAACTTAGCATTAAAACGCAGACTGGTATAAGTTGGTCATAACATAAGACTGGTTTCATGGTTTTATATCATTTTTGACGCCTAAACAAATTTTATCAATATTTTTTGCTTAAATCATTTTGAGCTTTAATCACATTAAGTGAGCTTTGATCTTTGGGTGAAGTAATTTTTGTTACAATTTATGTGAGCAATGAGGCCAGTGAAATAATATTTCAAATTATTTTTCAATTCGACTGACTCGCTCTTATCCGCTTTGAAATTATTCTTTTTCATTTTACTGTGTGGTTAGTCATTTTGCATCTAAAAAGGTTTATAAAATGTCTGATAAATCATACAACTTCTATATATTTTACAACAGATCAAAGTTGGATTTTAACGCATTTGGCCTAATGATGTTTTTATCAATAATAAAAATTAAAACTTTTTCCACCTCCTTTAAGGCTTTTTTATGCTTTGCTATTTTAACCTTTGATTAAGAATCACCCTATTGGAAGTACTTAAACTTCACTTAGTACTTCATTTTAACCACAAAATATTCATGTATATTTTTAAAATATTTTTAAGTACATTTTTCATGATTGAAAGCATTTGTTATGATCAATTAAACACATGCAGTCTCAGTTCTGACCTAAGGCCAGTAAAAAAATAGTTATGTTTTGTTACTTGGCCCAAATACCTTGACATGACAATCTCAAAACTTTCCTGTTTTTAATGTTATTTTTTTAGTCGAAACATAATTACATCCATTCTTCAGTGGTACAATTTGACTCTAAATATATTTTTTTTACTAAGATTTCTATATTAGAAACTTGAGATTAGCAATGAAAAATAAGGTTGTGTTTGGTAACTTGAAACACAATTATATTTTCTGGTCTAATTGGTTTGTGGTAAGCTGAGATGTTTTGATGATGATGAATATATAATTCATGTTATAGATAACTTTTAGACTAGATATCTGGAGCATAATTCCTTCCCTACAAGACCGATATAAATATCTGTTAGGCTACATTGCAATTTTCTAAAAATTATCCCAGTAATTTGAATTTATTTTTATTATTGTAAATATTGTAGTATGTTTGAAATCTTTGACTAAAGATTTTGTACTTGTTTGTCTACTTTGAGTCTATAAATTAAGTCTTTAATGATTATTTATTTTTTCATGAAAATCAACATAAAAAGTACATCCTGATTATTGAAATTGGTTGGGAAAAAGTTTTTTTCTACAATAAACTTCATTTTGTAGCCTTTTCTAGTACGGTATCGAACACATCCTCTGTGTACCCCATGATTTTAAAATTACTTCCAGCTATGTAGACCCCTGTGATGTTACTTTTTTTTTTGAAAATATCCAGATTCCAGTTGAATTTTCTTGTTGGTTTGAACTGAACTAATTTTAACTGATAAGCCAATATGATATATCAGGAATGGCTTATCAGTTTGTATACAGTTTGCCATGTTTATTTGAATATTTCAACATGAAGGATTATTCAACTTGTTTAGGCTGTTTTTGTAATTAATTACTGAAATGTGAGATAGACTTATGACTCCTCAGCACTGATTTTTTCCTGGTGAAAAATGTACAACTGGGGCGAAAGTTGTAAAACGTTTTGAAAGCAAACTTAATAATAATGTGATCATTAAAAAAAATGTTTTTGGGTCCGCATATGAATTGTTTAATTAAAGATCAGTCTAAGATGACCTTAGAAGTTCTCATACATGGTGTTCAAAACAGTGTCGGCATAATTATATGATAACTCAATGATTATAAGTGTTGTTTTTGAAAGCAAATGAAAGTTAAAATTCATGTTTATTCATCAAAGGTACATTATTATCAATAGATATTAATTGAAGCCATAAAATTTAGACAGTTTGGAGAGAAAGTATCAGAAGACATTTTCAGTTGTGTCGAAAAACTTTTGTCTTGATTTAAAAGATCTATTTTTGAATATTCATGACAGGACCATCTGAATCCTGTCTCCAATATTTAATACTATAAAACTAATGTTGCAAGACATATTATAATGCTTGCAATAATGTTATCATTTTACCAAACTTTTATACTTTATATAAAAATGTTTTTCATCTTCACATTTCAATGGATCCTTGCACATTTTGCATTTTATTACATTTCAATGCATTAAATTTTATCAAACTTGGTATAGGTTTTATCATGATTAGTGTTATATCATATAGCATGGTTTGACTTAAAAAATCCTGTCGAGACTAGTAATAGAAATATTTTAGTTTGATAACACACATTATGTTGTTTTAAGTTTCCTGGTATGTGATCTAGGAATATATTCACTTTGTTATGTTGTTTGGTTTTCTGGGAATATGTTCACTCTGTTATGTTGTTTGGTTTCCTGGTACAGTGATCTGGGAATATGTTCACTCTGTTATGTTGTTTGGTTTCCTGGTACAGTGATCTGGGAATATGTTCACTCTGTTATGTTGTTTGGTTTCCTGGTACTATGTTATGTTGTTTGGTTTCCTGGTACTATGTTATGTTGTTTGAAATATAAATCAAATTATTCTCCTAAAATCCTCCTAGGTAAACAATCTTGTATCAAATATACATTTTTTGTGACTATGATATATTTCACCAATTTATAGAATAAGTAATTCCTACTATTACCAATAGCATGTCCTGATGGTCTCCAATTTTGAAATCATGGAAACCAATTTTCATAATTGAAAATGATTTCTTTCATTATGTATTTATTGCTAGGTATTTAACTAACACTATCTTTTTGCTTACAATGGTGAAAATCGAGATGCCCTTGGGCCAAGTCTGTCGTCAAAAAATATGATTTCATTATGAAATTTAATAATGGTTAAATTTTGTTATCCTTATGAAATAAGGTCTACTGATTATAATAGATTGTGATTATTATTTAAGATTTGCTCGTCTCATATTTCGGGGTTTTATGTTTGTCAATGAAGTTGTCAGTAATCATAAACTTGATAAACCCCAATTTAGGTTATTTTTCTGCCAATATTGGTTGGTAAATTAGACGTGCCATTTTGGTGAGAAAATTTAGTTCCAAATGTTAGTGCAAGTTTTTCTCATTCCGTAAAAACCTCATGCGAATGAAGTAAATTCAATTAGGAAATTGTACGCAATGGGTTTGAATGCCATAACATTGGGTCATTCTTTTAGGTGTCATATGGTGAAGCCGTGTGATCTAATTGGGTTTGTCACAGTAATTATTTAGAGCAAAACCACGAAAGATCTATTGGAAGCTTTTGATATAATTATGGTAACCTTATTTTCCATCTTGATTATGTCTAGGATGTAAGCTAGATATGTACAACTCCATTATTTGGATAAAACTGCTTTATGTTTATTTAAATGACAAACCATCCTAGTAGTTATATATTATTATGATATGTTTGGTATATAATGTTGTATTTGAATCCTGTTCATGACATGCATGTATATTATCTGCCTTGTTTGTATTAGAATTTTATTGAGTCTGTTTTTAAACCCTTAGCCAAATCCATCCTTACAAAACATATTACCACTCCAAAAGTTGACATCTACCATCTGAAGCTAAAAAAATGTGATTTAACTTAAATACTTAAAAAATCCCTCAATTATGTTTTTTATCCAATGAACAAAGAAATGATGTGAACAATTACTTGATAAATTGAAAAAAAAGCGTGTAACATGAAACACCTTAAGGGGAATGTTTTATCTGTATAATATGACAATACTGCTGCATTTTACATCATTTATGCATTGTAACATGCAATAAAAATCATGCATCCCTGACGCTGTGAAATATAAAATGCTAAATATTCATAATTATACATACCTCGCAGCATCCCATTGAATACATTAGTGTAGAGAGGATGTGTGTTTTACTTAATAATATTGTTTGCATGCTTGTTCTTTACTGTTTAAGTTTGCAAAGACCGTTACACGTCATTGTTTCAATTAATGTTCGTATGAAGCGTGATATGTCAATAATTATTGAATATTACTAAAAAAAATGTATATAGAGTTCATCAAAATATAGAGAACTAATGTTTAATTGATAATACATGGATTGTAGATTTCTGTATGATTTAACCTCATTAGCAATTTGTAATTACCTCTCAGTGATTTGTACATCAGGTTTAAACTGCTTAATTATGGGAAAATTATATAATACACGATTTATGTGTGATTAATGTAATCAGATATGGAATGATTAGATTTTATGATAAAATATGTAATACCATTGGCTGTGAAAAATCATTATAGAATTACATTTACAACTGCGCATATTTGTGTTCATAAATATGCGTGTAATATTATTATCTTTTCAAAAACAGTTGTGTTTCTTAGGATGACAATTCTCTACATTCATGTTTTCATCTTTATGCGCAAGCATATAAAATGCCTACCTACCCTTACTGCTGTAAAAAATTAAGGTCGCATATCTGCTAATCATTTTTTTTAATAATCATCTTTTGAGTATTTTGAACAAATTCTTTGTCTTTTCTCATATACAAAACAGGTTCCTTAAAACTTGCCTCAAGGCTTCCTAACACTTGGATAAGAATTTAAACATTTTTTTCCTGTGATCTATTATGACACATATTTATGTTCTGTTTGTACTGGTCCTGAGGTTATAGATGTAAGAGTATAGTTTCCGAATTCAAGTCTCAGTTCTATTCTGTAACAGTTTGCTTGAAAAGACTCAGTACTTGGAAGGTTTAAAAACATAGTCAGATCAATTTTACCAATTGAATAAAGTGATTGATATAATTGTTTTACCAGCATACTGGTAATTAACTTTGAAACATTGAAGAACAAAACTTGAGATTTGAACTTAAAGGAGTCCATGATTATCAAGATTTTATTAAAACTCGGACCCCGGACTTGTACTTCAGATTGTATCCTGTTTCAATCGTAATCAGTCTGGTCCTTTTCAGACCTATTAACCTTGCAGTAATTTCATTTAATTATAAGGTCACAAAGATAGATAAAAATTACATGTTATCTTTCGGTATATGAATATAAAAATAAATAAATGCACTTAATCAACTGCCGTGAAATTTTGGCCAGTTACATACATTTTGATGTTAATTTGATTGAGCACTTTATAAAAGCCAGTCAAACAATATAAGTTCACTTGTTTTAAATGTTTGCATTGGTAATAAAGTGTTTTAATGAACATTTTTTTGAGGTATTTTTTATATAATTACAAGACAAGCGTACAAATGAATATATATTCTTTTGAAATGGTTCAAAGAAAATAATTACAATTCGTTCGGTATCATTATATATAAATTTTATTTGGTTGATGTTTGCTAACTTTCAAGGTTAGTTTAGTAGTTATATGTCTACTTAGTGTCTATACAATGTTTTAATAACCTTACAATGTTTTACGTGGCATTAAAAAATTTGTAGTCTACCATACAGTTTACATATTTTTGATAGTTTAATATTGCATAGTATTATTTGCACTTTTTATTAGCTATAAGCCTGCCATAATATTAGCTTTGTGCGTGTAATTTATTACAAAAGGTTTTACCAAAGGCTTGTGTAATTGTATTCGTAACTTGAAACTAGTCTTATTCAGTTGATTGTATTGTTGAATTTTCTGTTTGGTTAAACTTAAACAAAGTGGACTGTAACATGATTTTGACTTACAAACAAACTGTTCAAGTATTTACAAAGTTTGGTAAGTTAAAACCTTCGGCTGACTAGTGCTATATAGTTCATTTGTACTATAATACATGAATGCTAATTTCTAAGGCTACTATGTGGCTGTATATTGTACCTGCTCACCTTAAGAGCAGATAAAGTTTCAATCTAGTAGATATAGATAAACAGTCATGCCGACTCTGCTCAGATAAGCTTTAGTTTTTAGTCGATGAACACAAAAAAGAGCTGTGTATTATTGTCGGTTGGATTTCAGTGTGTGGAAATATTAGCATTTTTTGTTTTAACTTGACATTATAAGGCTGAGGCATGTTTTAGTGATATCTCACATAAATATAGAACCAAGGTTCTGTTTGATAGCTTAACTTTACGCTGTTGTGTATATTTAAACACAGTGTTGCTGAATAAAAATTTCATGTGTGCATCAGTAAAGAATTTTTATGTTAAGACGTTATATTATTGCTTGATTCATAGTGTGTTACAGCAAAATTTATGAAGTGTTAAATAACAACTGGGAATATATAATATCATAAGGATACTCTCCTGTCACAGGAGGCTGGTTCGCTGCTCAGCCGAGACTCTTCAGTTGTGAAGTTACAAAGCGTGACCATAGATTGTAATACATTCGTTTTAAAAAAAGAAGAGTAGGAAGAGAATCAGGATCTAGAACGTGTGATGGATGTTTGGTTTATTTTGAGGATTTTGGTAGTGGATTAGTTATACAGTTGGTTCACTTACTGGATGACTGACTCAACTTGTGAATATTCAGTCTAATAATCAAGTTTGATACTGATAGTTGATGTATCACTAAACTAGTGTATGTGTGTCAGGTTATTTTGTCCTTACTGGTATATCAACTGATTGATGTTAAACATGTGTTTTGGATATTAAAAACCACAAAATATATACATTTTCTACCAGCAAACAGTTCACTTCTATGGCTTACTTTTATATAAGAAAGAATTGATGTGTATTGATTTGTCTACATATATCTGACTACGAAGCTAACGCCTCATTACTTGCTGTCATTACTTGTACATCGTTTGGATATTTTCGGTTTTGTTAAAGTCTAAGTGATATATTTTTTACGTATGACTTTACGTAGTCATTGTATGAAATGAAGTCTTGAAGTGATATACAGATGTATACATATATGGAATTAAGATGACGTGCTCGAAACGACATGCTTGTTTCTAAATTGTGTGGTAACTAATTCACGCTAATTCTTCCTTTAAGAAAACTTCACATAGCCTGCAGCATCATTCTTATTGGTATAACTCGTTCACCAAGGGACAACAGGACAGTATTGTCTTAAACTGGTTACTATATATTATGGCTTCACCTTGTTACTTGAATAATATGTATTATGGAAATATGGATAGCTCAGAGGAGCGTTCACAGTCTTTGAGTAATTACTGGGAGAGATATCGAGCGATCAGGTAAATCTATATAAATCTTTAACTTTCTATAATACACTGTAACAGTACTTATATTTAAACAAATCTGTCACATGAACTAAGAAATTAACATATTTTTATATTTATGCATGTTTATGTATCTAAATCATGTAATACTTCTTATATACAAGTAAGGGGAGATAATGATGTTCAAACTGGATATGTTATCAGTTTTATTTTTATATAACCATAACATTATGACAAACATGACTGTATTAAGTATGCTTAAAGGTTCAGTATTAGACTTAAATTCTATCTAAATTATGTGCTTTATAAAACAAAGCAAAACAGATTTACTTGTCTGAAATGTTTTGTCATCTCTTACCTCTTCATATTTTCTGTTGGGCTAATTTTGGATAATTTTGAACAAAACAGTTCGCCATTGAAAGACAAAGAATACATGATTGCTTAAATTTTTTTTTATCATTCTCGAGGCAGTGAGGGTCGTAAGCTAACAATTTATACATGATAAAAATTCATTTTTTTTATTTTGTTTAACATTTAACCGTTACATTATCTAGGTTTTAACTTGTTCTTTTCTGAGGTAGAACAGAATCTTATGGCAAAACAATTGTAGCCCTTAATTCTAAAGGGTCTTGATCTGTATCAAAATATTAAACTATTACTTGAAAGAAATACAAACCATATATTTATTATAAGTATTATATACTGGGATTGTTTATGTTTTCTCTTTTGTTTGTTGTATTACATTTACTGGTGTACAATACACAATAAATGGTTTATAAAAAAACCTGCCATTACACTGTCATAGATACATGTAACTTTATAGTTCTTGTATGGGTCTTTTTAGGACAGTCTTTTATATAGCATTGTCATTTTTACAGTAATCAAACTACTTAACCACTAAGCTCAAGATTAGTGAATTCCTATTCCTGCTAATGAAGTTTCTTATATTCTGTATATGGGCTAGTTTTACAGTAACCCACTGATAGTTCGGGCTAGTGCTTTTAAGAAGAAATAGCTCTAAATGTTTTTTATGGCCTGATATACGACTGAAGCAGAAAATTGATATTTTATCAAAAAAAAGTACAGTTGTTACTCCATTGTCTTGAAAATATTTCTATACAAATTAAGTGAATATCCTCTTTGTTTAATGCCAGGTTCATATAACACTGAAGTGTTTCATAACTTGTACAGTAGATTGCTAAGACCTCCAGTTATATACAGTTTGACCTTTCTGTACTCCATATATAAGGCCTAAAAAAGAATTGTTAGTTTTTGGTTTCCAGGACTTAAAACAACTAAACAAGGTTTTATGGTGTTATAAAACTAGGGGAAACCAAGGGAAATTAATCTTACATGTTTCTCGAAAGTCCATTACTGTTCAGAATTTAATTGACTTAAAATCAACTTATTTTCTGTACCTTGTATTTCCTGAATTGTCCTAATAGTTTGTGTTTTTATATCACTTAAGTCATTATAACATATGAATCCCCATAATACAAAATAAGGAATTTTTTCCCATTAATTGTTTTGGAAATTTCCATTTTGCATGTTTTATGTATGAAGATACTTTTTCTGATGATTTTATCTGACTTTTTATCTACATCTTATACATACGCAGATGCCACCTAGTATAGACCAACCAATTAATATTTAACTACTTTCATGTTGACCTATAGGATATAGTGTACATTAAATGATTTTATTATTGTAATCTGCAATGATGCTGAATCTACTACAGAACTTTGTGAACTATTGGGTAAAGCCCAGTGCAATGATAACTATGAACAGTAGAAACCCTGTAAATCGGCTCCTCTAAAAACCGGTTTCTCCTGTAAATCGGTCGATATTTCCGGGCCCTATATAATTTACCTCTGTAAACTGGTTTCCCCTGCGAAATGAACTGTTACTGTTCATAAATACTGTTCATGAGCATCCCTTTAAGAGTGGTTCATGAATAAAAGTACATGAAATCAAATTATGAACTTGTCATAACCAGTTCATGAATTATCCTTGAATGGCTTGTAATTTTCATGCTTTCATAAACTTCAGGGGAAGTGTTATTTCCAGATGTTGGTGAACTATCTGAACATTAGCTGTGTTTGTTTCATTTAGAATTTTAATGGTTTCAATAGAGAGTTTAGTTTCATATTTTCTTCAAGCAGACAGGAAGTATGTGATGTTTGATATGTGTTCTTTGGCAGAAATAAAATCATGATTTTTTAATCTGTTTTTCTTTCTATTAGACATACAAGATCTTGATATAAAACATATATGTTCATATTGGCTTCAGGGGCTTGTTGTGTGGGAATCTATAAGGCCAAAGGAATGTAGTATTTGTTATTAAAAAAATGTACCTGCCTTATAAAAAAAATAGAAATATATATAATTATAGCATATTACTTGTTTTTTCTTACATTTAGATATGAAACAGCAACAAAGTTTGGAAATGTCTTAATGGATGGGACAAAGAGGGCTATTTTTTAATTGTTGGACAGACCTTTTTTTATCTAAGCCCTGTGGGAATCATTAAATTACAATATTATGGAACATTACTCATGTTACAAGCATCCCATACATACACTAAATATAATCTGATGATCTAAAATATTACATCTAAGATTATTTTATTATTCTATTTATCATTGAAGAGGAAAATTAGCTTCATTTTCTCTGCATTTTGTACCAAATATTTTCTAATAAAAGATCCATGTGGTGATTTGTTTTGTGTACAGTTACTTTCCTTACTTCTCCAGTCCATGTTCAGACATGTTTGATGTCTTAGATTGTCATTTAAAGGATAGTTTTGACGTTGTACACATTTTCTCAGTTTTTTATACAAAAAATGTGAGATAGTTAGTTATTTGTATACTTGTGAATATGTCAGATCTGTGTGTAAAACATAGCATTTTGAATTCAGGTAACAAAAAAAAATCCATTTGATTCGATTTTGGGATTGTCGGTTTTAGATCTATCAAGAAAATGCAGCCTTTTTTTGGACACAATTTTGGGTGCAAAAACATGCATCTTTACACATGAGTATTTACAGTATCAAGAACATTACATTTATTAGGGTGTATTTGGTATTCAGCAATCTGTTACACTATATTCTTACAGTTATTCGCAGATTTACACAATATTCCTAATTTTTCTAGATTCCGAAAAAAGAAATGAAAAAATACTATACATATTTGATTAAGTTCTTCCACATGCCATATATATACAGTATTATATAATGCATATTTTTTGCATTTGAGCTTATAATGCTTGGTATGGAAATACATTAACAATGAATATCTTTTGAAAGAAAACGTATGTGATTCTTTATTACATTAGGATTAATTGCACTTTGAATCAACTAAAGAATATATAAAGAATATAATTACACACACAGTTAACCAAGACATACACCATTTCGAATGCTCTATTAGAAATACTATGTGCTGTGATCCATGGCTTCAGTAGATTGGTTCGGCATCAATCCTGAAAAGATAGCTTTTTTTCCAAGCATATTGTTCCTCAAAAATTTGTATAATTTATTTACCAGATCTTCAACAATAAAAATGCTGTGAATATATTTTTCCATGTATAAGTGGTATTACCTTTTCGTTTTACGTTTATGAACAATTAATGGTGTTAACATCAATTAGCAGCAGTGCATGTTGACAGTCACTTTGATTGTTGTTGAACCATCTTCGTATGTTAATATACATATACTAGTAGTTAAGTTTTAATGCTGTGGTGCTGAAATTTGCACTATCCCATTTTGAAATTTTCCATCAAAATTTACTCACAAGTTGCTAGCTCTTCCCTTGACCAGATTGTGAAATTATAAATAAGGTACTAGTTATGTTTAGCATTGACTATGAATCTAAACACGCAGCTACCAAGTTTCTCTAAAACAAAGGATGAGGAACATAATTGCCTTCTTAGGCGTGAATGATACTTGTCATAGGTTTGGTCGTAAAATAAGTTACTTTGAAATATTTAGTATAACCTTGTCATATTTTAACTTTGTCACATATGACCCTTTTACTTTGTCATTATTAACAATTACAAGTTTTTAATCGTACGCACACAAAGGGCAGGGTGTAAGGTAACTAATGTTCTTATGTTGAGTTTTATACGTTTTGGCCATAAAATCTTTCTACAGTATATTTCATATTCAAATTTATAACCATTAATGTTCAGGAAGTGAGTTGGTAGATTTAATTAAGTGTCCTAATTTACAAGTAACACTCAAGAATTCAGGGATAAAACTGGGGGCATGTGGTGCAAATTTTGTTAACCATTTTTATATCATTTTAACTGCCATATTTTTTATTGGTGAAAAAATAACATCCTATATTATCAAAATCTCTGCTATTTCTACTATTTGAGAAGATCTAATCGCTAGATATATAGAATATTGCTAATTTTAACTGTCACATAAATATGGTCATACTTGGGTAAATCCAAAGTAAAAGACCACACTTGTCAGTTTTTTTTCTTGCCTTCTGTAAAATAAAACCATTTTTCTTTAATTAATAATTTTATGAAAATTTGTGTTGACATATCATTCTTTTTATTGACTCTGTATTTTAATTCTACTCTTAAAAATGTCTTATGACAGTTCTAGTGTTATAAAAATGTCTATCGGGCGGAATATAATGTCAGTTGTCTTGCTAATTATTTTTACATTTATATCAGGACTGCATTAGTTTATAGTCTTCTGTTGTGTTAAATTTTCATTTCAATGATTTTTATTTTGCCGGTTCAATGAAGGAAACGTATTATTAATGTATCTAATTACCCCGTGTTGACAGGTATATCATTTAGGGATGTTATGGATGCTTTTCTCGATTGTTTATTGGATGTTTAGAAATTTATCAGAAAACTGATTTCGATGAAACTTGGCATGCATGCCGCTGATATTTCTGTATAATTGCTAGAACCGAATGATAAAATTGTGTTATTTATTATCAATATAGTAAGTCCAAGATTACTGCACACATTTGTAATGAGGTTTACTGGGATATATTTATTGTCTTCATGTACATAAAATAAAGAACAGTGAAACTTTGCCACAGTAGTTCTACTGTGGCAAGGATCTGTCTATGAGAAAAATATGGGATTTTACGACTGTGACCTTTAAAAGGCCATTTTCCATGTTATGAATATTTCTTCATTATTTGAGGGAATGTAAGATGTTTGGCTTAAGTTTATAATTGTTATTACTTCTTTTATGAAAGTTGATTTTCAATCTCTCAGAATGATAATCAGTTGAAGTATTATTCCATAGAAAAGTTTGATATTAGCAGTTATTTTGTAAGTGAATAATTGTTCTGACTAATTAATTGAATACTGACTTTTCAAAGAACTTAACAGTTTGTACACCATACATGATACAGATATTAACAATGACCACGATGGATCATTAGCAGTTGAAAAAGAAATTAATCAATAAAAGCATACTTTGACTCATTTTTATACACCCATTTGAAAAACGTGTCATATTATGGGAACACCCACGGCGGGCAGGGGGACGGACTCACTGAAGTGACGTTGTGGGGTGCCGCCTTTGATCTTCTTTTGATCTTCTGAACCCCACAACAACATTTTTGCACCCCATTAGCAGAAATTTTCCCCACAACGTCGGTTTGTACGTACTAGAACCCCATAACGACAACTTGTACTTACCCTAACCCCTTAATGACCCCTGGGTGAGTACGGGTTGGTAGGCGGGCGGCATCCACAACAAAGTCCGCTCTCTAATTCAAACACTTTTATTCGGATCCTCACCAAACTTAATGCAACTGTTTATGACCACGAGATGTCAGACAAGGTCGATAATCAGCCCAATCGGCCCAGGGACTTCTCAGTTATGGCCCTTGACGTGCATATTTTGTGACCTGGCACTCTTGTTTCATAAATGTTTTGGGAAAAAAATTGTTGATTTGGTTCAGGACATACTCTCTCAGGTCTTCCAACTCAGGTTATTCATGAGGAGAGGTTTGCAGTTACTTGCGGAGGACAAGGTATAGCACGGGTACAGAATCCATAAAACCAATCTGCTTGTTACGATGTAACTGTTACATTATTGGAATTAGGTGTAAAATCCAAAGACAAAAAGTAAAATCATAATCATGTATCATGGGGGTAATTGTCTTTCTCTGTAAAATAATGGAATAAAGAATGTTTTTGCATTGCCATTTTGTATACTGATTCTGTTAACAGTTAATCTTTCAGAAAAAAACTAGCCGGCTCAGATTCTCATATAAATTGTGAATGGATGCTTCAAGGCTGTTATAATTGGTAGAACATGAAGTATTGTCAGGAAAAAAATCCCTTCTCAGATTCAATATTTCTCATGGGAATGAAGCCTTTTGTGTACTCATTGATTTGATGGTTGTTTGTAATGTGTTTTTTATATGTACAATGTATGTAATCAGTTATACAATGTAATATTTTTTACCAGAGAAATTGTTGCCTTTCCTGTGCTGGGCTCTTTATGGTCTTATGTGTATTGTTTACTGGAAATATATTTTAAAATGATTGACAATAACATTTGAATTAAGTTATTTAGTAAACCTCTTTTGCCATTACATCTTTTTTGTTTTTGTATTTTACGAGATTCACTTAGAAATGAATCTTGAGGATTTCAGCTGATTTGATTTTTTTAGAGAAAAAAGTATAAGCTGTGAATATCCTCAAGCAATATGTGCCTTTTTATGAATGAAAGTACAACATAATACGTACAAATAAACAAGGACTCGAAGATAGACCTTTCCCATGTTTGATATGACTTATTTCTGATGGTGTAGACATTATGACACATACAGACATTTGTTTGTCAAATATAAAAATAATTGTTACCCGTTTTAGAAACTACTGCTATATATTTCTGGTATAAGAATTGATTGAATGGAACTTTGATTTTGTCATCAGTCTGTTTAATGGGCTGTGTCCCATAAGACATCATGATACACAGAAGGTGTTGAATGAAACTTAGGGTGTGAATCTGTTTACTATCAACATGAATAGGTCATAGTTTATATACTAAGTATATACAACCATAATCCTTCCAGAGTCGCATAATTACATGGTTGTGTCTGAGTCTTGTTGCGCTAATTTGGTCTGATGCTGTTTTCTGCTAACTCCGTCAGAGTAAATTAGAATGACAGAATGACCATATATGGTGAAGATGTATTGATTTACTTGTAATCAATTTAAGATATGTAGGCATCAGTACCGTGTCTTGAATAGTTACAGAGGCCATGTACTTTCACAGATATAACGTTTCAATTAAGGAAATATATCCTAGATCGTGGAATAGTGAAAAAATTATGATATCAAATGTCAGAAGACATTATTTTATTCATAGACTAAGAATTTTCTTCAGCTGAGTTTTTATTCAGGGCCCTCAATCTTATCAAATCTGCAGCCGAATTTCAGTGGCTGCTGAGTCCCCGCCCTGTAAAAGTATAATTTCCCCCTGAAAAAAAAAAAATGAAATCTCCCCCTCAGAAAATGTTAAAAAATATGTATATTAAAAGTCAATTATTTTATACAACATCATACATTCATGTTAAACATGTGCATTAAAGTAAGAATCAGTTTCTTCTTGTTCTGTACTATGTTTTTCTACATTTGCCACACATTTGTTAAACGGGTTCCCGTTTCACCATGAGTACTTTTAGTACTTTGATTATAGATTGATTAAAATTTATCTTTTTGATTAAACTTATCCACTTTTAATATGTGTGTATGCACATTCTACAAAATTGTGTTTTAGCTTCTTTGGGTGTGGCGATCTTTTTATAACTTGATGAACGATTAAACTATTGGTTGATCGAGTACATTTGGCATGTTCACTAAATCTAGTGCTTACAGCTTATTGTACTGTCAAAGTGCATAATGATCAAAACAAAGAAATCATATTTTGGTCCCTGTCAAAAAAATGACACTTGTTTTAAATTTCAAAACAGGAGTTTCTTTAATTTACTTGGTTTGTTGCCAATAATGGAAGATTTTGTCTGAATTTAACATAATAGTCCGGTGGCATTTTGGGAATTTTCCACTGAACCTGGCTTTTGGGTAGATAGTAAATTTATTTAATGATTTTGAAAGGTTAGGGCATACAAAATGAAAAACCGTTTGATGACACTCTGTCATCATTGGGCGTTTTGAGAAATTCAAGATGGCATGCAAATAGCCGCCAAGAGAGTGGACAATTAAATGAGACATGAATAACAGCTGTTTTTTTATTAGTATCTTATATATTAGAACAAAAAATCATCAGAAATGTTTAAAGATATACAGTCATGTGCTTTGGACAACAATAAAAAATCAAATTTATGCAATTTACGTAACCATTAATAAAAACGTTACCTTTAAAATGCAATTTTATATGACAATAACAATCCAAAAATGAAAAAACAGTAATAATGTTCATTTATTATTTTGAAGAATACGACCAAAACGTCAAACATTTTCAGATCAAAGAAGTTTATACATGTATGCAGTTTATGTAATTTACGTTACCATAAAAAAACGTTACCTTTAAAAAAGCAATTTTATATAATCAAAAAGGAATAAAGTCGTTATGTTTATTTATCATTTGGAAGAATACGGCCATAACATCAAACGATTTCAAATCAAAGAAGTTCATACATGTATGAAGTTTATGTAACCAATCATTGTATGTTACCATATTTTGTATCATCAGTTCAATTAGACTTTCAAAGCATTACACAACGGTGAAGAAATGTTATCGTCATAAAATTCATTGATTTTTTTAGTACTTCACTATTGTTGATTAATATTACAAAACACATACGTAATGAATGAATGTTAAGACCAACGTCGACCGAAAAAAGAATAATGTTATACATGTGACTAGACAAAAGTAAGTTATTGCATATCAGTATTAATTATCAATCTGATTAAAATCATATCCTCAAACCCGCTACGCTATGAGGATCTGAAGACGACCTATAGAAGGTCACCTCAGGTGACCTTTTCGACTAGCCAATCAGCGCCTTACTTTCATAATTCTGAAAGTGATCTGATTCTATTTTTAACCGCAGTAAAAAAACGATATTTGACTTGTAGTTATCACGAACACCCATTCTTACGCAACTAAATGTAATGATAGCGCCCATGTGACAAGCGTGTTTATTAAATTTTCTATACTACTATGGCCGAATCGATCAGGATTACTAAAATAATAAAAAAAGTGGTTGCAGACAAATATGTTATACATAATTTAATGTTTACTAACGTTTAAATAACATCGTCAGGTAGAAAGTTCATTCGGCCAAAGTACCGATGAAACGAGTTATACGATTGGCTGAATTATAAATAGACATTAATAGTGATCATGGAAATTCCGACTTTTGAAAAAAGAAACTGGTATAGGCCGTCATCAGATCTTGCCGTAAAGAAGATCGAATACTTTAGTCAGATTGTATTAATTATATAAGAAACATTATCTGACTGATTCTCGGCTTTCATAAAAATAGTATAGGACATTTTGTCAAACGTTCGCGTTCAACACAACACAGCAAGGTCCATCTACACTCGAACTGTTTGTTCATTGATATATGATTCACACCATGCTGTCTTCACGACAGCCGATAATTGTTACAGCGACATCTTAGCGAAGTACACTGTGTCTGACTTTCGCCAGAACATTTGATCATTCTCAAAACATTCGGTGGTGAATGTTTTACCTCCTTTGGGAACATGGCTGGGGCCAATGACCTTGTTTCTTCTATCCTTTCCCATCCGAACAAGGTTGGATCTACAACTAGAGGATCTGCAGCCAATGCATTTTTCCAAATGCATATTTGAAAATGTGCTATCCACATTTTTTTGGAATGATTTTGCTGTTGGTGGTAACGTGCACAACCTACGTACAACCTATGGTGACTTCCTTACCTTTGACGCCCAAACAAGTTGCCGAGTATATGATATACTGCTGGTGTCTACATAACCACTACAACAGACAGGAACAAACCTTGTGCACTGTCGAAGTACCGTATTGAAGTCAGCAGAAATATCTATTGATGGCAGGGGAGCATTTCTTGATCTCAGCACTTTTAGAACCGTCCCTTTACCTAATCCAAAGCAGCAGACGGTTGCATCACAACTCGACAATGCTTGAACAGCTAGAATAACAGGTAAATGATCTCAATGGCCTTGACCGTTCAGTGATCTCGATAAGTATTCCATAAGTATGTGTTCACCTTCACCTTGTTATACACAATGGTACAACAGCAACAGGAAAGCATTGGTGTAGTCTAATATTACCGAAATGTCTTTTCCGGGTTATTTAGCAATGTAAACCATCTGTTGAGCAAGGATGTTGTCTGCCTCTTCATGCGATGTTCTCAAAGCACGTCGGTGGATTTGATCATATTCGATTCTCGCCAGTCACAACAAGTTTTCTTTGAGGACTTGCATTCTCATGAAAGGCTAGGTTGTTGTTAAGTCATCCACAATTGGAGATATCCGCTGGCTTTTTACTGAAAATATATTCTTCTGTGGTGCAATACTGGCCTCAGCAGTTTCTCAGCAGTTTCTCAGCAGTTCCTCAGCGACAAGTCTAAGCGCGCGAACATTCTGGTGGAACTTTTTTCTGAACGCCTCCAAATGTTGAGTCTAAGACCTCAGATAATCCACTGCCACCCTTGAGTGTACCAACTGCACCAACAAAGCTCATTAGGGTGTGCGTACGCCCTAAGCAAGGAATGGAACTTCCGACCTCCTAAAGCTGTGACAATAACACATTCACGGCCACACGGTACAATTGCAAATATCCAGCCATTACAGTGCATTCTTGTCAACAGAACTTTTTTCATTACTGTTTTTATAGTATCCGGGTCCGCTGGTGTCAAGTCAATCAAGGGAAAGTATACGACCTCCGTTTTGCTCTTCGATGAATGTCCCTGTTGACCACTGAGATTTGTGTTGTAACCGTTGAATTTAGGGTACTCGTCATGTCCAGCTACATTGCACATGAATGTTGTGTCTGAGTGCTATTTTTGAAAGTACTTTTTTAAGGGCAATACTGATTTTTGCTTTTCGGCTGTGTCATTTGTGGATTCTTAGGCACACTGTAGTATTCAACATTGACATCTTATTAGTCAACGAGATTTGGGGCTTTGACAGTTCCCATTTCCCAATACGCTTGTTTGTTCCATCATTAGCGGGTGCTTCTTGATGACTAACATAAATATGGGAGGGAGTCTTGTTTTTGCAATAATCAATTGTATAAGTTGCCTCCCTTTTTATGGTAAATAAGCCCGGATATTTGTAGACCAAACGTCATTAACTTTTCAAAACGCTCATATTACATCTGTCACTTAATTGACCTCAATTACAGTCCTTATAAGTAATTATTTCAAAATAAATCTCATCAATAGGTAAGTATATGTAGTTTTCCTTGTAAAATCCGCCACTTAAGTAATATTATTTACCAACAAACATACAAAACTAGTGAAGAGAAGAAAAGTTCCTTTTATTTTAAAGCATAGTATACTCACTTATAGTTAAAAGTTGCCATATTGGTTATAATTGGCGACAGTTACCTTTTTTTTCAATCCCATGTCCACTAATTATGAAACAACAGTTTATGACTAATTTTCAACTAAGGGAAGTAACTGAAATTTATCTCTGTTATAATAAACTGGCAGGAAGATTATGGGAAATGAAAAGGCCTTTGAGTTTCATTAAATATATTGAAACAAGTCGTTTATGAACGATTTCGGGTCAGAATGTCTAAAAAAATTATTGTTTTAAGGCATTCTTATTAACCGTCCGCCATCTTGGACGCCATTTTGAATATTACATTCCGCCCACCGATGACTAAGTGTCATCAATCGGATTTGTGTATGATATGATATAATCTACAAGAAAAACTCAAATAACCTACTATCTACCTCAAAGCCAGGTCCAACCCAGGTTCCGCCGGACTATAATTATTAAGTCATATGTATCTTAAGTGACAAAGTAGGCTTATAATTACATCTAATTGTATTATGTTTAAGGGTTAAGCATTGCTGTTGTGAATGATAGAATATAACAACATCTTCATCGCATATAAATTGAGATATTATTATATTTAAACTTGTTCTTTATTTTATGGTACTGATAAGATTCATTGTCATGGAATTCTTTATTGTACTGTAACAGTTTTTTTTTTACCTTTAGTCATGGCTTTCTTATTTTTTATGAACATGTGAACAGTGATATATTTATATTTCATATGTATTATCACCTTGGAAACCTGTTCATGTTTTATGTTAACAACTTAGTATGCAGGTACTAGTTAAAACACAGTTGGCTCAATAAATAATTTAACTTTTATATATTTAACTACAATTGTGTTGTAATAAGGCCATCCTTAAAATATATTTTTATTTGGTTTATGCTACCTACTCACCAAAAATGGCTTTACCAAACTTTTTTGGGGTCTCTTGGGTAAAACCTATCTTTTCAACACATAAATAGCATTTTGACAGGTATATTGGGTTCAATGTAAAAAACAATTCTTACCTACCTACCCACTGAAAATACTCTGGGTGGGGTGGGTACCCAAAACAAACATATTTAAGGATGGCTTAAGTGGACAATGCTCACTAATTTTAAAATAAATATTATTTATTCAAAGTCCAATGTTATATTATCTTGAAGATCAGTTTTGAAGAGATCTTTGTATTTCATATTTAATTACTTCAAATAGTTTTTTTTTTAGTTAATTGCATTCAAGTTTTGACCAATGACCTTTGTCTAACAAATTTTATCATTTAAATGATTTTGATGTACATGTACTCATAAATAAACATGCCACATGCCATGGTCATGTTTTAAAAAACACCAGATCACTAGAATTGTTTAGTTTCAGCAATCTGAGAAAATAGGCGTATAAAGACGACGTTATTAGTGTCTGGTTACCCGACCTACCCTATTTTTTCCACTGTGACCTTAGATTTTTGACTGGGCCCATAATTTAGGAACGGTACATCCAGTGTCTGACTTGTTTCACCTGTCTGCAAGCTTTCTTATATACATAATTTTATATATATTAAAGAAACATATTTGCCTACATATACCTACCTACCACCCTAGGTATAGTTCTAGCATGTCACCAGAGAAACAATTAATTTCTTTTACACCCTAGGCATGCCTTAATGTCCAAAAAACAAATGTTAATCATCATGGCTTATAATATATTATGCTTGGGTCATATATAATAGTATCGTGTTACAATATAAGTTTGAATTAGATTGAAGTCTTGGCAGTTTATCATTCTTTCAATTAGTCATTTATTGTAAAGACTTCGTTTGGAAATTCAAAACAGATATGAAGATTTTGTAAACTTGCAGCTTAATCCGCATGGTATTAAGTCTAACAATGAATTGTTGTGGGGGGTGTGTGTTAATACGTTCAAATGTTTTATTCCATTGTTACAATTTATTCTTGCTTATAGTTGTGTGTATGATTGTTTATCTATTTGTAATCTATTTGTGTAACTAGACAGAAATTTAAAACTCTGGACTTAATTCATGTTGTAGTACAAACATAATGTTTTTTCTTGGTTTAACTTCAATATTGACATAATTATGTTTTAATTCACTTGGGTTTAACAACACACAACAATTAGGATCATTTGGCTTCTTTCCATATATAACCCTGGGGAAACACTTGGGTAGAACCAGTGACCTTCCGTAGGCTAGTTTGGTTAGGGGCCCGTCAAGTCAGAGAAAGACTGTGACCTATGGACCACGGAGACCCTCTCCCTATGATGTAGTTACATATTCTAGTGATGTGGTCATGCTTGTTTAACTTTTCAGTAAAAGCAAAAATGTTGTTGTCTGCCCAGTATGGTTGTTAGAATAGATTGTTGTTCAAAATATAAATTCTCACCAGCAATTAATGACCAATACATTTTAAGTTCTAGACTAAATGATGTATTATTTTTATATAGTTATAGAGAAAATGTGAAATTTGTGAGGCCTATACATGATTGTTTGTTTTGATTGATTGATGGATTGATTGATTGAATGATCAATTTCTAGGATGATTAACCATATGAGATAGAATTGCTGTTTCATATGGCGACAAGGGAAGTAACTGCTAAAGGATATTGGAAGAAGGAAATTTGAGTTACCTCCCTTTTAAAAGACATACTGATAGAGCATGTAACTTTATTATTTATTTATGGCTAAACACTTTTAAAATTTAGTTACTTCAACATAAGAGTTATTACTGATCTTGAATAAAAAATATTAATAATGGATGTGTCCCTAAACCTTAACTTTGTTTTATGAAAGTAATTAAAATTGTGATATGTAATTAGCCAATGAACGAACAGTAAGAATGAAATAAAGTAAGGGTAAGCGAGGGTAAGCTGGGTAAGGGTAGTGGACTGCTTTTTTGTAATGCAATTATTAAATATCATTGCTGAAGCTCCATGTTAAGTGATTGTTATTAAAAACTCAGGAAGGGTAACCTATGTCTGACTTATAGTTCCGTTTAAAATTGAATTATTTACCTTTGCATTAAATTTTTTATATTTAACTTCTAGTTGAATTGACCCATTCAGTTATTGATTTTGTTTTGATTTATAAGAAGTCAGTTGTACACCATATCAATATTCTTTCATCTTTGTAACTTGACTTTTAATTGTATGATTGATAGCTCAGAGCAAGATGATACTGTACTGATATGTATATATGCATCACAATTTTCTGTATGTCTGCTATATTCGGTTGATAGATAGATTTATATCAGCATATAAAACAAATGATTATGGTATGGTACAATACAAGATAGAGATGTTTTAAATATCACACAAAGACTAGAATAATAGACATATTGAAAGACAATAATTATGACATATAATACTAATAATGTTTTAGTTGTACCAGGACATGTATTTATAAACCTATGATGACACTAAAAAGGGAATGTGAATTTTCCTTATTTCCATTGTGGTCCTGTAATAATAATGACATGTCCTAGCAAGGTACAACACATTTGTAATAATGGTGATTAAATTGAGCAAGTTTAACAGGAGTAAAAGTAAAAAATATAAATATCACAGTAAGGAATCATTGTATTAACCAATGTTAATACAAAAGTGACTACAGGCGAAGTAAAAAGTGAAACCTTGTATTTTTGCAGGTTGGCTGAAACCTTAATATCCTATCGACAATCCTTTTAATTGTTAATGTGTTTGGTTGATTATGGAGGAACATATTTGATGTTCAGATGAAATTTATGTTTCAATATTTATCTATTGTTTAACAGCCCATGCGACAGCTTTGGTAATTTCAGAGCCGCTCCAGAGATAGGGGAGATAAGATACAGGAGAAAGGGCCATTTATATTCCTACTCTTTTAAACTCTTTTTTTCCTGGTACTTTGGTGTTTTTTCCTGCGATTTTCTTGACACAGTACTTGGCTCAGTAATTTTATGTTTCATTTTGGACGACCATTAGTTTAACATAGCTGCTGATAATGTTAATAGTATTGGTTTTGCTTACTCATAAGTTGCTGCTAAATTTTTTGTTGTTGTTTAGAAATCATTTTCAATCTAAATAAAGAAAGTTTTTTCTTGCCCTTCATTTGTGAACTACAACCAATATTCGTAAGACCACAGCTGTTTGGGTTATTCTTAAATTTCCGAGAAGGCTTCAAGCCCTTAGAGCGGAGTTAGCATGTAATAGAATGAATATTCTCATGTTGGAATGTTATAATTTTACCTCATGATTAGATTCATCAAAGAGGAATCATAAGGCTAACTTTTGTTTTATCTTCCAAAAATTCACTCCTTCAACAGTAGAAACATTCAAGGCGTTAAGCGGTAGGTCGGAAATTCGAAACTTACAATTCTTGATTGCCAGAGTGCCTGGGGAGGGAGTATAATTTGTCGGTAATTGAGAAATTTTAGTATATTTTATCTGAGACACGAATATATCAGCATTGAGTAACGTATGTCAGAGATGTATCTATTCAGTTCAAAGCAATTTCTTAGATCATTCTCGTTGTCAAATGCTGCCAGAAAGTATTTATTTTGACGTAACTCTTATGTGAAAATTGTTGAGCAGCCAATGAAATTTGTTGTTTCTTCTCGAACGTTCTCTGGGGGGAGAACGGGTAATAAAATTGTGTAAATAGCTAACTGTGGGCTGCTAATAAGATTTATATTATTTTACAGTCATAGAAAAGTGTTTGATATAAAGTAAGCATTACTCAGGGGTTATGTTATGATGAATAATATTCATGGGAAATGTGAATACCAGGTGGAAAGTTATTGTAAGATATAAGTAGATATAAGTATATACCATTATAGTCTTTTGTTACTATGGATATTCTCATTTTTGTTTTATTAAAACATATACATGTATTGTATGCAAAGGAAATTAACCCCTGTCAAATAATTATTTATAATTCAGGAACTATATTTGAACTATTCATGAAGTATGCAAGAAAAGTTCAAGAACAATTCATGTTTTCATGAATTCTATTTGAAGGAGTTGTTATCAATTTATGTCCATACAGATTTGTGACCCTTTTATGATCAAATACTGTTTTTTTATGATTCTGTATTAACCAACATAAGTATTTTCTTTAAAATTGTTTTTACTTATAAAATATAAATTTCATCTTAATGTGCAGGAAATAGCCGTTTATATATCAGAGGTTTCCTTTTTACAGCTAGCTGTAAATCTTAATCTTATTTTTTTTGTGTAATTGTTTGTGCAAATGTCAAAACTTTCTTATCAGAAATCTAATTAATTATGTTAGAATTTTATTTAAAACAAAAATAAATTTATGAAGCTCTGGGCAATCTCACAATTATTCTTTTACTGGGTGACATGCATTTAAAACTTGTTCTTAGATGGTCTCCAATTATACATTCATTACTAAAATTTGGTTCTGATAAAATAACAAAATATTATATAGGATATATAGTTATATAGAATCAAATTAACCATTACAGTATTATAAATCTTTAACTCAAAGGTATATTAAATTGATGTGATTTTCTTCATTCTGGCATGAACAACAAATTTCTGTTACTGGTTGTTTTCGTGGTGCCCTTGTCCTGCCAACTTCTGTTTTAAAGTTATCAACTGAAGCCTTCTTCTATGAAGATACCTGGATTCAATGAATTGTGAAGGAAAAATGGCTGTTTTTCATCTGAAACATAATTAAAGAATTCTTCCTTTGATACTGAAAGTATCTTTTGTTGGGTCTATGCACTCAATTTGTCAACCAAACTATTACCCAGCAAAATTTCAGTGTGATTTGAATGGCATTTTTGTGGTGTTATTTAAGATGGCATGTGTAATATAAGGAATATATGTAAAGACAAACAATCCCTCTTAATAGTATCAATCTAGTCAGTTTTAAATTCCCTTCCACCTTTACGCATTTTAATTACAATTCTGCTTTTTTTGAAGTCATATACTCAACGTGCCCTGTATTGCGTATGGAACTATTTTATTCCTTTGGTTGAAAATCGTCATGCTATAATGAAAACGAGATCATTTTTAATGAAAAACTTGCTGCGATTTTAATGATGAAAAAATTACTGCTTTGTTAGCGGCTTGCCTCGTTTAGAAACTTTAAACCCTCAATTTGTTGGAAGAATTAGTTCAACTACAAGGCTTGGTCTGTTGTAGTACACCATGTTTTGTGGCCATATTTGTCGAATTACAGAAAGCAGAGACTCTCAGATTTAAAAGATTGATAACTTTATTTAAAATTGTGGACAAATTTGAAATAAATTGCATGCTGGGATATATGATGGGCGTATGCAAATTAGCAAAGATGATTAAGCACTTATAGGATTGTTATTATTAGCAGGGAGAGGGTATTGTTGTGTATGGTAACAAATATTGTAATAAAACTCCCTCTCTGAATAATGATATGATATTAAGAATTTAGGATGGGCTCTGATAACTGCAAGTGGTTTTATGGGGTCACTGCATACTGAGCATTATGTGTCAGATGACTGTCCCCTTTTTGGGGTTTCAAATGATTTTTGATCCCTTTGGTTATTCAATTAGTTGCTAATATTCACATAACAGTGTATCATTTAACTGAACATTCACCTGCTCCTTTTTTGTGTCATTAAACCCTTTTTTAAAACATCTGTCAAAATGTTCTGATCTTTTTTGCCGTATTTAATGTCTCGTGATTTTCAATCTGCTGTCAATAGTGCACGACATTGTATTGTTTTATTACAAGGACTTTTATTGTCTCAGGCCTAACATTGATGTTAACATCCAGTGTCTCACTCAGTTCCTGGTTCTGTCTTTGGTCAATCAGATAACATGAAGAAAATCTCCCTCTGGGAATTAATAAAATATTGACTATTTGATTTTTTTTCACTAATTAAAAATAACTGAAATCTCTTATTTTCATCTGATTTGTTTTAAATCAGGCCTAAAGTGTATCATTTTGTGACACCCCTCATGATTTAAATTTTGTAACGTCCGATCTATGTGAGTATCAGTTCCACACATCAGAAATGAATTTGAAAAAGATAGATACATTAATTTTATCAGGTTTATTAGTTTTGGTGTTATATACATGTACTTAGTTAACTCCTTTGAATAGAATTCATGAAGTCATGAATTATTCTTGAACTTTTCTTGCATACTTCATGAATAATTCATGAAGTATGAATATAACTTTTTGACAGGGGAATTAACTCCTTTGAATGGAAATCATGCAGACATGATTTTTTCTTGAATATTCTTGCATATTTCTTGAATAGATCATGGAGTATGAATAAGAAATGACTATTTGATGGGGGCTAAGCAGGCATTTATCTGATCAACCAGTTTTCTTTATTTAAATCTTTACCAGTGCATACCTTGTTCTCCGTAAGTAACTGTCAACTTTTCTTCATGAATGGTCAACAATTGAAGAGGGATGAATTTTGACATAATGTCTTCCACTAGTTACCATCATGTAGCAGTGTTTGATAATTTATAGACACACATGTGGTCCATATATACCTTACACTCTGCATATAATGAACTAAAAGAAGTTTCGGTTAGAATTATTTCTGCCTTAAACAAAATCATATATATATATACATGTACGTTACAACATCAAAGACATTTTACTGTGCATATAAAATAATTATACTTGATTAATGGCATTATTTTGTGCATTAATAAGCCATAAATACCATTGTGAGTAAATCACTAGTTTTAAGTATTTGCACTAAGACGCCTCATATAGTTAGTTACGTCACTAAGACTTTATATGTCAATCTGTGATCAATATTACCTTCTTGCCTTGTTTCGGCTTAAATGTTTCATAATATTCTTTATGATACACTGTATATCATCTAAGATTCTGTGTTGTATTAATATACTAGGTTTTTTTTCTAAATATTTGACATGTATAGTCAGCATCTTCCCCTCGGAAAATTAGCTGTATCCCCCCCCCCCAAATCTATTACCCATATTTGCATTTTGTATATTCCCTAGTTTGCCTCTTTCGTGTAATTTTCTCCCCTTTTACCTAAGAACCTTCCTCTTTTCCTAAAAAATACCCTGTAAACCTTAGTCTTAGGTGTAAAAAAGTTCCTTGTTTTTGACTAACGTGACATAGCTAGTTGTCGAGCCCGCCTGCGGTGAGCTCGACTTAGTCGCCACAATGGCGGTTGCGTGTCTGTACGTTAGTTAGTTAGTTAGTTAGTTAGTTAGTTAGTTAGTTAGTGAGTTAGTGAGTTAGTGAGTGAGTGAGTTAGTTAGTGTGTCCGACCGGATCCTTGTCCGGGCTGTATCTCCCTTATGCATTGACACTTTTTAAAATAACTTGGCATAGTTGTAAAACACCATGAGACGGTGTGCAGTGCACAAAATCCAGGTCTCTAGCTCAAAGGTCAAGGTCACACATAGAGGTCAAACGTCAAAAATGAGCATTATAGACCTTGTCCGGGCTGTATCTCCCTTATTCATAGAAACTTTTTAAGATAACTTGACATTATTGTTAAACACCATGAGACGGTGTGCAGTGCGCAAAATCCAGATCTCTAGCTCAAACGTCAAGGTCACACTTAGAGGTCAAACATAAAAAATAATCATTATACACCTTGTCAGGGCTGTGTCTCCCTTATGCATTGAATTATTTAAAAATGACTTGCCATAATACAATGCGACCATGTGTCTTGGGCAACACCCAGATTTTTATAGGTCAAAGGTCAAGATTACACATTCGGTCAAATATATTTTCCTTGTCTGGGCTGTAACTTCTGTTTGCATTCAAGGATCCTTGAATAAATTGGTATAAAAGTTTACTTCAATGAAATGATGTGTCATGAATATCACCCATACTTGTAGTTCAAAGGTCAAGATCACAAGCTGGCTAAACAGGGGCTCGACATGTTGCCCTTGGGGTTCTAGTAACTGAATTTAGTTTTGTTAAAAAAAGTTCTACCAACTTAGCTTACCCTATATATTTTGGGGATGAAAGTCAATCCACTGTATAATTTTGATTGCCTGGTATCAATGATTAATTAATGTAATTTTGGAATTAGGTTTGCGTTAAAGAAAAAAATCTGAGATTCTTTCTCATTGATTTGAGTCAAGAATTTATATATTTTAAAACTTAGATTACTCCAAAGATTGTTATTTGGGTTCCTTTTCAAGTGTCGATCAACGAAGATACAAGTACTCGAAAAATTACGTAAATTGGTCACAATTTGGGCATGACTCAACTTCGAACATTTATTGAATTTCAGATTTAGGCTCACTTGTTTATTTTGTTACTATAAGTAATGCAGTAATATGGAGGTTCAATATCATGTTAATCTAGTGAATTGTTTATATAGGTAAAACCTTGATCACAGAAGATGATATGGAATTTAGGTAATTCTATGATATATGTCGGAGATTATAATCATTTCTTGCAGTAAAAACCTGTGATTTCTTCTCATATTATACAATTATTTCACACTGATAGAAATATCATGTTTCCTTGATATATATAGATCTTTGAATCGATTAGAAAATTGGTTTGGAAAGTCTAAGGTTTTTCTTTGGCTATATATTTTTATACAAACAGTTGAGTGCCTGCTATTTTATAACACTTAGTACATATCTTACCAATTACCTGACCCAAATTATTCTTGCCAAGTTTTTAAAATGATTCAAGTACAAAATGAAAACATTCAGCTGAAATGAATCATCAAAATTTACACACTCTAGATTTTGAAATAACTGTCCAAAATGTTTCTATTTCTGAAAATTGTATTTTTAGATTTTGAATAAATCTCAAATTTATACTCTGGTACTTATTTCACAATAGATTTTCTGTCAAAGAAAATTTTAAGTTACTAGATAAAATGCTGTAATTTGTATGTGTATATAAGATATACAAACATAGAATTTAGATCTGCATAAAAATCTGCTCTGTTCTGCTCTATTTTGTTCTGTTCTGCTCTGTTCTGTTCAACATGAGGAAGTTATCTTGGGATCCATGTGATGGTTTATACAGTTACAAGATAATAGCTTGAACTTGTTATAGGGCCATTAGTTTAATATGTAAATTGAAGCACATGTCTGATTATTTAGAAGTTTGATGTTATAAGAGGGTGTGTGCTACTAATACCATACCGGTAGTTTGTAAGTCTTGTGCAAAGGCATTCATTTCTTTCTGATACTATTGTTCTGTTGCCAGCAAAATTGTATTGTTACACCCCTGTCTAATATTTACTCATACTTCATGAACTATTAATGAACTATTCATGAAGTATGCAAGAATAGTTCAAGAAAAATTCATGTTTTTATGAATTCTGTTGAAAGGGGTTTAATTTACCTAAAAATTGGTCTGGAATTCTTTACAATTTTGTTTTGGAAATTTTATCCTGAGTTTCTGGACAAATTGTTCTCCACTTTCTAATTGACTAACCCAGCCCTCCGTACCCACCCCTGCTCTGATGGTTTATAACCACATCATTTAACCTAGTCTATTAGTTATGTGAGATGTTTTTCTAATTCTAATTTTAAGCTTGGATTGTTTGATGATTCTACCGTTCTCTGAATCCGCCATTACACATGTAACCTTTATGACTTGAATTTCTAACTCATTAAAGCACCTTGCCCTTTCTTTAGACCTCATAAAAGTAGCAAGTTTTGTCATAAAAACTGAATTCATTGAAAACTCAGACGAAAAAATCATTTATTCTAACTTGGTCTGATACAGTACAATTATTCATAGTTAAAACTTGCCAGTGAAATTTGTTCAAAGGTTAACGCAATTATTTGATTATATAGGGGTAGAAAAACCATTTGATGTGAAAGAATGCTTTCATTTGGTTACAATTGTAAAATTGATGAAAATTCATCCAACTTGAAGCTAGTCATTTACGGACATCACTGGAGGAATGCCCTTATTAGACAAGGTAATTTCTTGTTAATGACCAGGTCTGTATGTTGGCTTAGTTCATCCTTACTTTAATCTGTCTCATCTCCTCGTTTCCATGTAATATTAGTCCATATTCATGTCCTAATACAATGATACCCAGTTTTTTGTCAGTGTGATTATTGGCAAAATTAATTAAGCCGTAAGTTTTTGTAAGAAGTTAATACATATTCTGTTTGAACTTGATATTAATAGCATTTCACTGACCGCTTTCATTTAGGGTGTCACCAGGCTGTGGACTGACGTCAACTGACCACGTCTGTTTAAGGTATAACCTCTAGACAGAGGACAACCAATGGAGAAGCTACATGATTTTAATTGTTATAGGTCTTTATTTGGAGATGATTGTCCTAGTCAAGTTTAACTCTATGGAGAGAAAATTTAATGTGTCGTTTAGGACAACCTGACTGACTCTATTTTTTTGGTGTGGACCCTAAAATCGCAAAAACTAAATTTGAAGTACAAAAATATTTAGGGATGAATTGTGCCTCCAAGTACAATTTAAGAGATATGTTTTGAGAAAAAAAAAGAAAAGTTTTGCAAAATAATTATCTACCCAAATATTTCGGTAAAGTCACCATAAACATGACCTGATATTCCTATCCTAATTAATATATTCGTGCCCTGATCCACAGACCGTTATACCATCGTTTTTGGTTCCATTTGAGTGCAATGAAATTAAAAAAACTCGCTTTAACCTAATGGTCAATAAAAACTTGTCTATAAATCAGGAGAAAATTGTGAGAAAAAAAGTTTAACAGATTTTCATTCTTTGTGCTGTCTCTGAAGAATTTATCTGCCTCAGAAAACAAGGTCTGATCTTTTTATTTCCTTGTTAATGCTGGGATAAATCAGAGTGTGGGAGTTAATACCATCAGAAATTTGGGGGGGGGGATATTTTTTGTCATATTTCATTTCAATCCTTTTTTGTCCATTTACGTACAATAGTTCTTAGGATGTAAAGGTGTTAGTTACCAAATTTGTATGAAAAAATGTTTATCGTAAAAAATTGCTGACTCACCGTTCAGTGTCAAAGGCTGGTAATAGTTTCTGATCGTATCTAGTTGGATATAAGAAATATTAACAGCTTTTATGGCACCAGTATGAAATACCGGGAGATTTTGACGTACATTAATCATATGAACGTTACATTGATTTCATGTTTTTCTGTGACAGAAATGGAAAATCGTTGTAGGTCAGCAAGTTTGTGTTTGAGAAAAACAAGTTTCCAGATGACGATGTTCTTCTGAGAACGATATTCTGGCGATGCTCGATCGATAAATTTGAACTGTTCAATCACGTCTCGATGTGACTGAGTGCGAACAAGATTGTTTTCTCAGATATTGCTACGCTATTTGTAATATAATGGATTTGTTATCCCGTCAACTTAGCATCCCTAGGATCAAAAACAGCCATTTATCGTTCTTGTGAACGAAATGAGTTATAGGGAAACCTTGATTAAAAATCTAAAAGAGACCAAATTTAGGCGAGTATGCTTCTTTTTTCGTGATGTATCGTATTGTTTATGTATCTTATTGCAATGTCTGAGGAAATCTCAGTGTGTTGTTGTTGAATGCAAATTTCTGGTTCCCAGACTTTAAATGGGAACAACTTTACGTTACTTTTAAGTCTGTGACGTTACAATGCTTTGTGTAGTATTCCAAGATATTTTTTTTATATGAAATGAGAATTTATTATTTGTTAAACAAATTGCGAAAGCACTTTGCCACAATTATGAGATTAGAGACTGCATATTCAATTACGATCACAGTTTGTGCTCACATACATATCAATAATCAAACTTTACATGAAGGACAACTCACATAAAGGCCTTATTTCTTCTCTCCTTCTGGTACCTTATTTTTCTTAGATAACACAAAAAATATATAGCTTTGTCAGTCAACTTATTGCCAATAATATCCATGCTATTTTATGTAAAGGCATTGACCATGATTTTGCTGTAAATCGATCTTCAGTTACAATTTTTATTACAAAATATGAACAAATTTCAGCTTATTGATTTGTTGAATTATTTGATTGACTGCTGTTTTATTTCTGATTAGTTTTATTGATTGTTGATTATTTTATGACATGTAAATAGTTTATTAAATCAGAAATCACGGTTGACCGTCGAATTAAAATGTGTATCAAGCATCAAGTATATTTCATAAAGCATTAAGTTCTGAGTATTTTTTCCATTACAGTGTTAATGTTAACAACATAGCATGGCCGATAATTCCATATCACCATGCTTTGCTTACAGAGGCGTTCAAACGAGGATAATTCAGGAAGGGAGTTAATGAATACACTGTAATGGAATTGCTAAATGTATTACCATTGTATAAGAATAGCCTGAGAGTGGTGTCGGTAGTCATATACTATTCATATTACCATGTACATAGTACGACCTCCCACAGTTTAACAGAAAATACAATTTTTTTTGTAAGTTCCTACCAAGGCATGTTGGGTAACACTGAATATGTATTAGGATTATGGCATAATTGTACAACGGTATGATGGCTTTCAGACGGAAAAACCAGATTGTTATGAATGTTCGGTAATAACCAATGCGTTTGTTGTTTGTGCCAAGTTATTAATATTGATCGTGAAAGTTTTACCCCACCCACTCTGAAAACACTGTTTACAACATAACAGTAGTTCTTACCAAATATCCTTTATTCCTTGGATAACTTGCTTTAATTATTGCATTAATACCTGAATTTATCAACTTAATTGTGTGAAACCATGGTTCATGAAAGAATTAGTTAATTAGAAAACATTCCTAGACAGAATATTCACAATACTTATATCATGTATACGTTAAAAGGCTGTAGGAAAAATTTGGCTGTGATTTGTTTCAACACATCGAGAGAATCAGATTGTGCAGGTGAATCAAATTGCTCATTAGGAAATAAATTGCTCATCAATATACTTGTTTTGATACGCATGTGTTTCAAATGGGATGAAATGTTGATGATTATAGTTACTTCTATTTATTTCATTAAAATTTTATGTTATGCAATGATTCGTTGATTCTTTCCTTTTGTTGCTGACAGCAAATATTTTCATTTTTTTCGTAATTATTTCCTTCTATAATTTGTTGGTTTGTGATTTGTTGTATTATAAAAGATTTTTCATAATTGTATTGGAATGTGTTTAGCTATCTTACACCTGCAAATACCTGGTTGCCTTTAACTTATATTTGATTAAGAATTTGCCGTAATAAGATGTTACTAAGGGTTCAAATTAGTTAAAAATGAGATCGGCTGTCTAATAGTTATTCATACTTAATGGATAGTGTATGAAGTATGCAAGAATAGTTCAAGAAAAATTCATGATTTTATGAATTTTTTCAAATGGGATATCTTGCCTCACCAACTGATCGTATAGTGCTATGTCTTTGATGGTAGGTTGTTGTGATAATGAATTCATCAAACTATGTATAATACCAATACTATAAAAAAAACTCAGACGTGCTCTTCTAAAGCTGGGTCTCCATTTAGCACTCCCGGGATTCAAGTCTCTTAGTATATGAGAAAATTGCATGATATATCCAAAGAGAAGCATGGTACCCGTTTCTGTGTTGTGTATAAAAAAATCATACATCAATCTAATCTTGTTCTTTTTTCCCAAGGTACCATAGATCTATACTTAATCAATTTGGACATTATTATTAGATCTCATGCTGAAATATGGTGGTCATTAATTAATACTGGTTTGCTTATCAGCATGTATGCAGGGATGTGCTCAATTATTAATATATATCAGTAATGTATGTGCATGATTATTTGGCTCTGTAGGGAAGCACAGTTTATGAGTAAGGTGTTAATTATACTAAATATATATTCGGGAATTATCAATATTCTGTTCCTTGTTATGTATAAAAATGCATGATTTTTGTTTCAATCTTTGTTTTATTTTTGATAAATGGAAATATTTTATATCAGGGATAGTGTTTGATTTTAGTGAAGTTTTCTGCTGTAACACAAATTTTTATTTTTTTAATTATATTTTTGTATGTTACCTATTTTTTTTAAAATAAGCATTATTCATACCGAGGGTTCAACGCAACAGTGACATAACTCATATTGAAATAAGAACAAGTTACGACTGTGTTGCGCTGAGCCCTTGATACACTACTATAGTGAAAAAATTGTCCCACTCAGATCCCTCCCACTCAAACTGCCCCTCACTCAGACCCCTCCCGCTTGATTATTTAGTCAATATTCGTAACAAGGTCTGTCAGACTCCTGTTCATTATTTATGAATAAATATTTTCATTAGTATTTCTTATTACAAAGTACCGGTATCTTTAAGGTAGATCAATTCTACAATTATTATAGGATGACAAGATATTATAAAACTTCAATAATGATTAGTTTACATTGTACACTTGATCCCTTAGGGACAGTGCAACCACTGGACATTATTGTAGTTGGTGTAAAATTTGCACTGTTCTTGTCTGTCACTCATCACTAATTCATTGTCACAAGTGCAAATGTTACGACAGCCTAGATAATGCTACAAGTAAATTTGTCAGATTTATGCAAATTGATCCTCAATTATCTCATGCATGTATTATTATGATATACTTGTGTATTAATGATATTATAATTTCCAAATGTACCTTATGACATGTACATGATGAACTGTTGCATATTCAGTTTAGTGGTGACAGTTTAGCTAGACATACTTTTAGGGAAATTTATACAGTCCACCTCTCTGAGTCCCTCCCTGTCTATTCCTTTCCATTCCTTTCCTCTATAATCTCACTTATTTCATCACTAATAGGTTCTCTCCCTCTCAATCCTCCATACATCTCCCTCGCCTCTCAGCCCTCTTTACCTCTCAATCCCTCTATCCTAGCTCATACCTCAACCAGAGGTTTTCAGCTTCTACAACAACATGAGGCCTATTTAAAAGGCCCCTTCCCAATAGAAAATTTCTTTAAAATCATGCAGTTTTAAAAAAAAAAAAACCAAGCTTACACCATTTTTTTTTCACAAATCAGCAATTTTAGCAATAATTATTCCCAAAATCAACCGACTCTTCCCAATGAAGAGAGAAAACTCCAGTCAACTTCCCTTTTCTCTTTCCCTTCTCCCGTAACCTCTCTCCATCCTCATTGCCTCTCTCTCCAACCCTCTCAATTCTCCTTACCTCTCTTTATCTCCATGGCATCCTCATATCTCAATGTTTCTTACCTCTCTCCCTCCTCCCTGCATCTCTCCTCTTTCTTACCCATATATCAGTCCTCACAAATTCTCTTTCTCTTCTATATAGCCTGTAATCACAATACAAACTAGTATAAAACATTCATACTTATTATACCTTCTTGCACTGATGGGATGAAACAAATTTAGCACTTATTGTATCATCATTGTCTCAAGCTATCAGTGTTCATTTCCCTACAGTCTGATTGATCTGGATAAATTTAAAGCATCTTTTGTCTTCAGCTGTGAAGTACAGTCAATTAATTTTTCAATACTAGACTGTGAATGTTTAGACAGATGCAAATAAGATATGGCAATACAAGTTAGAGACCATAATGGTTGATATAAATTGTATTAATGTCAAATAATGAAATGAACATTGCACATTAAAGAAAATTCAGTACAGTCTAATTGAGTGAGTTACTGGCTCCTGAATGTAAAGACCATCATGTGAACATGCTGTCAAATACTTCATGAACTAGTCATGAAATATTCAAGAACAGTTATAGAAAAAATCGTGTTTTCATTCATTCTTTTCCAAGGGGCCTGGCAGTGAAATTGGCCTCTCCTGAAGCTGAACTTTTCTAGAACTACTCTATAACTACTCTTGCATTATTTCATGAGTAGTTCATGAATAGTTCTTGAATAGTTCATAAAGTATTAATAGTTATTTGACAGGGAAGCTGACACACATTTATAGATATAATAGACTGATGAATATCCTTATAAAGGACACCTGTGTAAGAAGTCCATATTTCTTCTCCATAATGTTAGTGACCAGAGTCAGTTGGTTAAATGCTACATCAATTTGTTAAGTGATTCTTTGAAATTTAAATGCTATTGGTGAATCAGTGATTCCCATCTCTTAATTACTGACTGAAAGCTGATTGATGTAAAATTTGCATAATTTTACCTAAATATTCCAGTAAATGCACTATCCCTAAAAATTCTCTTCAAGAAATGAAAATTTTGACTTGCTGTAAATGCAATCAAGGAATAATTCAAGCAGTTTATCAATCTATTTGGAAAGAGGTGAAATGTAGTGTTTCCTGGAAAAAATGTGAGGTATAACGTCTCTATAGGTGCATGTATTATGGTATAGTTGCTTGGTAAAAAAATGAGTTTTTTCTCATCAATTTTTCAATCATTCTAAAAAGCATGTATCGATGGCAATGCTGCAGTAGAAGTAATTAAGTTTTAGCTTTGGGGCCAGTTTTAGTGGAATTAATATAAATAGTTTGTTTTCAAACTTTTATCAGGTTTTATGATGTGCGTATGCATTGCCACAGGGAATTCTTATATTCCAAGCCTTTAAAGTTGATTTTCATAACTTGATATAATTATATTTATACATGTATATATTAAGATGCTGTTTGGTTACTAAATGCTGAAACTATATGTAGAAATTGTTGAATAAATAGTAACATTTTATCCAATTTTTTTCTTGTGTTTTGTGGAAGGATGATCCATTGTTAAAAACATTTTCTCATTATGAACAAGGAATACAACTCTATTGTAAATGGCAATTATACAATATAATTAGTAATCATGATAGTTAATGATTTGTCATCATCATAAATTGTACCATGTTTTCCTCATGTTTGGTGCCATGTTTAGGTGCAGAAGTTACTGTTGTTTTAATCTGATATAGGAATAAAAGTTAATCCTTACCTCATTGCTTGCCTAATTGGGTACCAAGACTTGACGTTTTTCATCATTTTCATATTTATTGGATCTCAACATTTATAATGCTGTAGGATTGTCATTTATAGTTCTGTTATTCTGTAATGAATCATTACGTATCAAAACCCATTGTCTCATAATTGAACCATGAATTATTACTCATGTTATCTATTGTTTATCAAATTTTATTAAATTACGGTAGACTTTTTATTATATAAAATTTAACTATTGCGAGTTGTTTTGATTTCATAAACTTCACAACACAACAGCAAAATATTTATAAACATTTAAGTTTGTCCTATTTTTTTTTTAAATCATGCTGTCTAATAAAAAAATGATATGTAAATAACCCCCACACACCATTTATTTATCCCATTAAGTGTACAAGTAGGCGGAGTTATGTTGTAACGTTATTGCTGTAAGGCTCGTTCTGATTGGCTGATCGAGACATTTGCACCGAGTCACCCTGTACTGTATACAAGATCGTATTTGTTATAAGTGTATTGCTTCGACAGGCGATAGAAAATATCTATCAGTTGTTAAATGAATAGCCGTGTGGTTTCTGTACAGAAAGTCATACACAGAGATCGGTATTGGAGTGAAATGATCTAATTCAGATCTCAATAGATCATCATCACATAGTTAGTGTGAGGAGTTTATGGGTACTCTGTGATCCAGAATTGGTAGTCTAAAGAAATCATTGTGTGGACATATATCTTTGCTGGATACTTTCTGTTACTGTTTATGAAATATATCATATGAAGTGTTAATCTTATGTGGAAGAGAATTCTGAAATCCTGTATGGTGTTTGAATTTTATAGTATATCAGACTTATATTAAATCAATGTTGATTTGTATCCATGATTTAACTTATTTTGGAATTTTAGTCATTTGATTTCTAGTCAGTGAGGGAAAAATATTTAACATTTAAATACATTGAATGTGTTTATCTGGAACTCTGGTTATTTAGATAAAAATGATGTTTTCTGATTACGGTGGTCGCCCTGGGCCACCCGCTCAATGGAATCAACCCCACCCTCAGCCGATGTTTGGACATCCGGGAGGTTATTCTCAGGGTCCTCCAGCGCATCAAATAGGGGGTCCGGTATTTCCACCCCGTCATAGAATTGATCCTACTAGTGAAGTTTTCACTTGTTTGTTTGGGGATTTGTTTGTTAAATGGTAGGTGTTCTTTTATTTATTTGTAATATATGGTATATATTATAAGTTTTAATATATATTTACCCTTTTTGTAGTTTATGTATATTTGTTATAATCTTCATTACCATCAAAACTTCTACATATCTAAGAAATTCAAGTATTGTTGAAGTTTTCCCCATTTTTTAATCCCTGACTCTTACTTCTGTGTCTGTATTAATTTCATATTTCAAGGTGTTTTCAATTTCCTTCTGTTTTGAAATTTTGTATACAAATGATCAAATTGATTTCCTTATGTCTATGAAAATTGGTTTATTTACATTTGACAAATATGAATACTATATGGATTTATACAAATTTATTGAATCAATATTTTTTATATTTTATTTCATAACCTGATGTGTGTCTTTGGTAAAATATTATATAATCGTCAAGTCTATATTTATTTGTTCAGTATTTTTCATTCTTGATAAAATATTTGTACTAGAAAATTGATATCTGGACTCAGTGACATATTGAGGACATGCTACAATAAACGTATGTTATGGATATAATATTAAGAGAAGACATGTTGTATTACTAGTCTGGTTAAAGTGTCAATTTTTACATGATTTTAAGAGGTCACCCTGGTCGGTGCGGTCAGTACATTTAGGGGTTACATGTCTGATGTATACACTGATTGATATACTGTTACATGAATCATATACATGTCTAGGTATACATGATATCCTGAGCCCTGGGGTCATTTAACATGTCAAATATCTAAACTGACCTTGTAGTGCAAGTTTTATTTACTTTTGTTTGTTAACAATTGCTATGTAAATAGACAATAAATAGTCATGAAATATCTGGTCCTCATAAAGGTCCTCTGGTGCATTGTGGGGAAGTATTTAATAGCTTCATAAAAATTGGCCGAGATCTGATGGTTCAATTAAGAAATAGCCATATTTAGAAGTTTTTAAGAGTACTTACGCCTTTATCTAAGTGTATGATAGCAATGGCTTTTATATGAGTTATTACTGGAACCTGCAAGTGACAAATTGCTGTTAATATTTGGTTTTCTTGTAAATCGTGTTATGTGAATTTCCTTTTGTAGCTACATTCAACTTTAAGTTTTAATACTTTAAAATAGCTATTGGTGAAATTGATGTAGATTTTTCAGGATAGAAATCTGTTTTATGTCATTAAGTTTGTTTTATTGAATATATATCTGGAACTGCTCTTGCTCCTTGCTTGATGTAATCAAGTTATTATCTTGTCTAAGTCTATTGGATTATGTCTGACTTTTTGTCTGCTTTCATCTAATGTTTGTTTATGATTTTCGCTTTTGAACAAACATAGATATAAAAAAGATATTTTCTCTTGGGGGCAAATTCAGGTAGAATATTGGCATCAAAATTGTACACATTTTCGGTTTATATTCATATTGAAATAAAGATTTTTGCTCAGGGGTATTTTCAGGCAACTGTTATCGAATTTGTGCAAATCATTAAAGGATGCATGTATTTGTCTGATGAATCAATCAAGCGTTCACAGTAACATGTGGTACAGTGAGAAAACCTAGCTAAGAATACGGCTTACAGTTCTTACATAACAAATCTCAGCAAATCTCTCTGTTTTGAAAAAGATTTCCTGCATGTGTTATCTGTACATTTATCTTGCAGACTTGTTCCTTAAGGTATTTGAACAAGTTTGTTGCAATGCAATGCACCTTGTATAGAACACAGGTTGATTTTTGTTCGGTTACTAAATTTAGACTCAATTCATTTTTCACCGGAATGGTTCATTGTTATTTTCAATAAATTCCTGTCTTTGAATGATGTTTTGTGTGACAGTCTGAGGTGATATTATTTCCTTCCTTATTTGTACATGCTTTTGTTCTTAGTACATTTCTATACAAAAAAATCAGCTATTGTTCCTTTTGAAATGTCAAAGTCAAATACTGATATTATGCTCTAATGAGTTGATAAACAATTTCTGCATTCTTGATGGTTATCAAGTGTGGGGAGGTTTGACAAATACAAGAATATTCAAATACAAGAATAGTCTGACTCTGTGATATGCTTTGTTCAAAATAGATGAGTTTTGAGACAATGATTTTACTTTAAAGACAAGAGTTCATCATACCACTGATAGAATGTCAACGGAACTTATAAAGTAGATCAAGTATGACATACATATATGCAAGAATGATGGCTTTAATACTACAACAGATTGTAAAACATTGCATACGGCTTGATTCTATTAACTGTTAACAATGTATTGTAATTTAACCATGTGTATCTCTTTTGTGGATCATAGGTGTGCAATAGTCTGTCGACTGGCTTTAAAAGCCTTTCATTAGGTAGTTCTTATTGTCCTTCTTATTGTTGTCGCTTGTTTGTTATGTTGTTTTTATGACTGCTGATTGTATTGCGTGGAAGGTTTACTGTGTTATTCCTACATTCATCGGGAGGGCTTATTTTCATCCCGAAAATTTTACATACGTCAGCTAATGTTGTTATTCAATGCTGTATTGGGGAAATTCCTTTACTTACATCACATATGATGCGAACAATCTCCTTTTGATAACATATATATATTAAGTACTCCACTTACCCCCCTCCCTGTATTAATTTGTTAAGTAAACCACTCTGCGTATGACGTAGAAATAAATAACAACCCAGTCATGCTAATCCTCTTACAATAAAACAGTGATGATGAATACTATGTTTGTTGTTTTTTTCATGATAGATATTTTTAAGGATGGGATGAAACTGTGTTTTTTTGTGGAGGCTGCAATAATTTTATTTCATTGAGAAATCAGATCTTCAGGCCCCATTTTTCTGCTGTCTGAAGCATGTAAAAAATAACTTTAATCCACTACCAATGTTTGACTCACTTGATGTATCTGTTACAAATCAGTATACTCCCCGTATTTTGAAAGTTTATTTCTCGTAATTATGAAATCTGATATACCGGTACCCTTTTATTTTGGTTTCCTGCAATTAAAATTACAACACTTTGTGCGATGGCAGTAACTTTTTGAATCAGTATATTGTTCATTTTCCTCTGTGACTCTTAACAGCCACTTTAGATGCATAAAGATAATTATTGCGAGTCTTTCAAGAGGGAAAAAAAATTCTTCTCATTATGAATACACTCTCTCTGGCTTGTTACTGTTAATTTTAATTATTCCTGTAATCATGTCAAACATAATCTTACCCTTTGAAAATAAGTATATTTAAAGTGTTTTGTTAAAAAAAAATTGTTTTCATTGTATTTTGACATTTTACATTATCTTTATAATGTTTGTAATGTTATACTGGCCTGCAATAATTACTTACTTTGTGTGTAGAGGATTACCACTTATAAATATAAACATTAAAATTGTTGAGGGGAATTTCTTCTACTTAATTTTCATGTGGCCATTGGTGTAATTTTTGAAAGAATGTGTAAAATTTGAGAAAATTGGAAAATATGTGCATTTTCATTCTGCTGTCAATATTGACTAACAATAAAAAACATATTGAAGACCTGCACCTTAAGAAATACAACACTATTGATAGAGATTTTAAAAAAAAGTTGAAGACATGCACCTTAAAAAATGTAACGAAAATTCATAACTTTGTTATCATTTCTGTTGTCTGCGGTTTCCATTGTTTTTCTATACTAGGGCTTGTGAATATTGATTATTTTAAGAAAAAAATGTCAATGAAGAAATTTGTTACAATGTAGATTGGTCAGTCATAGAAACTTGTTAAAAATGCTGCAAATTGCAGTTAGGTCACTATATTTATAATAAGCATCGATCTGATCTGCATATTTGACTTGTTAGTTATTTGATACTGTTCTATAAATAAGAATTGAGAATTTTATTTATGTTGACATTACCAACTATTGAATTGTTTCTTATTGATTGACCGTAGATGAATGTGCTTATTTGTCATATATTTACTTTACAGAGGACTTTGATCAGATGTTATGTTGTGTGCTGCTCTTTTTTGCTAATTAAGGAAGAACCATTATTGTTCTAGTTCACTATAACTGTATTTATGAAGCATATATCGACCTAAGTGTATGTAGGTTAGATGTTCTTAGTTTGAGTGACAGAGTTATGCCTTCTGATATATTCCTGTGTCTGGTTCCTTTACTCTCATCGTTTCAATGTTTGAATACATTAATACATTAAAAACATTAAATTACTTCATGTTTGTTAATTTATTCATATATCAGCAATTTTAATCACTTAAGATTTTAACTCTTCGAATCGATTCTGAATTTACCTAGGGTAATGTGTAAACAATTTTCAGTTCAACTTGAGGTGACCTAATTTAAGTTTGTTTTGACATGGTTTATGTATACATAAATTAAGTCCAATAAAGTTCTTAAGTTCATTAGAGTTGTTAATTCTAAGTAAGTATTACAATATTATACTACATGACGTGTTGTGAACGCTATCTTAATACCCTTCAGAAGGTGTAATAATATTTTCTTGCAGTATATCATTGTACAATGTCCATTTATCTCAAAAGCAGTTAATTTCCCATAGTCTGTGGGTGGTTTGACAAACTTGTGTTGGTGTAAAGGCGCTTAATTCATTTCTCAAACTATTCTTTCTTTTGTCCGTCTTTCTAATATATGATTAGCCCTTTTCTACATTATAGTATTTAGCTCAATTTCGAAAAACTTTGTAATCTCTTAAATTTTCCGTCACTGACATTATCGCACCTCGATCTTTTTTACCACTATGGCTCAAAGATGGCCCCGATACCAGCTTTTAAAAATAAGCAGCATTTGTGAGAAAAAAAGATCTTTTGTTCTTTATTAAAGAAGTTTTTGAACTTGAAATGAATAAGAATTGACTACTCTTTGTTAATAGCTAAGTTATGTTTATGTTCAGTAGAAGTCAAATCATTTCAAAACCACTTACTGCACTTAAATGCAGATACTGCGGAAGAAATCTTAGTCGAAAACCTCAAGACTCAATTGACTTTGATTTTTTTTAAGCTGATCATATAAAAGTGTTTTCTATCTGTGATAGTAAACTTTGTACCAATTAATTTCATAGTACGATTTACTGTATCTGTTTATCAATTAATGCATGTAAATGTAATTCATTGTCCAATGGTTTTTGATATCGTTTTTTGTGTGTCTTTAATTACTTCTATACTGACGTCATGTACTATTATGCTTTCTTATTCTTTTTTATTACCATCTAGACTAAAGTTTGTTACTTATAAATTAACTGTAAGAAGTGCATTACTTTGTTTTTATCATGTTTGATGTGTTTGTTTGCGCAATGTTGGTTCTAGACACGACATCTAAGTGAAGTCTCGGGTACGTACCAAAACTGTTTATTTGCTGCGTTCAAAGAGTTTTGCATAATCGTTTCAAACATTAAACTTAGTAAAACACACAGTACGAAGTTTATTATTTTCTGGAAGTGTTATGAATTTAGTAGTAATTAAGTTGAAAAATTGGCAAAATAATTCTTAATCTGATGTTTACGCCTGAAAAAACAAAAATTATCTCATGTAAAGATGGGTAACTGCATATGTATTTATTCAATTATCCCAGTAGATTAGGGAAGCTGACGAAGCGTCAAGATTTGATCAGTCAAAGCCTAAAAATGAAGCTCTTCTAGCATCAGATGTCTGAGAAAGTACTCTCTGAACTTAAGGAAAACATGTTCGCAAGTTTACCAGATGCTAGTTTCTGAGTGACCTTGTTGGGCTTATACTTGATTATTGAGCTATTTAGAGACTGTATATTAGATAGTCTGGAAAATGAATTATAGAAAATTATTCCTCCATTTTTTTCTGTTTGTGAAATATTTCATATATATATATATTTAAGTCTAAGATCATGTCTTTCAACCTCAGGCAGAAAGATGGATAAAGATAGCTAGGCTGAACAAGGTTTGGTCTAGTACAATTAGTATGGGAAAAATTCGATGAGAAAGGACTAAATCAAATTAATTCTGAAGAGAAGTGTAACAATTAATATAAAATTGTCCGTATTTGATGTTTGTAAGAAGATTCAAGAACCGGGGGGTTATATCATTTCATTATTAAGTCTAATAATTTCATGTTCAAAATTATGTTCTTGAAGCAATGTCAATGTGTGTTTGCATTGGTACTCAAGAAGCAAGAACTAATTATGCTGGCATATCCGTATATTACAAAGTGACATATAGAGAACTAAAATCTTAGGCATTTACCCCTTTGAAAGGAATTCTTAAAAACATGAATTGTTCATGAACTATTCATGCATACTGGTAATTCATGAACAATTCATGAATATGAATAACTATATGACAGTGGAAATGGTATTTTTAAAAAGAATCATTGTTAAAAAACTCACATTTTGGCTCTAAAAGTTCACATTGGTTAGTTGGTAGTTTCTTTGTGTTAAAGTTTCTGGTAATTGATACATTTGCTTTATACAGTTCATGTGAACTTTATGCCTTCTGAAAATTGAATCACTTAATTAAGTCAATAAGCTGGCATTTGGAATCTGAGATAGTTTATCAATGGCTTCACTTGCATCCTCCATTTTCCAAAATTAGCTTCGTATAATTCTACTTTACATAAAAAACATTCCTTGAGTATCTGGTTCTAGACCAGGAGCTGTTCCCGACTCCTAATTAATTCTCCAATTTCATTTTGCACATATCAGATTTCTTTGAACTTATTAAAAAACCCTGGTGTGTTTTTCTATATTTTCCATACCATTTAGTATATGGTTCTTTTTATTTCGTTTGAATTCTTTAGACTTTTGTTTTTGTTTTAAATAAGGATATTTAATATTCTTGACTTTTAAGCTTTCTTAATGTTATTCTGGATTTTATTTGTTGATTAAGCCATAGCGTGATTAATTGTTATTTTATTAATTAGATATAATTAGATACTTTAATACTATTTCCACAATATTTCAGCATTTGAGGTTTAAGAAACTTTCAAGGTTTCCTTTGAGGACTATAAATGGGTTTCTGTAAGATTTTGTTATATGCACCTATTATTTCATATACAATATTATGCAATTGTATCTCATGTATTAAAGAGTAATGAACTTTTAGTGTTAAATACATTTTGTTACTCTGTAATAATGCTCAGTTTAAAGTACAATGTTGGTTGCGATAGTTTTACACCAGTTGTGGAACTTTGTTTTTTTTCTACATCATTTCATTACTTGCTTCCCTTATCAAATGGTTATATATAGAATAGTTCAAGAAAAATTAATGATTTCATGAATTGTTTTTAAATGGGTTAAAGTTTATATAAAGAAAAAAACGGGCAAAATACCCAGTAGGCATGAATCAAGAGAAAAAAATTTCTATGTCATTTTGAATTTGGGTTTTTAACGTGGTTTCTGTATGGTGCGGTCACTAAGTACCGATAGTTTTACGTCATTCCAAATGTACAGTGGGTAAAAATCAATGATATCGTGAAACAAAATGCAATCTTATTCGAAATTAATCAACAGATAAGAGTTGTTGAAACTGCATACATCCATAAAATGTGTTAATTAAATTGCCAGAGCGGAAATTCGCAACATTTCACTAAAAGGGTACGTGGTACGAAGACAGATGGATGCCAGCCAATCATTTCCACTGATGCATGAAAAAAAACTCAGAGGATGGTATTGATTGGTTGAACATGATTAGCGAGTATTGATGATGGCTTGGCGATGATCATCTTATAGAATGTTAACCAAATTGATTGTATTGATGGGCTTTAATCGATAAATCTCAGCAGTTTTTCTGCCTATGCCTTCAGCTGTATTAACACCATTAAAGGGATTTGCGCAGATTTTCTATCAAATCTTTTTTTTCTCAGCTTGCTGATTAGGTCTTAATTCATATCTAACTATGTTTGGTAGTATTGTTATAAGAACATGTTATACAATTGATAGGGATTAACTTGGATTTAAATACAAGGATTATGTAATAAAGTACAAGAATTTTATCATTTTCGATTGTAAGGAATTTTTTTTGTGGTTAGCTTTAAAAAATTGTGGTTACCAATGATGGACTTGCAGATTTTGAGAAAATGCTTGTTTCATTAATTATTTTCATAGAACTGTCTGTAGATATATGTGGATGTTCTTTAAATTGTGTGTATACCTTTAAAATGGATTCAATATCCATTTAAAGAATATATCAAGTTTAAACTATTTGATCTCTTAGATTTTACAGTATTCATGCCGGCTGATTGATTTTAATATGAAGAACATTAAACATAAAGTATGAATATTAGTTGAATTCTAATATTCTAATCCCAGATAAATGTGCTTTCATGAAGTTTGTATTGAAGATTAACGCTAAAATATGAGTATTACCATAGGACGATCATCATTCTGTCCTTTTGAGTCTGAATGGCATATGTTTGTGAAATATTTTTTATTTTGAATCACTCATTCATTAAATATTCAATGTGTTATAGCATTGAATCAACATGATATCCTATCTCACTGAACTGCATTAATACATTAATATGGTATCTTCTCTACTTTGATGTTGTATTATTTTGTTGTTTATGAGACTCAAGAGCATACAAAAGCTTCCTAGAAACAACACTTGTATTAAATGACTAACTGCACTGACGGCTCACCTTAAACTTCCAGCACAGTCCAACAAACTTCAAGCACAGTGTTGGAAGCTGTCTGTATTGGATCAAGTTCTATCATAATTTGAAACTTATTCAATTATTTGGGTGTAACGCTTTTAAAAAAAGAATTCCGTTATACTCATTACTGCGGCCGATTCACCTATTAAGTTTTCCTGGACGGTATTCTAAGAAGTTGCCAGTTCCTTGCGGAAGTTGTTTATTAAAGTTATTACAACTAACCACTTCTGCAAGGAACTGGTAACTTCTCTACATGTGCTGGAAAATATTGGAAAGCTTAGGTTTAAAAATACTGACTGTTGACTTATTAAGTAAGGATATATAGAATAAAAAAGAAATTGGCGTGGATGTTAATCGGTCAAGCAGTTAAGGAATGTTGTCCATCCAACTGACCACTGTATATTGATGTCTATCATAGACAGATATGATCCACCCCAATCCCCTGGGGGTCATTTATCTGATGTAATATTATACAAGTTAATGGATGTAATGTATCAGTCTTATATGCAGCTTGTTACTGGTGTATTTATTCAGATGTATATCTTACTGTTATAATGTCCAGTGTCCAGTAGACTGAATCATTACATTGATATAATGGTAGAAATCTGTTTAGTCTAGAACGGTATCACATAACTGACATAAGGTCTTTAATTACCTTAGTCTGTCTGATCTGGGATTGAAATTAATGTATGAAAGAGACTATTCCCCCCTACACACCCACACACAGTATTATAACATATAATTGTTAATGCTTACTTTTCCTTAAAATTCTTTAACACGTCTCATATCATGTTGTTGATAAATTTGGCTGAATTCCCCTTTCTAATACTACTTCATGAACTATTCTTAAAGTATGCTAGAATAATTCAAGAAAAATTGATTAATTCATCAATTCCTTTCAAATGGGAAATCATTTTCAGTAAAGGAAACATGAACTATTCATGAAGTATGCTAGAATAGTTCAAGAAAAATTCATGAGTTCTTGAATTCCTTTTAAACGGAAAGTCATTTTCAGTAAAGGAAACATTTAAACAGTCTGGTCATTATAAGTTTAGTAAAAATACATTGACTAAATTTGAGTCACTTTTAATGGTGTATGGAAGAATTGTGATGTGAGACATACTTCTCAACCTGTCAGGTGTAAGTTCGAACTTTTACATCCTTGATGAGATTCAACCCTATATCTATACAGATCTCTGAAAAATATTAGATTAATGCATGCTTACAAAACATAACATGTTTTTATGATGATGTGAATGTAATAATTTGTGATTGCTTGCTTTGATATCACTGCACATCATAATCAGATATTGCGTAGAGCGCTAGGAAAGCCCCTATAGCATCATACCACATGTAATAATGCCGTATCTTGTAGATAACTACTTACAAACAACATAGTAATTGTCATAATCATGTTCGCATGAAGTGTTAGTATTTCACAAGTATATAAATTAGATATGATTTCTAAGGAATATGGCTTTTTAGCTGGCAACCACTGCAGTATTTATTCTATTGAGTGTTTAGAAGAAGCGTCTATTATTTAAATCTGTTTTTGCGATGCTACAAAATTTTGGTTAGAATACATATTAGGTAGGGTACTGATCTTTTCTCCTTTCTTTGGTGATTTTTCAACGTTTATGTTTGGAAATGCCAAATTAAGATATATTATGTATGTCACTGCTTAGGGTGAAAGTTACACCTAAATTATGTATATTAAGGAATTATATGAACACAATGCAGGACTCACTTTAAGCCGTCATTATCACTCACCCAGTGGCGTCAAATTGTGGTAAATCTAAAAATCTAATACACATATTTTGCCTGAAAATAGACATTAATTTTGCTCTTCCATCACACCCTACCCTAGAAAACTTCTCAATGAAGTATCTTTTAATGAAAAGATTTAGTCATGATGAGCCATGCTGATATGGTGACCAGATCTTCATCGGTCAGTGGGCCTCTGTTAAAATCATACCAGCTAGGTATCTAGTGTATTGTTGTAGATTTGTCACGAAAACATGAAATATAACCTGACGACTACCTCATTTATAGTATGACTAAACATTGAGAAAAAAAATATGTGTAAATATTTTCAACTCTTGTCTTTATCAATATGAACAAGCGTTTTATTTCCCAGTTCAATGAACAATGTTCGGAAATAACAATTAATACTAAAATTGTAGATGTTTAGAGATATGTTTCATATCATTATACGTACTTTGTCATGTTGTGAGACATATACAAAGACACATCCAGATTTTGTGTCGAGCATAACTCGAGCGTAGAGTTCACTCGGTACAAATTTTAAGATTGTATGTCGTCTGAATGTTAAATACAATTTCTATACCGTTTTGGAGATTCAGTAAAGCTTTCTGCGTGTAGCGATATTGTTTGGACATGACGAGGGAGAAATCCAATGAAGAAATAATGAATAAACAAAGTGTTTAATGATCAGTAATGGCTGAAATATGTACCACAATTGTTTGATTTATGTTTTATTAAGGCATATAAATTTATATTTGGAACAGATTGTTAAATGATGCGTATGTCTTGATTAATTATTTTGGCATATTTATTCCATCAGTTTATTTATGTCATGCTGCTGACTGACTATTAAATTATGGTTCATATCTGTGAAAATGAATGTGAGCTCTTAATGATTGCCCAATTTGGTGATGATAAATATTACATAATAAAAAAAAAATTTATAGAACAAATGTAATGAAATTCAGATAAAAAAAATTTACATTCAAATAAAGTAGATCTTACTTGTGTTATTGCTCGAGGTTAGTCTTTGAGACAATTAAGTTCTTTTATGATTGTTTTTAAAGACTTTCTGCATGAAAATGCTGTTAAGATTGCCTTCCCTCTGATGTGGCAATTCAATATTCAGAACTCTATGTAGCAGATTGATTATTCTTCCATTACCTGCCTGTGGCAAATTTCTAATTAACATTTGGAAATACTATGAAAGTTATGGAAGCTGAGTGGGTATTTATTGAATTCAAATAGCAGATTTTACATACCTACTTATAAGCCAGTGTGGCTTCAGGGAGATTCAACAGTAAAAAATGCTGCCTTTGCCAACACTCCTTGCCCGAAAGTCTGTTGTAGCAATTTATCGATGCAGTTTTATTGTTTCTGCATTTTGAAATGATTACTGCTGTTTTATGTACACCTTGAAGACATCTCATGTGAAATGACTTGAGACTTCATGTTTGTCTTAAATTTCCTGTGATAAGGATCGGAATTAAGTTGTACAGTCAAACTTGTTTGCACCGCATCCTGTGAATCACAGTCATTTGTGAAGAACGGCGGCCTTTCCATTAGAAAGGAATTCATGAATTTTGACAGGGGAATGTCACTCTTTTGAAAAACAGTGATTAACGTATTAGGACAAATAAGCTATTTATAGAGACAAACCTTTATGGAAAGGCCACAATTATTCTTTTTCTATGGTGGTCTTTGTTGACAGGTTTTATTGGATTTGGCATTGTAACAAACTTCAGCCTAAAAAATACATAACGTGGTTTTCTGATTGGTTATTTATGAGCTCTGTATTCAAATCAACCAATGGCATGATTGCATTCTAAGTCTCGAAAGTAATATTGCTTTGAACTTCATTGAACTTTCATACCTTATGATAACTTTTATCATGAAAGTTAGTAAGACATTTTAGATTAATCTTTTTTTATTAGCATATTTCGATTGTCTATTTGAGCAATATAATTTGTCATAACTTTATGTTGATGTTGCTGTATAGCCTGTCAAGCTCTGTCTCAATAAAAGACAACGTGAAAATATTTCGTTACACTTAACAAATGTCAGGGAGCGTTAAGAGCCGTGAATCTATTTATTTCTCGTTGTATGTACATTAATATTCATTGGTGTATGTGTTTTGAAAAATGATCACGAATTACCATGCTGTATCTTCCTCGTTTATATTCATCAAATGAGGCCTGCAAGAAGATTATTTCGTTTTCAATTGATATTGATATCGCTCTGATTATGATGACACATTTTATTGGTTTATAAGACGATCCCTAGTATCCATGTTTTAAATAATCCATGACTGCAGATCCGTATATCACGGTGGTTATGTAATTGGCATTACAACAGCAAGTTTTAGTGTGAAATTGAGACATAAAATTTCTCCCTGCTTTTTACTGAGAATGGAGTGATTTGATTTACAGTTTTCATTAAAAAAGCAGGTGTCTTCAATTACAGTTAGCTAGGATTTGAAATTTTTGGCAATTTTATGTTTTAAATCTGAGAGCAAGTTGACACTTTTATACCTTCAATGAGAAGATACAATATATTTCATTTCAGAAAATACCATTAATCAATATTATTTTTTAAGCTTTTATATCTGGCAAACATATTTTTTCCCCTGCTAAACATAAAAAAATGCGTAAATGAAACTATAAACATGAACTTTTTTGCATCCCTTGACAAAGAATACTTGTTTGTAGATTACAATACACTTTGGCTTCCATTGCTTATAGTCATCTTGTTGATGTTTCTTTCACCTTTGGCCTCGTTTGTTTTGCTCATCTGATGTTGAAATAATTGCCATATAAATATTTTACATCTACTAATACTTAACAGTATGGTTTGCCCATCTTATGATGCTCCATATTCCAAGCACATCTTCCTGTCGTATGTATATACTCTAGATAAAGTAAAGAAAAGAGAGGCTTTGTACTCATTGTCACATATCTATGAATGACACAGTTTTGTTTGATATATTTTGAAGTTACATACAATTGTATATTGATGTACATTTGTTACAATTGATATTATGATGTAATGTCTGCACTTCGTTTCTGAGTTCAAGTGCATTTGTTTGTCACTAAAACAATGTTTGAAAAAAAAAACTACTGTCTAATGACATTTGCCTTTATTCTAGTGATCAAAGTTATATCAGTCTTAAACAATATTTTGTTAGTCTTCTATCTTATAGTTACACTTATAACCTCTGTCAAATAGTTATTCATAATTCATTAGCTGCTCATGAACTATTCATGAAATATGCAAGAGCAGTTCAAGAACAAATTCATGATTTCATTAATTCTATTCGAAGGGGTAAAAATAAACTCCCTTCTTGGCTATGATGTACTCTGTGAAATGTCGAACTTGTGGTTAGATTTATTTCGGGTCAATTAGTTCTTTCTGTAAGAGTACATAGATATATAGAGTTACATCATGTGCAAAATAAACCTTATTGTCTAAATGCGGTCAATAGATTCTCTATTTGATATTTAAAAAAAGATTAATTCATTAATTTAGTTCAAGTATTGTGGGGCAAAAGCTCAGCATTGAATTGCCATACTTCAATTTTAGTTAAAATATATACAGGCTGTGGTTGTTGTCGCGGTGGTTGGTACGTTGGACCTGTAAACTGGCTTTCTGGGGTCAGATTCAAGTTGCTTTACTGGTCACTGTATATAACTGATCCCAGAAGTATTGTTGAATGTTGAAAAACAACCTTAAACCTACTGAAAAAAGAATTTTTCATGTAACTAAATTTATTCACATTTCATTTTGAAAATGTTACATCTTTATAGATTTATAATCTTCTATAACCATAGAGGTGTAATAAAGCTTTTATTGTATCGTTGGGGGAATTATGCATAATTAATAAAAAGAGTTCAACACTTAAAGACAATGACGGGATCGGATAATGGAATCATTATATGTGATTATTTTTGCTGAATTATGCATTTCTATGTATAAATGATGTCAATTATATCACCTTCTTAATGTAATAGTTGTGTACAAAATTAATGATACAAAAATGTTTGTCACTAATCCAAATGATAAAAGAAGATATCCTGTGTCATGCGTAAATTTAAGCCTTACATTGAATGCCATGTTAGGCTTGTATTATTTATTCAAATCAGTGTCAGATTGCTAGGATTGACTGTATTTGATTCATAATTTGGGTCATACTCGGCAGGACGTCTTTCGATCAAGTTTTTAATCAATACTGGGTTCATTCGGTGCGTTCTTGTCGGGTCATTGAAACGTTGATGATTGGGATCAGTAGATCTTTTTACAATATTTTAAAATGTAATTCCTCTCCTTCCAGCCATGAAATTATATGTTATTAGTTGTCACGGAGGTTCATAGCCGAATATAGGTCTTCTATTCGTTCAACCCACTCAGGGTTCATTCACTATTCTCTGCATGGAATGATCATTCGTTTCAAACATCAGGGTGACAAATTCTATGACTACCAGTAAATAGCTTTAAATATCCAAGTTTTCTAGGTGGTGATGAATTTTATGTCAAATGACTCCCATGTATTACGCTATATGAAATGTCACGACCACAGATTTCTTTCCTGAAATATCTAAGATGGTCAGCATGTAGCCCCTAAAATAAGGAACCCATAACTTACATATTTCAAATGTGTTTGAATCTTGAACACAATTTAAGTCGTATTTAATCTGTATGACACTTTTAGTGTAATGCACTTTATATAAGTTGTTGGAAAATTGTCTTACATTAGTAACCACTGTTTATAACCTTACTGTGCATTTATTTAAATATTCATTACCTTCTATATGAACATTAATTACCACCTATATGAATATTTATAGTCTTAACAGTTGGAGCCTCATCTGTGACTTGGTCTCCAAAATGGTTTTCAGTCTAATCCTTTACAGTGTGATGCAGGCAAAAAATCAAACTGTTTGTTCTTACTTCCAGTTGTTTAACTTCAAATATTGTACATTATTGTGACTGCATTAAGAGGCTCATTGAAGAAATTCCCCGTCGAAAGGAGTTCATGAAAACATTAATTTTCTTGAACTAATCTTGCATACTTCATGGACTTGTATTTGTATGAATGTAAATACTCGATCATGCTTTCATTCTAATATGAACTGAAAATATTGAAATAAACTTGTAAACTTGAACTATTCATGAAGCATGAATAACTATTTGACACAGGTAAACTAAGACCTAAAGAACTGACATCGAAAATGTATTATAAATCATTAATGTATGAAAACAATCGTTTTATATGTGATTATTTTCTCTACTTTCAGTTTTGAAGATTCAAACAGTAATGGTTATGGAGATGGTATGCCAACATCTTACAGACCTATGGACCTAAGACCAGATTATAATGGTATTGAACCTCTCCACAAAAGTAGAAAAAACAAAGAAGATAAATATTGTGGGGTGTGTGGAGATCGAGCCCTGGGCTACAACTTTGATGCCATATCCTGTGAATCGTGTAAAGCTTTCTTCAGAAGAAATGCTCCAAAAGGACTGGTAAGTGTCTTTGACTGTTTATTTTTTGTACATTGATCACTGACACAGCGAAAGCCCCACTTTACTAGGAGTTTAGATAATCTTCTAGAAAAGTATTGAAGGATTCACTTTTCAAAATGCTAACTTTTGTAACCAAAATTGAAAAAGTTCGGCCAGTTTTGTTGAATGATGAAGCAAAAGTCAAGGTTTCATTTCAGCAACACTTCGAGTGAAGGTCTTGTTTAAAGGTCAAGGTCATGCCATTATAATTTTTCTGGAGTCTAAATATCAAATAGTGTTTGTACAAAAAACTCAGCTAAAATTTAAATTCTGAATTTAACTTTCCCCAATACTGACAAAGAGTTTTGGTGTAAAATGTCAGGCTGTGTAAACCTGATGATGTATGTATTTCATGCATGTTTTTAATACATACAAGAAAAAAAGTTTATAGTAAAATTTTCTGATATTTAATTCAATGCAATGGTTTCACAGCTGGTGCACCTATTGAAATTTTATATTTTATCAAGGAATTAAAATCACGCCTTTTTCCTATGCATGCTTTTGATTCAAGTTTTATTGAATGCACACAGCAGAAGAAAGTTTTTATGGAATGCACTTTTACGAACATTAAAGTATGTAAATAATCACATACTTTTCATTACCATGAAGACTTGGACACAACTTTTAGTATTTTATGACAACATTTAATTATTCAGAAAATATAGTACAGAACGGGACATCATTTTATTCGATGACTTTAACTTATTTACTTGGTGATATGCAAAAGCATCATACTACATTGTACACTCGCAGTAACACATCATGTGATAAACATGGCTAGCTTTCTTTCCCTCATGTGCAGTTACCCAGGCTAATACTCACGTGCGCTCAAGCCTTTTAACACTTCCATTCCTTCATACATGAAAATAGTATTGATATAAAAAAAATATGATCATAGCTGAAAACTCATACATAAATGTTGGAATTTGGGGCAAGATCCCAGAACCCCTTTGAAAGGAATTCATGAACACATGAATTTTTCTTGAACTCTTCTTGCATATTTCATGAACTTTAACTATAAATAACTGATTAACAGAAGAATTGAATGTTGATGTCGAGCTTGTCTTAAAGAACGCTAAATTAAATTTCAAGTGGACTTTTCTACTTGTTCTCTTCCAAATATTTCCAGTTATTTGACAGAATGATATAACAAATAATAATAATTATATAAGTTTTTTTTAGAGCTGTTACATTTTACTCCCTTGTCTAAATAATCTGTGGTATTTTATTGTTATTTTTTTTAAAGAGATCATCCCATTTTGATATCGAATCACTTCCTATCCTGAAGTTTATATGAGGATATTTTATTGTTCTGATGAAATTTGAGAATTATGTACGCTACTGAGTCAGAGAGAGGGGGTTATTCAGTGCATTTCTGGTGCCGTAGTTTTAGAACGCAATTCTAGACTTACATTGTTTTTTCTGGTAGTTTGGTAATTACTGAGATATTTGTAATACTTGAATGCTTGTCTGTGGTGAATTCTTTTAAGTGTTTTTGTTTACAACACTAGATAAATACATCAGTATGATTACCTTCCCTCTTCAAAAACAATAGAGTGAATCAGGTATAGTTTGTGAATAGTTTTCTATATAGGTGAGGTGAATAGGGGGTGGGGGATGGAAAATGACTATACAGAACTGGGTGGGTGGGGGATGGAAAATGACTATACAGAACTAGGTGGGTGGGGGGTGGAAAATGACTATACAGAACTAGGTGGGTGGGGGTGGAAAATGACTATACAGAACTAGGTGGGTGGGGGGTGGAAAACTTTTAAACAGAACTTGCTGGGTGGGGCTGGAAAACTACACTTCAGAACCAGGTGGGTGGGAGTGGCAAACTATTTTATAGAAATTGATGGTTTGGGGTGAAAAACTAATAAACTGAACTTGGTGTGTGGGGGATTTGAAAATTATCATAGAAATTGATGGGATGGCCCATGGGGAGGAAAAGTCTAGGTGGGCGGCATAGTGCTTGCATCTTAAACCTGCTTCACAGGTCTGTTCCCAAATCTTTTATAGAGATGGTTTTGAGCCATGAAAATGCCTCATTTCAGACCAACTGTTTTACTCATACACAAAGTTAAAGTTTATTTGCTTGTTTATTTATTTACCTCCGAATTTTAACCACAAGAAAGAAACTACTCTTATCATGTCTGTGTAGATTACATGATATAAAAGCACCCATCATGAACTATAAAGTAGATTTGAGGTTTTCTGTTTAATTTACATAATTGTGACGTAATAAGGTCAACAAGTGGGTTTCATTGTCTCAGAGCTTGATTTAAGGAAAGCACCACAGATTATTTTTATCTTAATTCGCATTTAAGTCTTTATTGAAAATTTTGAAACATTTTACTTTTTTTATTGTATGCCACAATACTTACAATATATATTAGCATATCAAGATACATCATAGAAAAATGCTCTAAGGGTGTCAAGTACAATTTCATGAAGCTCAGTATATGAAGCTATTCTTCAGACGTAGTATAATAGATAATGTTTTACAAATGTCTTGGTTTCTAAAGCACAACGTCATATAATACTACAGGATTTCAAATATGAGTCTCTCTGAGTACAGCATGGCCATTGGTCAATGTTAGACATGTACCAAAAAACCATCCAATCAGGAGCTTTAGACTGGTTCCTTATAAGGTCTTACAGTTATTTTACTTTGATTTTATATTTCACAGTCATTGCTGATTCCAGGCCATTGGTCAATTTTAAAAATGCACTAAAAACTATACAATCTGGCATTTTGGACTTGTCCCCCGTAAGGTCTTACAGTTATTTTTCTTCTGTTGCATATTTCACAGTCTATGTTGATTCTTATGCTGTTTTGTTTGTTAATTATCCATCAACAAAAGGTCCATTGATGTCAAATGTTAAATTTGCAACTGTCTGGTTTTTACTGCAGAATACACTGACAATTTAATTAGTATAAATTATGTAATTCATTTTCATAACTTTTTTGTTCATTACCAGAAGCCCTTTTTTGTCCCTTACTGTTTATAACAATAAAATATTTCTGAGTATATATGAATTATTGTTTTATCTTGGTGTGGGTCATTTACGTCTTGTGTATCAATTGTGGTTTATAACAAAGCACTATAAAGAAATTGGGTTATAGATGTAAGCTCAAATAACAATTCCTCAATCTCATTATAAATTATTCTGAGAAAAATACTAATTGAATGAAAACTTCAGGGCAAGATTATTTTAGAAGTAATTTCAAGGAGCAGAGAGTGGATCTACCTTGAAAGAAGTTTCTGTTTTCATAAAGATGTCATAAATACGAGATTAAAATATAATTTAAGGTCATTGAGCTAATTGATGCCAATCTTTACATCCGGCTTTCAAACGTTCAAAAAACATGTTCTAAAACGTGTTTCATTTTCCTTCCAGTTATTTTGTTGATGTCAAAACTTGAATTGAATGCTTGTTAAAGAAGATTTGCCCCAGCGATTTCTAGTTTATGGTGTTCACAGTTAAAACATCTGCTTGGTTTTTGAAAATAAATCAATGCATGAAGCTGTTAGCCTGAAGTTAGCGCAAAATTATTGTAACTGGTGATTTGTCAGTGTGATAGATTCTTGTTTTCTAACTGTAAGGACATGGTTTATGTTGTGTTTTTTATTCTGATACTTTAAAGAATTTTTATAAAACAAAGTTAATTCACGATATCAGGAAATTATGTTGTTAATTTTGTTATCAAAGTTTTGTAATTCATTTTCAGAACATTTTGAAAGAATTGTCTTTTTGTAATTTATTAAAAATTATCAAAAATAGAAATCAAATTGACATCATATTTCACAAACATCACTTGACCTTATTCTTGATACCTGTAATAAAAATTCTAGAAGTGAAGTTTTATTGTAATGAAAATCTCCTTTCACCCAGATTTAGTTTATGTCGAGATTTTTGTATGAAACAGATATAACTTATTTATGATAAGGAGTGAGTTACGATAGTATTGCATCCAATTTTCATTCATTTGGTTTCAAATTCATTTCTATAAATATAGCCACTTTAATACACGTCTGATAAATGCCTGTTGTGAAAATGAAGTTTAATTACAACCCCAATGTTTGTTTACAAACCTGTATTTTCGATTTATCGACCTTTTATTCTTAGAGTCCTGTTATATAAAAATGGGATGACTCATCATTCTGGTAAATTATGTAAAATTTCTGTGAATTTTACCTGAGTTAAAAAAGGAAGTGTTTCTGTATTTATGTAATCTCTTCGTGATAAACGGTTTATCGTTAAACAGATGTAAAATATCATTAATGATACAGCTACTTAATTCAGTCTTGCAATTCTAAAATCCCTTAAATTTCCAATTAGTAAGAAATTTATTTTTAATCTTCTATAGATTCGTCAATACATTAATAAAAAACTGATGGGGAAAATTGTGAATACACTCAGAATAATATTAAACTGATACTTTAAATAGTAATGATAGAAATTTTCCATATTTGAGTCAATGTCTTTGTTTTAGATAAGTAATACATTAATTACTATTAACTTTTTATTGTTTCAGCAATCTCAGTAAAATTAAGTTAATGTATACTATGGTATCATGTGTTTTATATTTGATGAGAATTAAAAACATTAACCTTTAAACGATCAATATATAACTTTCAGCTCTTGGACAAAATTTTTACAGTGATATTTGATGTTATTTGAAGCGAAACTCATTTAAATGCTTTTTCACAGAAATTGAAGATGGAACAAGTTTGCCGATAACTCTCGCAACATACTGAGTAAACCATTGTACGTTTGAATTATCATTTGTTGAGGAGAAAATTAGATAAATATTGACATAAAGTCTAACAATATTATATGATACTTCAACTTTTTGTAATGATTTCATTAACCACAACAGTGTATGCTTAACTTTTCTATAGTGGAATATAATTTTCTCTTTTGGACATCTCAAAGATATTTTGATGCAATACTCGAATATGATTTTTCTTTTTTCCATTTTTAAATGCTGTTTACTTAAGGGAATCCATAATATTTTTGACGGATAAATAGATACTTCAGATTAGTGAATAGATTATTTTCTAAAAAAGATTTCAAAACTGTCTATTGACAATATTTATGCTCACGTCTTCACAAAATGATTTTACGTACAATCCAGATTATTTGTGATATTTCAATCAGTTTACATGATTTCGGTTCGTTCGGTACATTTTAGTTGTGTTTTTAAGTACTTCATAATGATGTCCTGATAAAAATACGTAATTCTTCAATATATGGTGGAGTGTTAGTATTTTGAAGACTTGAAATTTTGATATTCTATGATATTATAAATGGACCTGATGTGTTTCAGCTTTAAATCACATCAGTCAATAACCCTTGATTTGAATGTCGATTTATTGTATGAAAATTTTCTGACGAAGGTTTGTGACATAGTACAATATTGGTTAGGTGTTATTCGGTACTTACAGGTAGCATAATGGTAGATAAAATGGCGACCTTGATTATTTGTAATTTAAGTCATTTTAACATTTGTATATTTGTGACATTCATAAAATTATACTATCAAATTTTAATAAATTTAGTTTGAAATTAAGTTTCAGTGTAATCTCTTAGACAGCTAGAGGATGTATCATGATATCTCTTCAGAAATGTTTGACAGCCAACAAATTGGATTAACCTGTTGCTGTATAATTCAGACATATTATAAATAAAAACTAGATCTTTATCTCATATTAAGATGATGTTAAATAGACGAATACTTTATCAATTAGATAATGAGATTTAATTAATTGATTATACATTATATGATTAATAATGCGGGGAGGGGAAAAAAACGATTGTCATTTACGTCTGTGTTTTACGTTGTAAACATTCAATCTAACGTAATTGTAACTTCAAATATAACAGAAATGTTTAAGTGCATACATCACAAAAAATCTCCGTTGAACTTCATTTTGTGCATAGAATAGTAATATCAACTTGGTAAAAAATTGAAAGACAACAGCAAAAACTGGGCGTAAAAACAGGCTCAGATCAAATGTCTCTGTATTTGGTATACAAGTTTGATTTTTAAAGTCAGAGGTCGCTCGTAGGTTCTTGTCTACAAATTAATTTGGTTCGGAAGATAATTGGAGCCTAAAGCAATGTTAAACATCAGTCACGTATTACTTGAATGACACGAAACGTCTAATAAATGTCTCAATTTTCGTAACGTTACCTGTAATGTTTGTGTTTCATTTTATTTTTATTTTTTCTCTGCGTCTTTAAGTAACACTACAAAAAATGTGGATATTATACATAGGAGAAAATGTTAAATTTATGTCCTAACCCAAGTATTTTGTCGAAACAAACTAAATATTTGGATGAAGTTTTAACGCATTTACGTTATATCATTGAATGTCATTTTTCTTGAAATAATTGTGTTTATAGTGACTGTTGTCCGAAATTCAAGGGTCAAAGTAAATAATTACAATCATGTTTTATTTATATATAAATCATTATTAAAATTTGATGTGATGTCTGAAAAGTAATTATTTATCAAACTACATTGTATACCTAGAATGTTGGCAATATTAATTCTCATTTTATGATTTAAAACTTCCAAAGTTTCTTTTTCAAACCCAAAATACCCCAAGTTGCTTTATTTTTACTTGAAATATTGATTTTATGTTGCAATATTTAGTATAATGTTGTGGTAAAAGTGTAATTTGTTATTGATATTATTGTTATAGATATTTCATGATTTATATATAATTATATGGAAATAATAATTATCTTTCAATAGTTACTAATAAAATGCTCAATGCATTATTAAGTTATTTTACGAGCTATTTGTTGATGATTTTTGGATGTGTTTTATCTTTGTATATTCAGTTGTCCGGTAAACCACATCTACAAAATGTTCAAAAATTATCGGAAACATGTGGCTGACTTGTATACATTTATATTCATGGTTCTTGACATTATATACCGACATTGAAGTAAAATGTACCGAGTGAACTCAAACTAGGAGATATTTATCTCCCTACTGTGTTTATCGAGGCTTGGCCTGATTTATTTACGTGAAACACTCACACGCACAAAAAAGTTTTAAAAGGCTACGCTTGTGTAGAAAATAGTTGAAATTTCTGCATTAGTTAACATATTGTGCCCTTTGTTATTTAATGTTTTACAGGACCGAAATGTTTACTTATAAAAATAAAGTTAACTCCGCCTTGTTGACATAACAACTAGTTAAGTTTACCGACAAAGTTAAGCTAACCGTCTTGTAAATCTGTTTATAAATGTTAATGAAATAAAATGTCCTTTTGTTTCAAAAGTAGACTAATGGTGACCCTTCATTATCTTGCTGATACTTAAGCGTAAAATCTTTTAATTAAAGTGTTTTGTATATAATATACATCATCTAGGGTTCATTTTTCCCTTGACAATGATTGAGTTGTGTTTTAGGTTTATTGTCTGCCGTGCTGAAGTCACCGGACTACGCCGTCCCTGAAGATTGAAATCTCGTTAAAAACTTATAAAATATTAATTAACTAATACTTTGTTAATGGATATGGTATATAAAAAATATATGAAACTACTTCTTAGTTTTGATACAGCTGTAAAAAAATGTTTTATTACATTTATCGGCACTAAAACTATCCCGATATATAAAAATATAGAGTTTTATTAACTCATGGATATCACATATATAGAATGACTGCAGAAACATTAGCCACTGTTGAGATTATAAATACAAAACATGAACCATTTTATGATATTAGATAATCTGAGAAAATTTGGTTTAATGTAAGAATGGTATGCATCATTTTATTGTATAGGGTAGGTTGTAGGCCTAAAATGAGGGATTAAAGGCTTTTAATAAAGGCTTGATGAATTTGTTGGAATCAGGACCTTTGTTTCAAAATTTTGATATCTTAATCAGGAATCTTCTTATCATGGTTTTGATTCTGGAAGGTGATGGTCAGCAGATGTTTTGTTTTTATGTCTTGCTTCAATTGAACCAAAGTGTTTTTCTCCTACCTTTTGTGGTTTTAATTTCATCTGATTTATACATTTACATGTATGTTAATCACTATTAATCTGGTTTATCTATCTTTCTTTTTTTATTCTGTGTTGAATTCAATCAGTTTTATAATTCTAAAACTTCTGTTCTTATTTGTAGCTTTTACAAAAAATATGATAGATAAATACTGGCTTTATTTCAGCTAACGGCATGTGTCCCTTTACCTGCTTTGACTCTTGGTGTTGGCTATTGTGGATCGTTTCGATTAATTGCTGGCAAAACTTGCGTATTTCATTAAATGTGATCAATGAAGCTGTATAGAAAATAATTCTCTACTTTTAATGAAAACTGTATGTGGATCTTAATGTAATCAGAGCCTGCTTATAAACGTGTAAAGAAAGATAATTATCGCGCACAATCTAGTATTTCGATTGGCCGTGTATTGGAAGTCTTATTGACCGCTTGATGTCAACCTTTCCTGTCTATTGATGATTTTAATATAATCCCCTGATAGTTGATTTGAAGTTGTCAATGAAAGGAAAAGTGTTGAAATCAATGAAAGAAATATATTTGTCAAGCTTAGATACACAGCCAGAAACTCTAGCTAATAATCCTAGCCTACTTTTCAATAACCATGACTTAAATAGATGATAAGGCGTGAAAAAAATTCTAGTTACCCGACCCATTTTTAATCCCCCCTGCAACTCGAAACTTTTTATAGGCGTAGGATGAAAAATTCAACTTACTCACAATTTTATTTCCTTCTCACATTATCAAGAGTGAAAATCCCTGCACGGACGCACGGACGTACCTACCCTATTTTTAATGAGCACGTAACCAAAAACAAACATTTTTTGGCCTAAATATGCATCTTAGGAGAAAAAAATCTGTGTTAGTTTTGTAAAGATTTATGCCCACCTGGTGCATGCTGTTGCATTAGGCGCTCCTTTTTGTCTGGCTGAGGAGCCAATACCAGAACAAAAGAGTAACATCTGATTGCTTTGTCTCAAGGTGGTTTTTATGTTTTCTTTGATCAATCTAAAGCTTATTATTCTCATGTGAATATTCTATAAGATTGAAATGTAGTGTGATACTGTGATTACTTAAGTAGTCCATGTGCAGTAAAGGACAACACGATTTATTATATTTATCTGTTGTTTAACGGCCCAATTTGATAGCTATGGCCATTTCAGAGCCAGTCCATGAAGATGGGGCAGTTTACCAATATGCCTACATGTATGTAAGTGAACTTGGACTTGCAGAATATTTTTTTTACATTTTGTTCCCATTTTGTTTATCTTCAGGAGTACTTCAAGTGTCCTTATGAAGAGAAATGTAAAATGGATGTATCTAACAGAAGATTCTGTAAAAGGTGTCGGTTGAGGAAATGTTTTGAGATTGGAATGCGCAAGGAGTACATTCTTACAGATGAAGAAAAAATGCGTAAACGACAACGAATAGATGACAACAGGTATGGGTAAGAACTCAATCCAGCTTTAGTGAACATTTTATTATTTTTTTATTTATATTTTTTTTATGTATTTTTATCATATACATATTGCTTGTGTGACTCTGTTAAGTCAGTTTCAGTCATTATGTATGTTCTTTACAAAATGTTACAAATGTACATACAGTAAAACCCCGATTATCCGAAGTCGTCGGGACAGAAAAATTACTTCGGATAATCCGGGGTTTCGGATAATCCAGGGTAAGGGAAATTTAGACAATCGTATAAAAAATAAAGGGAGATCACTCCCATATATACGGCGAACACGTATAGAAATAATAACAACAAAATTAATGTGTTATAATTCATATTTTATTTACGAAAAAATACATTGTAAGATAAACATGTGTATGTTTAACGTAAAAACCAATGTATGAGTAGTTTGTACCATTATTGATTCGTCAAAGTCATGAGGATCCCAAAATGAAACTACGAATACAAATGACCAAACGGTAGCACATGTCTTGTTACAAAGCACATTAATCCATCGATAAAATGAAATATGCACGGGATATAGAATACGCAGACTGTTTAAATAAATTACAAACAGAAATAAAATAAAAATCCAACGCGAAGTTTCATTTTATTGCTACATGCAGTCATAAACTCTTACGAGCGTCACACAAATCGTCGTCGTCCTAAGATATTGATCTTAGCTTATCGTGTTTGTACCGAAAATGGAATGATTTTGGAGTACCGGTGATAAATATTGGTTATGTGTATTGTTTGTCAGTTCAACAAACTTCGAAAAGTAAAATTAACATTTTAAATGTTAATTGCTTGCTATAGTGAAATTATGATGCAATTTATAAATGAAGCGAAAAATAAATGGTGAATGATCTAACCGAGTCCGTATCGTAATATTTAGGCTAATATTGTTCCAATTACTGCAAACAATGATCCAAACCAACAGTCCTTTGTTCACAGTGGTTTGATAATTTGTTGTTCGCACCTTTTGACACGTTAAAGAAATCCTACAATGAACTTGTCTGATCGATCAGAGTTAATTGTCGACTTCGGATAACAGGTGTGAAAATACGCGTTCGGATGATTGTAGGGACCTGCTGATCACTTCGGATAAGCCATGGTATTCGGATTAGACGATTCGGATAATCGAGGTTTATTTACATTGAATTATATAGAGGGAAATTCGGGACCGAAATTTCATTTCGGATGAGACCAGGTTTTCGGATAATCCGAGTTCGGATAATTGAGGTTTTACTGTATCAATATATTTTTGACTTTTTTTTAATGTAATTTTGTCCCAAAACAGTTTTCTCACAGATTCAAGTGATGAATTAGAATTAGTTATTGAGAAGTTTGATGCCATTTTGATGTGTGCAAGATTGAATGTTAATTTATTTACTATTACAGACGTATGCGTGACTTGGAGAAGAAAATGCAGCAGTCTGGCGTTGTTACTACATCATCCACTCCACAGAAGTTGCGACAGATGGAGCCAGAGGAAGAAGCCATCATAAAGGAAATTGTACATGCCTATCAACAGTCACTTGAGATACCGATAGAGTCAAAGGTTCCGAGAAATAATGCCGATTTTGCCGCACTAGTGAACATTGCTGAAGTAAGTGTAAGGAGAGTAGTAGATATGGCCAAAAAGTTAAAAGCGTTCAAAGCCTTATCTCAAACTGATCAAATCGGTTTACTGAAGGGAGGAAGTATAGAATTGCTCATTCTTAGATCTGTTATATCATTTGATAAAGAAAACAATTATTTCTTAGATCCCTATGACAAGGATTCACTAGCCATGACCTCGGATCAGTTGCGTGAGGGAATAGAGAAGCCTGGAGTGGAAGTCGGTGGCTTGCCAGGTTTCGGAGCTAATAGTGGTGGACTTTTTGATGAGCATATGAAGTTTGTAAAATCGCTAGCTATCGATCTGAAGGCGGATGAGACCGTGTTGATATTACTACTTATGATCTCGCTGTTCTCGCCAGATCGTCCCTGCGTACAGGATAAAATCTATATTTCAGCGGAGCAGGATAAATACGCCTTGCTACTACAGAGGTATCTGGAATCCAAATACCCATACAGTATGGTTCGGACTATGTACCCTAAATTGCTTATGAAGCTTACTGATATTCGTAACTTGAATGAAGAACATTCACAAGTGTTGTTGAAGTTGAATCCAGAAGGTATTCAGCCATTGATGAAAGAGGTGATGGATCTACATCTGAAAAAATCGGAAACGGACAGCGACTCTTCGTCTGTTGCATCGCCATAGTTAAATACAGAATGATAGATATTCACCATTTATTTTCATGGACATTAAACTCATGTAGATTGTGGTGACAGTTCTAGTTATTGATCACCAGATGTTTGTCTGGTCACTGTAATTCTCTTTCAAGACACCTGAATTTTCTATTGGTTTTCGTTTGAAGACCTACGAGTCTTACGCATGTTGTTATTCTTTTTGAAATTGTGATGGTTACATATTGGTCAGTGTTATATCAATTTGCTTGTTTTGAAAAGTATGTGTTTTTGCTTGTGTTTATTATAATCTTGAAGAATGATACTGTGAGTATGGGAGGTCAGTTGTTGATTATTCTTTAGATATATTAGTAATAAAAAATGTTGCGTGATACCTAGATAAAAACGATGTCTATAGGATACATTGTACAGTCTGTTATAGAACTTGATACCTCGGTGATGAATGATACACTAATGTCATTTGATGTATTGATATACACATGTATACTTCGAGATCTCTGAATACAAAAACATGCCAATGTTTTATGTGGTTGAGAATGCTATTTTAGAATGGTTCTGTTTTTGCTGAGAGCGAAAATACATGAAGTTAAGACTCTGGAATCATGGTTATTAAATGTATGTAAGGACTAATTCGTAAGAACCGGTGATTATGTGCAAAGAAATTTTACCCATAATGTAATTTTTCTTTCTATGCTGTATGTGGAAAAATGATATTTTTTGATGTTTTATCTTGAAATTGTGTATTTCAAACATGTATGCTTAACTTAACTAGGTAATTACACACTTAGCTAGAATTATCATACATCATTTCATGTTGATTTTAAAATGTTTTGATTTGAATTTTTGAAGTGTAACCTATATTCTGATTGGTCAGTTTTGAAATTTGTAGGAATTGTATCAGGATGTTCCATTGGCTGTTCATTTTTATAGTAGTGAATAAATTTTAGATTACCCTGAAAATATATAACTTGATTACTTAGTTTACAAAACTATTTGTAACTTATATGGATATCTTAACTATTAAAAATTTTCTCTAATTTGATCGACATTTTTACTCTAATTTTTTACTTTTTTGGATGACTTTTATTGCAGCATGCTTTGATTTTTTATAGAATATTTCGAGTCACATTTATTTCGCTGTTTCTGATTACTGACACTTTGTATATACAGATTATTGTAACATTATAAGATTGGAGTTTAGTGATTATATATTTCTTGTTACTTGTTCTTTTGTCTTGTTTTTCTCTGTTCTTTCATTTTTAATCATATTTTATTATTTTTTTTGTATTTGAGTTCTATCTTTTTTTAACAAAAAAGGATAACTTTAGATAATATAATTATCTGAAATTAAATCTAGTTTTTAGACATATATATTAATCATTTATTTACCTATACATTTATATATATATAACTGTCCTCTGACAGAAAATGTTGATATTGAGGTTTAAATCTACTGGTTACATTTTAGGTCACATGATTTATATTGTAAATCACATGTTTTATATTTTAGATCACATGATTTACATTTTAGGTCACATGATTTTCATTGTGAATCACATGGTCCACAAATAAGGTCACATGATTTGAGTATTGTGGTTCCTGTTTTCAAAAATACCTCTAATGTAAAATTTGAGAATAATTTCCAATATTTTTTATATGTTAATATAACTTTATGAACTTCATTTTAATTGCATATTTAATTCTATTTAATAGGAACTTTATTTCTCATTTCTTTTGACCTTTTTCCAAACTCTCAAAATGTTGTAGATAAAACTGGGTAACAAAATATGTGTCTAACACATTTTGTTACTCTTTGGCATAAAATTGTGTGACTTTGTTTTAAATGATGGAACATTTAATGTTGATTAAAAATAAAACTGTAAACTTATAATCAACAATGTAAGAGCCTATATTTGACTCTGTATTTTAACACATTTCCTGTCTTTAGTTGTAACAAATGTTTTGGTTCAGTATGATTGACTCCCCCCCCCCCTCTCCTCTCCTCCTGTACTCCAAGAGATCATATTCACAGTAAGCTGGTAAAATAAATACAGATGGTTGTCCACCATTGTGTAGTGTATGAAATGTGATAGTGCCTTTTTTTAGTTTAAATATTTTGCCCAACTAATACATTGTTTTAAAAGTTATAGCAATCAGTTGTAAGATGCATTCCTTCAGTTCATGTTGGAAACTATATAGGTTCAACTAGACTTCAAAAGTTAATGGTGATAAATGCTCAATATATATTTATATTTTTTTTAAAAAACATTGGTGTCGGCATATTTCACCTTTGAACCCAATAAAGTTTAAGTAAATCCTTACTTTAAGCATTGATCTAGAACAGTAGTACTGGTTATCCTACTTGCCCTTTTTTCGTTTTCAAAAATAAAGATGATTGGTTTGAACTGAAGGGGTGTATCTTACCCTTTATGTACCCTGCTGACAGCCCATGTCTAAATTTTAGGCTAAAACACATAAAAAGCTCAGGTAAACATTCTTGATATTATAATCGCTTCACGCACTTTTCTCTACTTGTTTATCTTTGCTTAACATTAAACTCTTTGGCATGATATGACAAGCTTTTGGTTAAATAAAACAAAATGAGCTCAATTCAGTTAGAATATTATTTGTATGTTTATGGTGTCTTTGAAACATTAATAAAATGTCATTGTTTTATATGTTCATGTTGTTTGTTGATGATAGAAACTATTTCAATAGATTAGGGAAACTACCTTTTAAAACTAGATTCTGTTTTCATGCAGAATTCATTGATGCCCTTGTGTAAAATTTTCTAAATTCCAAAATGTGTTTTATTTGATTGTACTCCAAAAATGTTAAGTATAAAATATGAAATTTTGATGTTTGGCTATATTAGAAGAATAAAGGAAAGTTTGTTGAATCAAAGTTACCGACAAATAGGTAAAATAACGTGTAAATTTTCCTGTCATTACAAAAAAAACAAGATTGCTATAGCAACATAACATGGTGTACGTCTGTACTCAACATTTTCACTATATACTGATTTATTCGAAAAACATTTAAGATACACTATCCAGACATGTATTAACATGGTCATCATCGCCACATTGACTAGACATACTTGTTTCTAGCCCAATATAAATGTGTCCTGTCCTGGCTCAGTTATTGACTACAGATTGAGATTTTCTTTCATTCTGATTACACCCTCCCATTTTATTTAAATTCTTTTTGTACTAAACAGCACTTATCAATAGTATGGGCCAATTTGATTTCATTTTAGACATTTTTAAGAAATTGCCCCCTTTTCATTTTATGGATAAAATAATCAGTCCATTATGCCCATGATTTCTTAAAACATCTAAATACTTAATACAAAAATGGTTTCATAAGACATTCAAGTCAGTGAAATAGTTTTACTGATAAGCCTCTTAACCTATCTTGGCCAACCATGGAGGGTGTCTATTATTGATGTACAATCATATTTTATTAATCTCAATTCTTTCATGACAATTTGTCCAGTTGGAACAAAGTGTGAGGTTCTTCGATCAAAATGAAGTGAAGATAGATGATGATTGTGGTGAAAGCATGTATTGGGTCAGTTGTATTGACATTTTTGCAGACAGCACTACATCTGTGCAGGATTGTGTAGACATTAGAAATAATAGGATCATAGCTTGTTTAGACTCTTAACCTAAATCCTTGCATTTTACTGCTTAGTACATAAGCATGCAGTATTTGCTCACAACCTTTTCACAGTTCTATAAATAGACTCCTGCATGCTGTTGCATATGTCTAGTCTTCATACATGCATGTTGTACATAAACAGGCAATTGTTAATGTTTTTGTCGAAGTCATGTTTGAAAAACACATCAGTCTCCCAACCAGTCAGCTGTTGGTTTTTTTTTTTTGTTACTTTTTTTTCATAAGTTGAATCAGGAGTTTCATATATATGTTATCCATTTAACCTATGGTAGCTGTTCATGTATTTTATTTGTGTTTCCTCTCAAATTTTAGGGCAGCAGGAGTGTATTAGAAGCACAAGGGTTACATGTTGTCAATCACATAGAAATCACATTTAGTTTAAAAATACTGAATATTGACTGAAATATTTTATCTTTTTTTTGGTGAAATTTTTACTTAGGATAAAAACAATCTGGTGGCAGTTTTACTTTAGAAGAATGGTCATTAATTAATGAGACAACCTTCACTGTAGGATTTGATTTAAGAAATTAAAAGAATAAAATTATTCTTTGAAGTATGCAAATCACTTTTCTGGCAAATGATTAAACTACTTCTGAAGAGACTTGGTATGTCTTGAAAAATGTTGTGGTTATAAATGAAGTAATTTAATTTGACTGACAAATTTAATTGGTGATTTAACAGAAAGAATTAATCCAATCATTGATAAGCTGAAAAAGGAAATTGTTAATGTTTTCACTTGACAGAAGATTAGTTTTGTACATTTACCGCATGTATGTTGTGTTTCAAATCATTAGGTGAACTTGTTTGTACACATTTTTTATGAAGTTTGTATCTAACACAAATTATGACTTCATCATTAATTTATTTTCCACTGGAGTTGAAACCATATGTCCATTAATTATTGATAAATGCCTTGATTTTTTAAATGTATATCATTCAGGCAGAATATAACAACATACGGAATAACAATGGAAAATTTGATCCTTCCTAAAATGATGATTAACCCACTTCCAATGTTTAATGCATAATTCATGTTTCCATGAGCCAAATGAAAAAGTAAACAATTTAGTATTTTCTTTTTGTCTTAATTTGCATTGTGGAAAAGATGGCATGGTGATAATTTGATCCTGTTTGAAGCAATTATAAAGTGTTACAACTGTATGATCACATACCGTTTGTATTTTTCTCATTAATTTTTTTGTAGTTAAAATCAAATTATCATATTTTTTTAAAAGTGACTTTTTTCATGATTAAGTTTTTGCTTACCATTATAGGTTACAATTATTAGGAAATTTTAGGGTATCTGGTCCTTTTTTCACAAAATTTCTTAAAAAAGTTTATTTACATACTAAAGATATTTGCAAAAAAAACAATGACGTGATTTATGAAATCAGAATTAGGCCTAAAGGACAGTTAAGGAAATATTTTGTGTGTTTACATGTGTGTGTGTGTGATTTTTAAATACATATATTTATGAAAGACTATTTCCATTCATGTAATATATATTATGTATATGTCACATAATGTGTGATATTTTGGCTACTGGTGTACAGTTGATGTAGTCAAGATAATGTCATAACTTTTAATAAAATAAGAATAAGCTCATTTGCTTGCTTGCTACAGAAGTTGTGAATGAAATTAAATACTATGTTTGATTGTGGTTAGAAAAATGTTTTAATTGAATAATTTGTGTGAGAAAGTGAAAATAAATATTTTTATTTATTTTTAAATCCTAAAGAATGATAAAAATCAAATATTCTTAATTGTTATATAGGAATTGATATTTTATAGTGACAATTGATGTGACAGTTGTATAGGCTGATTAAGTCACTGAAAAGATGTATATATATATTATATATACACTTCCTCAAATTTTATATTTGATTTGATCTTATTGACTAAAATATTTGTTAATTGATTTGCGTAGATGCATAAATGGCACAGGAATGAAAGACATTTAAATGGCATGTACAAGTTTTTTTATCACAGTTCATTATCCATAACAACTCTCCTTAATTAGATATGCTTTCTTATTTCTATTTGTTCTATAAATTAAATTACCTGTATACAATTTTTGTATCCATATTTAAAAAAATATGAGATCTGTTGCTATGGTTTTGGTAAAATTCCAAACAGTAGCAAAAATTGCTTCCATGGCTTGGTAAAGAAAAAGGGCAAAGAATGGCCCCACTTCAATTTTCTACTAAGCCGACAAATAATTTATTTTCTTCACTTAATATTATCTAATTATCTTATTGTCTCTAAAGTTTTGTGATATACACCCAACTGTTGATTTATTCTCATCAAAATATTTCTCTGTATTATTTTTGTGTTTACTTCTAGTACAAGATAGTTACACTAAATGGGGATAACACTTGCTGGTGATTTTTTTTATAGTTTGCGCGTTACCGCTTCATTTCTGTCGGAACGAAACTCTGTAAAAGTAATTAGCCAAATCTATGTATTTGTAAGATATAGAATCGCACATTTTCTGAGATATTTAATTTACGGTTGCCATTCAGCTGTTACGAGTGTGTAAGGACCACCACGGAAGTTTTATATTTTTTCTGTATTCTTATCAATAATGGAACTTTCTCAAATAGTTGCGTGCATATTTAAGTGATTTTTTAACTCTGATTTGTATTTCAGACATATTGGTGTTTAAGGTCAAATTTAATGTGAATTATTTATCATGTAATATTTCTGTAAGATCCATTCAGCACTAGACATTAATCTTTTCTTAGTTGCGATGTTTGAAATTGTCAAGTTCTTTCCGAATTTGTCAGAAAAATAATTTTCTTCATTTAGGAAACCTCTTTCCATTTCTCCCATTGAATGACTTTTCTATCTTTATTTAAGGAGAGGCTACCATCATTTGATTGCTTAGAGAATGTTGATAGTTATTCGCCCTTGTTTTTGATCTTTATGTAACATTATGTGAATGTTGTACATAATATTATTATTGTGTGTACATTTGATTGTCTTCATAACATTGGTGGAATATTTTGACCATGTATAACATTAAAGACTAGTTCTAAAACATTGTTTTGCATCATGCATTAAAACAAGTATAATATATGTTTTTTTCTCTTTTCTTTCTTCATACATTGTATATAATCATCTATGTGCTTACGTTAACAAATTATCTGCTTAATATAGTAATTCTGTTTGATTAAAAGATCGTAACATTTGATTTTTTTTGGTGAACATATGAAGTAATAAATATGAGTAATGTTACCTATTAACAATCTTGTTTGTTATCATTTGTATCCAAGAATGTCCAGAAATTTAGGTCAGATAAAGGAATATATTTATCTGTCTTAAGCATTGATACTGCCACAGCAGTGCATGTTGATTTGTGCAATAGTGTAAAATGAGTTTAAACTCAACCCTTATACATCGGTATGGCCCTGAGGATATAAAACTTGAGAACAGTCTGAGCTCATATCTCAATTCTATTCTCAATGTATTAAAAATATAGAGCTGATTAATATATAAATACAGTCAAACCAATGAATTAAGGCCACCCTTGGGAAAGACAGGCATTTACTGAGAATCAGCTTTTATTCGGAGGTCATTTTGTTCTAAAAATCAACGACAGTTATTAAAAGAATGGCCTTAATTCTCATGATGGCATTTATTTGGAGATGGACACCAACACAGGTTTGCCTGCCATATTCAGGTAAATTATCAGAATAATACACAGTTCATCAATAATGTTATTATTTTCTTATCATAATTAACACTAGAGCTAGGAGACTGATCTCAGGTTATATAACCTTAAAGCATGGTTTTCCAAATGTTTGAGTCTGACAACTTGTCCAACTGTGACATTTAATTACTTGTTTACACTGGAAGAGGTTTATTTGATCTAACCAATCAGATGCTACAGTTACCAGACTAGCCTACCTATATAAAGTAAAAATCCTGGAAGTACTCATGGAAACAACTGTATCGTCTTTCACTGCAACATGAAACAGGAACTAGTTTATAAATTGCATGTCGAATGGTACTTATAGTTCCATAAAAATATATACATGTACACCAAAATAACAGAATATGGTAACTTTTAAGATTATTTAAAGGGATGTGGAAAAATTTCAATCGAGAAAAAAGCAAGTCAAATCATAAAACAAGAGGGCCATGATGGCCCTGTATCGCTCACCTGAGTATCGTAACACTTTAAGGATAATTTAATCAAGGGAATTTATTTGTCATGGTAAAAAGTTATCTACCCCTGGACAGGGCCAATATTGACCTTGGGGCCATGATTTGCATAAACTTGGTAGAAGTCTACAAGACAATGCTACATACAAAATATTTAAGCTCTAGGCCTGTGGTTTGGGACAAGAAGATTTTTTTTAATTTTCCGATATAGGCCTGTATAAATCAAGTGACATCCAGGACCGGGCCAATTTTTACCCCGTGGCAATAATTTGAACAAGCTCAGTAGATATCCAGTAGACAATGCTACATACCAAATATCTTAGCTCTAGGCCTCGTGGTTTTGATCAAGAAGATTTTTAATTTTCCAATATAAAATAGAGTAAACGGAGGGGGGGGGGGATTTTCATCCTGTGGCCATAATTTGAGCAAACTTGGTAGAGGTCCAAAAGAAAATGCTATATACTAAATATCTAAGCTCTAGGCCTTGTGGTTTTGGAGAAGATTTTTTAAAATTAAAAAGCCTATATAAACCAAGTGACGCCCAGGGCAGGACCAACTTTGACCCTGCCACTAGACAATGCTACATACCAAATATCTTAGCTCTAGGCCTAGTGCTTTTGGACAAGAAGATTTTTTAATTTTCCACGGAATGGAAATCTTTGAACAACTTTGGTAGAGCTTCAAACAAGGAACACACTTGTGAAGTTTGGTTGAAATTGACCAAGTGGTTTAGGAGATGTTGTTTAAAGACATTGTTGACGACAAACAAAGCTTGATCCTAAAAACTCACCTTGGCACACTGTGCCAGGTGAGCTAAAAATAAGACATTGAGCAATGTCAACAATGACATCACACAACAAGGGAGGTAACTATTGTGTCAATGTTTTAGGCAGGGGCGATTTTGTCAGATTTTTTTTTCATTCATTTGATCAATTTTTATTTTTGAGTATTTCAATTTAATGTATGTATACAAAATTGTGTACCGGTATATTTAATAATTTCAAGCTCTCCAAACTTTAACAGTATGATATTTTTAGAACACTTTCTGAGACCTGAGACTTCTATCGTGAGACGCTTCACATTCTGTTTTCTAATTCATGATTTTTAATGTTCATTAAACAAAGAAATGCTGTTTAAATTTCCCTTGTTCTAATATAAAACCAACTCAGCTGTATGTGGGCTTAAACTGAAAAACAAGAAGTAACAATACTGTAGAGACACTGAAACTGCATCAGAGTTAAAGTTAATGGTCACTTGAAATCACTTGAGTGATTGTGATAAGATCTGTAGCTATGCAGGCTCATAATACAGCAGATTCCCAGAAAGATTCATCATCAAAATGAACAAAATACTAAACAAAAACGTTTAAGTGTTGTGGCTATAGGGGCACATATTGCACAAACTAATTATGTTACTAAAATTTAATACTACCTGATTGATAAGTAGGCACTTTAAAGTGTTGTTAAACGATGTACTTGTCATGGAATAAAACTCAAACCAGCACAATATGAAGGCTTTCAGGCATACAAAAATAATCTTTCCCTGCAACCCAATACTTTTTATTAGATGTGAGGAACGATATATTTTCTCACTTTTTTTACCATATCACACGCTTTCAGTTCGGAAGAAAAATAAGCCTTCCTACTTGCCCTATTTTTACTGAGCACATAACCAGAAACAAACTAACTTCCATTTATACGCTCAAGAGCAGTGTACACTATGATAAATGACCAGTGCATATTTTCATGGAAATAAAATCTTACCTTCAGAAATCAATGATTTATCAAAAGAATAAAACATAATTTATGAAAAAAATACTTTTGACCGAACTACATGTATACTGGAAGGACGTCTGCAGTGTGTTCACCAATGAAAACGTTTCCCGCAGATGTATTGCAACAGAAAAAGTGAATCCTTTGTAACCTATCAAGACGGCTTCCGGCAAAATGTAAAATGCAGATCTGTGGATTTGGATGTACAGAGACCTGCAATATTCAGCTTTTATTCAGTACCACATTGGTCTTATTCTGCAAATTAATAAAGAATGGTTCCGTAACATCCCATTATTTCCTCTTTATACTGGTATTCTATCTTGGATCCGTGGATCCACGTTTTACACCTCGCCATACCATTTTTTTTGCACACAACTCTATTAGTGTTTGCAAACATTTTCTGCAAACAGCATTTTCTTTAACTGAAAGCACATCTGATTTAAATACCAGCAGTCTAATGATCATGTTCCAAGTATTAAGTCAAAATATGAAAAGTTCAAAAGTTCCAACATTAATGGATGAAGAAATGGCATGGAGAATAAAATCATGAGATGAATTGTACAATATATAATACAAGAAATAATACCTTTGGAGAGGGTTGTCACATTTCATTTAAAATTTGGAACACATATTGCATGATATTGTGCTGAGAAATTGGGATGGAGAAAATAAGTTGCCGGATAAAATGCCACACAAGTTATGATTAGAATAGTGCAGAAATGTTACATTGACTGCAGTAAGTAGCCTGCAGTATGTAAATGTACAGAAATTAGGACAAGCTGTAAACCAGTTATCGTTCATATTTTGAATTTTATGCAACATATATATAATGCATAAAATTCTAAATATGAAATTCAATAACTTATACTGTTATTTTCAACAACAAAGTGTCTGCCCTATTGTAGCAGAGAATTTTTCAATTCTATAACCTCATAAACAGACAAACACCTACAAATAGTTTAGACTCCACATTTTACCAGAAAAGAAGTGTTTGGAAATTTTCCAGGACAAATTTTCAATAGACATAAGTCTGCCTCTGAAAAATATTATTTTCTAAATATGGCAGAAATTATATATCAGTTAAATGTCAGTACGAGCAATATCACAAATGGAATTTGGATCAGACAGATGACTTAAAAATTTGTTCTCACATTTTATCATTTGAGATGATCGAGATAGGGGAGGGCTTTCATTAAACCCCTAAAATGGTATTGTTTTCACTCTTGAAATTAGTAAAATAAGGATTCTGACTTTTTAGAATTGTACCAACTGGTCCAATCTGTTCTTTCCATGGTAAGAAATTTTGCTGATTTTTGTTTCATCAGCTAAGGGTTGCATCTAAACCTCAACTTCAAACACCTCTAGAGAACCCTGTTTACTAAAATATAAATATGGAGATATATAACAAACAAATCATCACAGTCTATTCATTTCAACTCTCTCTATTCAACTTATTCTTGAGTGTCACACATTATTAGAAGTTTTTATAGGAAAACATTGTCACATTTGTATAGACCGAGGCATATCCCAGACCTCAACTTAGAATACATTACAGTGTGGGTACCCAAAAGTTTTTTGCACATGTGAGGCCCTCAAGGACTATTCTAGTACTAATAAAAGATAATATTTAATTCATCAAATTATCCTACAATAACAGCTGATTATAATGTAAGTTACCACAAGAAGTCACCCTTTAAAGTTTCTATTTTAAATGTTCAAAGAGTAGTTATGACAATTCATAATTGTTCAGGATCCACACCATGGTAGTGGGCCTCCAAGGTAAAGTGGTTTTAGACTCTGTTCACTAATCATTAGCCTCTTACTGCTATGAGTATCCCACCTGAGATATGTTTGAGGAAGCGGTCCATCTAGCTCATGGAAGGTCAGTCATTCTTACCCAAGTATACACCTCTGGTCATCGCCATCACTAAAGCTAGATAAGTCACTTAGATATTGATAGGACATGAAATCCCCAGAGACTCCTCCTGTCTTACTGAAACACAATGTTTATGCTTAAAGACTGAGATAGATTTCTAGCTCAGTCTCTCATTGACAGTTAAGAGTTATGGCCCTTGAATGGTACTGGTTAAGTATTCAACAGTGATATGAATAGTTCTAATTAATTGTCAGATACTTAATACAAATTATCTGCTATTCTATGCACTCAGTTAATCTAGGGAATGAAGACGTTCATATTCTTCATGGATATATTTTGATATCATGTTAATATGTATATTATATTTCATGGTAAAGTTATTAACATGTATTACCACATAATCCATTTTTTCCTTTTTCTTGTTTCTAATTCCAGGCTATTGGTGCTTGAATCAGAGTTGTTTCTTTTACATTGCAATGCTTAAATCAGTATTCAGCTGTTTTTGTTTACATAAATGTAAAAGTTAAATTTCTAAAATGGTATTGAGCTTACAATAATATTATTTAAACTTATGTCTATACATATTCTGTCTGCTAAATAACTGTGTATTACATAGGTATAATTCAAATTCTATACTGGAAATACTTCAGAATTATAAGTTTCTTTTTGTTGTTTTCCAAACTACTGATATACTTCCCCAAACCGTAACTTTATAACCTACTGAAAATATACATTTTATACATGTACATTGTTTGTATGCTGTTTATCTGTATACCATTGTATCATTTATATGAATATGGTTAAAATAAAGTAAAAGTGAAAAAAAGTTGAAGAATTATCTTTTTCTTTCACAAATTGGGTGTTTACAGTAACATGAGACATTGACCAACACTATACATTCTTTTTTCATTTTCATAATAATCTAAAATCAAATATATATATATATCCATTATGGTGAATGAGGCTTACAAATTAAAATGCAGTGACACCTGAGTGAACAGTCATCTGTAAATAAAGGTCACACTCAAGTATATCTATCCTGAAATAAACAACACCATAGATCAGACAAGGATTCCTAGAAAAAAAAACATAATTACAACACATCCCGCCATCCCTAACACTACAATCCCCAAAATTCTAAAACCCGAAAATTTTATGTGACTTGACTTTCAGTCCCATCCATATTAGGTTACAAAATCTTCCTGGTAACAAACAACTGACTTTGTTAACATTTAACACAGTTATTCCAATGTCACTGACATGCTCAACTTATACAAAGTATGAACTATAGACAAAACAAAGTAGGACATAATTATCTACTCTTGAGAGTTACAACCATCATTCAATTAAATTCAATTACTGTGAAAAGATCACTTGCTAACTACAATCATTCACAGAGAAAGTAACACATGACAGTCTTAATGAATTTCATGTACTTCCAGAGACAAGTTACTTCAATCGTTTTAAGGTAAGATATTACATATTACCAGAGACGTATAAGTATTATACGTCTCTGATATTACCAACAGAAAGAAAAACAATGTAATGTAACCATGGTAGCATTACCTTGGCTGATTTCATAAACCAAAGAGTTCATGATCTATCAATTGTTAAACACAATGCAGGTTTTTTTCTCGGTATTTTGGGAATATGACCCATACCCTTGGGCTTGGGAATTTTCGCGGTGTTGTAATCAAAATTGGGAAAAAATGCATAACTACAATTTTTGCAATGTTCAATTTATTCTACTTATTTACACATAAAACAGTAGCAGAATAAGGTATTTACTACCAATAGTGATGTTAATGAACTTATAAAAATTTTTTTTTTTTGGATTGGGAATTTTTGTCTGTGAATTGGGAAAAAAAGATACTATTTTCCATTGGGAATATGACCGAATTTCGGCTATAAAATCGCCCCAAAAAAATCCCTGCAATCTCATGGTTATAAGGCTGACATATCAACACAGAGGCTACATGTATCATGAAACTTTAGCATCTGATTGGTTGTTTCAAAACATAACTTAAAATTAACCAATAACACAGCTGGATTCAAAGACTTTTCTCTTAACTCCACTTTTAAGCTTCAATCTCTATGCTTAATTTGTGCAAGAATTCAACCAAAACAGTTATTGGCATAATTCAAACTGAAGCCAAACTTTCTTTTTTAATCAGTGCATGATTTTGAGCTATATATACCATGTATATTCATAGTTCAGAGTATAAACACACATTATACATATTTGTCCTCACTGTGACAGACAGAGCTGTTACATACAGCTGACTGACTATTCACAAGTCTATAACAGCAACAAAGAATATAGACATCACACTTCATCAAAAGCAGAGTTCCTTTGGAGGTGGCTTGGTCGGTATAGAGCCTAGTACAAAAGTTGGAGCTTTAAATTGTTCTAGTTCTTGTGAAGTTAGTTTATCCATAGGAGTGTAAGTAGACAATGTTTGTTGTGTTGCTGCATTATTTGTAGCCGGTGCCGGTGCTGAAGGAGCCGAAGCTGGATCCGGTGCTACAGCAGTGGTTGATGAACCAAACAATGTTTTCGGTTGAGCACTAGATTGTCCAAATGGAGTTGAAGGCGCTGTAGAACCAAACCCACCTCCTGGTGAAAAAGGAGAGCTCACTGACTGCCCAAATAATGATTGTTTTGGTGTTTGAGAAGCTTCCTGGCTAAAAGGTCCGGTGGATGAAGACGGTTTACCGAACAATCCGGTCTGTACAGCAGGCTGAGATGAAGATGGTTTACCAAATAAGCCGGTCTGTGCAGAAGGCTGGGCTTGGCCAAATGTATTCTGTCCAAATAAATTAGTTGACTGGTCAGTTTTACCAAAGGTTGACTGTCCAAATAAAGACTGTGTTCCAGTCTGTCCTCCACTTGATGCTTGACTGGTTGTCTGACCGAAAACAGACTGTGTCCCAGACTGTTGACCAAATCCAGACTGTGCACCAAAAACTCCAGATGCACTCTGGTTGCTACTGGGAATGCCAAAAAGTTCCCCATCTCCACCAAATAGATTAGAAGATGCATTTGAATCTGAAATAAAAGGGCAGACAATCACAATAATTCATTAAACATGGTAAGGTATTAAAATTAATATTTTCAGATAATTATTAAAGCAAAAAGGCAATCAGTGTTTAAGACTGAAATTTCTAACTTTATTGACAAAACATACTTGAGAAGTTAATAAGCCAACCTATAGCTAACAGGAAACAGGATAAACAATACCATGACATCTTGATATAACAATAGGGGGACAAAATGATCCTCAAGATGTACAGATGTTTTATTTCAATTTCCAATTTACTGCATCAATTATCTAACATTAAGAGACAAACACAGGCACAGCAATATTTTGGATAACAGTGAGACCTACATTAAGGCAAATTTAATTAAATGATATATTTGCAATAATCTTTAAATAGCTAGTAATACGATACAATAAAGACAGTGGGGGCTTTTTTTGGTGGGGACTGATTTGGGGCTGAAATTCCCCCAATCCCCTGTCTGGAAAGTGTATACTGGTATATTTTCCACTGAATTCATAAAAAACATCTCTTCAGAATAATTCTATTTTTATTTAAAACATTTTTGATAAAAAAGATCATTAATTTAGAGTAACCTGTAGGATAGCTCTTTGTCTGTAGCCACATAATAGAGTGATGTAGTTAAATATTGTGAGGATATGTATGTACTATATCCTGTTCTTGTTCCCCTTTTCCCAACAAGATGCAATTTTCCCCTAAATGTGAATAAAACAACCCCTAAAGACCATATAAGTTCTCCTAGAAGTGGCCGTTATAGACAGATCTGAGTGTACATACCAGAACATACATCCTTACTAGTCAAATTTCAGAAATAGAAAAACTTGTACCTCAATACTGCATACATAACTTATAATAACCAATAAACTTACGCTTTATTCAGTTTGTGAAGCAAGCCAGAGTTTCTAGTTGTATACCCTAGCAGCATTATAACATAAAACTACATCTAGCTGAGAAAAATAGATTATCTTGCAAGTAATATAACACCTAACACGACTAATTATGTTTGTACAGAGTTCCATAACACCTGATACCAACTTTACTGACTGTGCTCATTCGAATTTAAATTAATTAAGTTTCACAAATGGTTTGTAACTAATTTCACAATGCTGATGTTCTTTGCATGTCTCAAGGCTACGACTCCAACATTTGTCAAACCCTAATTAAATCAGAAACTTTGAAATGTCCGACTTACCGCTGAATAAGGACACTTGTGTACTCCTGCAAGAGAAAAATGTAGAAACTGTATGTATATATCAATGATATTACTAGACGCCGAGAGTATTCACATAGAACTTTTCTCAAAACAAAAAACAATAATGCCTATTCATACATCTTGTTTTTCTTTCTTAATCACACAATTCATGATAAGCTGATTTCAGCATAATGAATTAACATGGATCAGTGCCATGAGAATATTTCTCCCCAGGTCCCTAGTTACAGGTTATCATAATTACGGTCCGATCTATTCTTATTGTAAGGAAAACCGGTTACCCGATGGTATGTATGCAAAACAAAACACTCACAAATCTTAATGATAAGAGATTTGAAGTTTGAGATCAATCTCAAGTTTGTAACTCTGGATCCCTATTCTAATAAGGCTCTTGAATCAGGTACAGAAAACCCCCGAAAACTGAACCCCTACCTGACTGCGCTGAAAGTCTAGTTTTCGGAGAATTCCGGTTTTCAGAGAAATTCTGATAAATTCTGTGAAAAATGGGACTTGAAAAATAATCTGATTTTCAGGGAATTCCGGGTTTTCGAGAGTTTACAGTATCATATAATACAATATTTTGAAATATCTCATGTATATTCAGTATGTTTACCCTATAAATGTATAAAAACATACATCATTGCAAAAGGAATTAGATTTTATCATTCAATTGAAACTATACAAAAATGATCTAATGTTTTTGACTTTATTAAGAACATTCAAGCAGATATTGAGCTTATGGTTGAAGGTTATAATTAATGTGAGATTATTCTCTAACCTGAAATCTAGTTTGAGTATTATTACTGCATCTGAGTAAATTACGATAAAATAATTTTGAAACTGACATTACATTAATCTGTCAACATAATTAGTCTGAGCATGTATTTGAATATCTTTTCAAACAAAGTACTTTGAGAATAAAATTGAGATTGTAGTCAGATCTCAAACTAATAACCTCAGGACCAGGACTTGTGTTTGTAAGATGAATTTGAAAAAGTTACCGGATTTAAATTAAACCCATAAACTTACAGTACAGTGTTTGAGCCCTTTTCCAGTACCCTTTGCAACTTAGAAACTTTAACATACCAGCTGGACATTAAATTTCATATTTGTTCTAATTAGGGCAACCAAATGTTCTTAGAAAGTGTTGGTGAAACACTTTCTAAGAGCATCATAACAAAGCATAAATGTTTCATTAATTCTTCAATTACAGGGTGCTCCCTAGACTTCAAAAGTTGGGGTCAAAATGAGGAATTCAAAAGGATTCAACAAAATTTCCTACTAACGTAATAGTAAATTTGATCCTTTGGTTCCAATTCACAAGAGTCAAAAACCTTATTTTACAAATTTCAAGAGTCTAAATGCCATTTAAAGGGTCAAAGGAGAGCCCTGAATTATATCATTGCGTCCACTAATCTTGAACTTGATTAGATAATGTAAATGATAAACCATAGTTGCAATTATTGTGCAATCACTGCTCTTCTCGATCAGTGTAAAGGGTTTAACAAGGACCATATCTAAGTCAAACACAATCCTGAACTTCCAGAATCAGAATCAGGCATACATACATCTGGTAATTACCAGAAATAAAAAAATCTAGGTCAGTTTGATTACAATCACAGAGCTCAAATCCCAGTCTCATACAAAAGTAAAATGAAAATATTTCACTAAGTCCACCAACCAGTCTGATCATGTCTCTGATTGGTTGATTCTGAACATACCGCTAAAGTTGACCAATGGCAATACTTCATTTCAGACTGGTTTAATAAACTCAAATTTACTTTATGGCAAAGGTGAACCAGTCCTTAAGTAGTGATACTATTTTTTTGTAGATAATCTGTTCCACAAAATAAAACATCATAACTTACCCACTAGATTTCTTACGTCTACAATCTTCTATGAATGAGATCTGAAGATAAATAAGATAAAATGATAAAAGCACTTCTATATTTAACTTCTCACACTTTCAGTCTAAAGTACAAACAAAAACTGAAGTATGCAAATTATCCTAGAAACTTCTGTACCATCAGATGGTGAAATTTTAAACAAGAGGGCCAAGATGGCCCTATATCGCTCACATGACAATCACTATTGTCACATTTATTTATTATCATGTTACTTTGTGAATATTGTCACATTAAGAAGATTTTTTTCAACTTCCCTATGTAAGCCCATGTAAAATCAAGTAAAGGCTGGGACGGGGTCAATTTTGTCCCCAGGCCCATAATTTGTACAAACTTGGTAGTGGTCCAAAAAACAAATCTACACACCAAATATCTAAACTCTATGCATTGTAGTTTCCGACAAGAAGATATTTTAAAACTTTCCTATATAAGTCTATGTAAAATCAAGTTACCCCTGGGGCAGGGCCAATTTTGACCCCAGAGCGATAATTTTAACAAACTTGTTAGAGATCCACTAGGCAATGCTACACACCAAATATCTAAGCTCTATGCCCTGTGGTTTTGGACAGTAAGATTTTTAAAGTTTTTCCTACTGGTTGCTATGGCAACCAGAGTTTTTAATAAAATTATTTTTTTTAACAATTTTGGTAGAGCTTCTTGCAAGGAACACCCCTGTGAAGTTTTCTTTAAATTGGCCAACTGCGTAAGAAGGAGATGTTTAAAGCAATTATTGATGCACTGATGGACGGACAACACACAATCAACATAGCTAAAAAAGAGCTAAAAATTGAATCTTTAAAATCACCACTTATATCATTAAATTCAAAGAAAAAGTTTTCCATTGCCTAAAGTTTACTTCGACCAGATAATGACCATTGATAAAATACAGTAATTAATAAATATAATGATACAAAGAAAAAAAAGATAAATTACTTCAAATAAGAAACAATATTGGTTATATAAGGCAGCATTCCTTCATTAATTGTGAATCTGAGGTATTCGTCGATGTGGTTAGCTTCCATTTTTGCGCCTGAAGCATCCTCACAAAGACTTGACAGACAGAAAATTCCAACAAAAATGGTAATTTATTTTGGCATGCCGCAATTCGTATAATTCTTGCACTGTGTGGCATCTACGAGTTTGTATTCAGTGTTTTTCCATTTCACTTATACATCATGTACTTTACAAAATTAGCCTCCTACTGGTGCCGTATTGAATTTAGGTTTTCAGTACAAACCAACTCCATTACCATTATTTCTGTGGGCAAGAAATAAGATCCTAATTCTGTAAACTCTTATTCTAGTTTTCTACTCCTTACAGTTAATTAAATCATCAATTAACTGTATTGAAAACAAGAGTGGTGATCTTTTTCATGCCATGAAGACTTGATTGAACATAACAAATAAGAATATACATCTTGTAAGAAAAAAAAATTGAGAGCATTTCAGAGCCTCCTCTGTGGTCGAGTGGTTAAGGTCACTGACTTCAAATCACTGTTACCTCTCACTGATAGGGGGTCATGGGTTCGTGCCCAGCTACCGACCATGTCTTTTTATGTGGGAAAGTAGGCAGTTGCTTACAGAGGATGGGAGTCTAGTACAGGTTTTTCCAAGCAACGATGCTTGGTGAACTGTCCACCTCATAAGACTGACTATTGAAAAGGGGCGTAAAACTCAAATAAACAAATGATAGCATTTCGTGCATAATTTTAAGTCTGAAGAAATACTTAGGCAAGATCATTTCAGATTCATCGACATAAAACTTCACTGAATTAACTGATACTTTTGCTTCTTTTTGAAAAACTTCCAAGAAAACACACTGAGACAAGTAATATTACAACAAGTGCATGTAATACACGAGTTTGGAACAAATTCATACTCATAGATGTAGAGAAGATTATAAAACATTCACCAGTTTCTGTTTAAGAGACATGTTTGGGTTCCTCAATTCCTGCCGCTGGACATTTACTTGATTAAAAGCAGCTTCAACTTTTTGTATCTGGAATAAAACAAACAATATCCATGGTTACGAAAATGCATTATTATACAGCTAGTTAGTGCAACTAGCCCTAGGGTACAGCGTTCATTAGCACCACTCCAACTTGCCAAATCATAAAATGTACCATCAACATTTCACTCAGCTTATCCTTCACACAAAGGCCTCGATTAAAAAAATAAGAACATATAGTCCAAATTTACACAACTGCATTTAATTTCAAATCGTAACAAAAACAGCTAGTAATTATTATTATTATTAATAATAACAGGATTCTGTGTTGAAAGAGGGGAGACAACTTTTATTCATCAAGATGTACATTTTATACCTATTTATCTAAGCAATTGAACATTAATGTTTTTTCAGGTTTTCGCCGGTTTTCCACAATAGTAGACAATTAAGCGAACCAATTTTCCTGGACTGTGGTCTAGTACTGGCCTGATTTCCACAATTAACAGTCAACAAAATGACCCCTAAACAAGAATTTGATGATAAACCATACAAGGTGCAAAAATAATCCACCAATACCAAATCAAACAATCTTTATATTAAAATTGACGTCAGATTGTACAATATTCAGTAAATCGCTCTCCTCAAATAAGTAGACTTAATATTGAGGTAGGTTGTAAGGGAGGATTTACTGTATTTTATAAATTCTAGTTTTCTTCCTAGCATGATGATTCCAATATTGTGAAAGGAATCCATGAGAGATATTGACAAAATTAATGTTCAAAACCAGTCTTTGAATTAATTTTTTGTGACAGGTTGCTCGACTATATACTTTGTGAAGGAAACTCTCTAAAACTAGGTTGCCCTCCAAAAGACTTAAAGAAGGAAAAATATCCTTTCGGGCAGGGGGCAACCCACTAATTCGAAGACTGCTTGAAAACATTCATGATAACCATACAGTTCAGAAACCAAGGAACAAAATAAAGTTTGTGAATTTCTACCATGATTTTCAAATTATCAGATTTTGTGCAACTACAGTACAACCTCTCCAGAGCGATCCTCTATAGAGCAACAACCTCCCTTCAGCAACAGCACGATTTTACAAATAATTTAACTTCTCTAGAGCAACAACCTCTCAACAACAACATAATTTTGCTACTCATAAAGAGTGTTGCATTGTAGAGGTTGCACTGTAGAGCCGCTAATCCAAGTTGCAGTCATCATAAGTGATTGATATAAATTCTGGTAATTTGTTTCACAAGCTATATAAAAAATATAACAAGTCTATATTAAAATGGAAGGGCTGAGATATTAGCACACAGTTCAGAGCAATGTTCGGAGCAGTTTTTCACACAGCTTGTAATCCAATTATCTAAGAAACAATCAACATGTTTCGGCACCTAATGGAAATAAATTGTGACAGAAACAAAAAAGAAGACTATCTAACATCATGATTAAACAAGTGAAATGTGTGTAGAACTTAAATTAACAGTCCTTCAAATGTAGCTTTTTAAGACAAAAAAGTCTTTAATATAATTTGTGGGTAATATACCCTAACATTTTCAAATCTTATAATAATAAATAAACATTTTTTTTTAATCTTAGCATTTTTTCATACTTCCTATTACATGTACATTCAATACAGACAGTAAACCTAACCAGTTTTTAGTTGAATACAAACAGTAAACCAAACCAGTTTTTAGTTGAATACAGGCTGTAAACCTAACCAGTTTTTAGTTGAATACAGACAGTAAACTTACCAGTTTTTTGTTGAATACAGACAGTAAACTTACCAGTTTTTTGTTGAATACAGACAGTAAACCTAACCAGTTCTTAGTTGAATACAGACAGTAAACCTAACCCGTTTTTAGTTGAATACAGACAGTAAACATAACCAGGTTTTAGTTGAATACAGACAGTAAACCTAACCCATTTTTAGTTGAATACAGACAGTAAACATAACCCGTTTTTAGTTGAATACAGACAGTAAACATAACCAGTTTTTAGTTGAATACAAACAGTAAACATAACCAGTTTTTAGTTGAATACAGACAGTAAACCTAACCACTTTTTAGTTGAATACAGACAGTAAACCTAAGCCGTTTTTAGTTGAATACAGACAGTAAACCAAACCAGTTTTTAGTTGAATACAGACAGTAAACCAAACCAGTTTTTAGTTGAATACAGACAGTGAACCAAACCAGTTTTTACTTGAATACAGGCAGTAAGTATAATCTTTTATCTTTTTTATTTATACTAATATAAACTTGTTTTCTGCTATCAGCTGCAAACTTTTCTACAAATCTAATCAGCAAGGAGAGAGAATGACCTAAATGTGATTCTTTCAGACAATATCCCCGAGAAGCAGCAGTAAGCCCAGGATTCAAACTACAGAACACGAGGCCCAGAGACCTAAGACACTCCATTATATAAGTTTAGCTGACAAGTGATTTTAAAATGAGCCACTAGTATTACCGGACAAGTACATGTGTCATGATCTGTAAATATATACATTCATGAATATGAAAATAGGGGAAAATATATGTACTCATTAAGAAGGGGAATGGGGCCGAATTTCAGTCCTAGAAATAGTGAAATAAAGGCCCTGATTACATACATATGATTGAATAGATCCTTGCTTCAGGGCTTCATAAGCTTCCAGTCTCATTTCTTCAGGAGAAATATCTGTAAAACCTATAATGAGAAACATTTGTAAAGTTAGGTATACTTTGGTATTAAAAATACAGGCAACTTGATTGTACTTAAAAAAGCATCAAGTATCCAGACCAATCAAGGAATTCTGCCTTTAAAACATAATAATTCATGACAGTAAATAGCTAACACATCGATTCTTTTATAAAGTTAGTTCAATAATTAGGTCAATACTAAAACTTCGTAGTGAGTGAGTGGTGAGGGAGGTAGGGGGGGGGGACAATGTAAGACAGGGGGACAAGTGTTAGGAGAAAGAGAACTGTCTCCCAATATTGGTCAACAAATAAAGCAATTAAGTTTCTGTTAGAAGAATATCGACAATATAAATCACCTACCTGGCAGACTTGGCAAATCTTTTTCAAATCCTAAACAAGAAAATGGCCACATTTTGCCACCTTCCCAAGTGGTAGAGACCTCACCAGCAAGCCCCTTCCTACAACAGATCATCATCAATGCATATAATATTGTATTTAAGGTTTTGAATTTTTTAACTAGGACAGTAGATTATAGCAATCCAATTCAAAGCATGAGTCCGGGCTAACGATTTACAGATTGGACCATGAATCTTATAACAAGCAAAAATATAACCTACTTCTCTTTTCACATTGTTCTCACCTTAGAATGCTGATAAAGCTGAGTATTGTTACATCATAAGCAATTCTAGTAACAAACACTAACATTCTTCATAAACACTAAACAAGACTAGGGAACACAAGAAACACCAACAATTTTAACAGTATATTTAACAGTGCAAATTAAAGAATCACGCTTCTATGCTAACATTTCTTTTTTAAGATTGCGATCAAATGATCTCAGAGGTGGCATATTTATACGGGGAAGTCAAAGACCGGGGCCCGCGAAGCGGGTCCCGGGCTTTGGCCTTGCCCGGCTATAGACAATGCGTACGTTAGAAAAGGTTCAATGTGAATTAAAACAATTTCAAATGTATTACCTATCGCCGAAAATCTCATTTCCAAATCATTGAATGGAGGCCGCCATTTTGGCCGACATTTTGTTTGTAACAACTAAATTCTCGTTCTCGTGTTGGAATATTTTTTTACATCGTAATATAATTACTCACTTATATTTATGTTTTCCTATCTGTTTACAAGAAATAGAAAGCAAACGATTCGAAGTTTTTTAAAAAAGAAGCTTTATTTTCAAAATACAAACGCTTTTGGTAAACTTTGTGAAAAGCGTCTGCTTAAAGTTTTGCGCACAAACGCTTAATAGGAAATAGAATGACGTCACTTTTTGTTTACGCAAGGTGCTCGACCAATCTCTACCTAGAGTTGTCGTTCCTTTCCAATAGACTCGGAGCTAGTTCGATAAACAACTATAGTACAACCTTAGTAGCTCTCCGGAAGTTAAACTGCGCATGTCCTTAATCGAACTGAGTCTAGTCGTACTATGGTAAAACAAAACAGAAGCGAGTCTTTTCGACCCAGACACTTTTCGACCCAAGCCAAATATCAAGACTTTTTGATCCCAGGATGTAAAACACTATGTATTCGTGTTCATTCAAATGAATGATGCTTGAATAATATTCCAGTGACTAATGGCAATGTTTACGTTGAATCGCGAATTCATATGATAAATACTTCCTAACTAGGTAACATTCAATTATGTTGGTCAAAACATGCTTACATAACCCTAAATCTAACGATCTTTTGCACTTTTACAGCATCATGATATTAATTAAAGAAATACGATGTATTCAAATGAAATACGTCATTAATTACTTATAAATTTCCTATAGCTGCCATCTTGGAACGAGATAAACTAGCGTATTATCGTTGGTTGAACGAGAGTAGCTAGACTAACCAGACTAGAGCACGACTAGGGTTGGTTCGATCTATGTTTAGTTGAACTATTGTAACTATAGTTATTAATCGAACTCGCTCTCGACTTCCCCGTTCCATAGGCTTAGCCTATTTTCATATTACTAATTTTTCAAGTTTAAATCATGATTATCCAAGTATGAGACTATTTTTCTCAGCATTATTTAGGAGAAATGTTATGAATGAAAATGGTAACATTCAAGTTGAACCAAACATGTATGCTGAGCCTACAACTTTTGAAGCGTAGTACCTGATGTCTGGGACAAAAAATCTTGGATATTTACAAACTTACAATTTCTCAATTACATAGATTATTTGGTAAAATAACAGAATTAAAAAAAAATCAAAAATGGAATGCTGAAATCCTCCAACTCCAACTATTTTCTCATTTGAACTTAAAGCTATGTTCCTATACAAGCCACTATAGTATAAAACATTGGGTTTGATATTTAAAACAAAAAATTATTTTCATCACTTACACAATATCTGCTGGCGATAGTTGTGCAGTAGTTTGATTGTTTTTTAACTGTTGTTGTTGAGTATCAGGTGCAATCCATTTGTATGGATTCTGATTTTGTCCAAAAGAATCTCTGAACGAAACAGGCTGACCGCCACCACCTCCCTTTTTACCAAACAACTGCCTCTGTGCGGTAACACTGAAACCTGAATTGTATAATAGTCAAGATTTATAATGGATATAATGCAACAGACCTTAAATTATAATACAAAAGCCTGAAACATCTTTTTAATCATTTTGAGGTAGATGCAGTTGCCTGAGTTGATGGACAAGGCTGAACCCCATAATTTTGACATAATAAGGCATAAAATTGTACATAAAGGCAGTGGTACATTTGCACCTGTCTGACTATACTGTATTCTACATTTTCAATTAATATAGATAAGAAAAATGACAATAAAACACTGTAAACATATATTTAATACTTGAAACGTAATTTCTAGCAACAAACATATAGAAAAAGTTGAATATAACACAAAAGAAATTTTAAATCTCGAATAGCAGAAGAACTCGAGAAGTTATCCGAACAAGGCTACTATCCGAATATTACTATACTACTACCAACACTACATAACGATCGTCATTTCAAACTTACCTTGATTGCTACCGCTTGGATGCTCATTCCAACATTTATTACCATAACGGCACGATCCTTGCATGAAAAATTTACAAACAGGCATTATGGTATTATTAACAAATTTATGAAATAAAAAAAATTAGTTTCGTTTTGCATACGGTGATTATGTAATTTCTACATTTTCATGAACTTCTAATAGTGACACTCGTAGCGTTTACCTCCCTTGATAGAAAGGCCTTATGTTGCACGAGATTTACTTAGTCAATTCATATCTTGCATGCTGACAGTTGACACACATGGACTGTATACGTACGGTCTTCGTACGGGTTATTGCGATTTCAAATGTCAGTTCTTTTTATACCTGTCTAATTCATCACATGATTACTGTATACATGCTAAGATTACGTGAATTATTATCAAATTGATATTTTTGAGTTGGTAAGTATCATTTTCACAGGTAGAAGTCACACCATCATTTCACTGTATACTGACTTTGAATTTAACATATAAAACAAATAAGATATGCAATGGGAATAAGAAACAATCATGCTTTAAATAGAGGGTGACTAAAAAAGTTATACATATAATCAGGGATGCTATCATTCCTGATATAATATATAAGTATACCGTATAAATATAGTGTTCCAGAGCTGAACAAACCATTAAATTCCTGTAAAAAACGGATTGCTATCTATTTTAATCTTAATGGACGCATAATAAAACATAAATATATATCAGCGTTAACATTTTTTGTGTCATGAAATCCAACATGTCACCAAACAAGGCAGTGAACTTTAATCTTTTTCATATGCAAGTACGCTAAAGCTATTTCTGAACCATTTTTACAAAAGTTAAAATAATAGAACTAATTTCAATTCTTCTTCAATAAATAAAACTTTATCTGGAAACACGCGAAGTTTGATAACTAAAACTATGGCTATTTGAAACGTGCATATGTAAATTAAGCGTACCTGACTATTAATTAATGTTATGTTTGGTAACACGTACGTACATCTTGTGTTTCTGTCGCGGATTTGCCCTTCGCTAAATTCTCATTTGAATCAAATCATTGAAATGCTCGTGTGACTAACCGAGGATCACACACTTTCTTTCAAGATTAAATATTTAGAAAAGAAATACAAGGTATATGAAAACCATTTAAATTTTGATACAGGTTGATTTACTTTTTATTATACATAGTTATCAGCAAAATTTAATGAAAGGAGTTTTTAGATTTCAACCAGATGTTGTTAATCTGAACTTAACGTTAACTATGCACATTAGCCTCTTTATGGCACCGATAAGCCTTGGTAAATATTCAGTTCAAAGATCGGACATACTATCACAAGTTTGGCACCATTTCTTATCGAACGTTTTTACATAATCATGTCGAGTGTCTATATTTGGTTACAGTAACATCACGATCAACGTAGATTTATTTCACTACGATCACGTCTTTCTGATTATTGTTACTATTCCATATTTTCATTGTCCATCCTGTTGGCCTCTGGTACTCATCTAAAGATGTTCAAGTTTGTTCTCCTAGCAGGTAAATATAATTACATATAAATTAACAATAATAAAACGTAATTGCCGCGTTTTTGATATCTGATAATTATCTCAGTGTAAAGAAAAACAACAACATTGATTTTTTGAAGATTTAATTACTTTGAATTGTACAACAAAACACACAAATTTGCGAACTAGTATTATTTCTTCATTTGTCTATGTTTCGGCGCAACCGCCTTTATCAAGACATAATAAAATAATAAAATAACGGACGTTACGTCATAATGATTATCATATTAAGCGTAACGTAAAAAGGCGGGAATGTGTGCAGTACAATAACAAAATGTAAATATATCCTATATAGTAATATATGATATAAAAAAGCAAAAATAGGACACAACGAAAGCGAAGCTTAACTACTTTTTTTATGAACATTTCATGAAATTAACAAGTTTAGTATTTTCAGAACCAGATTCTTGAGTGACTAGGGCCGGTCATAGCTTTCAAAACAATACGCACAAACATGATTAAATATATAGATGATCATAATCCTTATAAATAAAACAGCTTTTGTTGACTTTTATATGACTATTTACTATGTATACGTCTTGAATAAAGTTCTGTTCTGTACTATTTCTTTTTCTCCAGGCATTATTTCCTTTTAAAATTATTCCAATTTTACATCAGTGAGCAGTTAACTTAGCTAGAGTTCTTGTATTAATCATGTTTTCCACAAGTAAATGCCAAGTTTTCCGAATAAGTAGTGGAACACGAACGATTTTAGAAACAACGTCTTCAAAAAACCATGGCCGCAATTATAACCAAAATTAATCTCACCCACTGAGTCAGAGATATATTCAGAGAGGAAATTTAGTCAATCATACAAGTATCAATAAACTAATGTGGTGGTGAACTTGCGTAGGTCACCAATAAGGTTAGGCAGTACATTTAATTACATCTATGTTGTGTCCATTGAAGTGTACATGTTTGGATTTAAAACCCGATCTGAACCCGCCTCCACAGTCGAGTGGTTAAGGTCGCTGACTTCAAATCACTGTAACCTCTCACTGATAGAGGGTCATGAGTTCTAGTCAAGCTACCGACCATGTCTCTTTATGTGAGAAAGTAGGCAGTTGCTTACGGAGTATGGGAGTCTAGTACTGGTTCTTCCCAGGAACGATAATTAGGTGAACTGCCATGCTTATATGACTCTGACCGTTGAAAAGGGACGAAAACCCCAATGAAACAAACAAACATACAAGTTTTATTTAGTCAATCATTTTTGTAGCATTTTCCTCGCGAGAAATATGCTTTTACATATCCATGAACAAATGTATTACAGCCTTGATCAGCTATGTGAAGGCGGATTGTGGTTCCTGTGCGAATAGTTTGACGAAGGAACCATTGTGTGCCTTTGATGGCAAGAATTACCGTAAGAAACCTTTTATGTTGATCCTTAATACTTTCCCAGTTAAAACTGCATTCGTATAAGTTAGTGAATAAGTTTAGTAAAGTTTCACGCCATTTCTCTTCTCAATATATTTTCAAAAATACACGACAGACCTGTTACTATCTGTCAAGTAGTTATTTATATTTCATGAATAGTTCATTAAGTATTAAAGAAAAGTTGATGTCTGTATATCGGACTATTAAAGATAGTACGAGGGTTCAACGCAACAGTGTCGTAACTCATATAGAAATAAGAACAAGTTACGACAGTGTTGTGCTGAGCCCTCGAGTTGTCTTTGGAGATTATGTCTCTGTAAAACTGACCGGACAATACGTGGGCTTCTCTCTGATCTTAAACCCGCGACCACTCTACCACCAGATCTGTTTGTTGCATAAATTAACGAATCATCAGTGATATACTGTATGGTGTTATCAGAGATTCGGACAATTGATGTATTTGACAAGTAAGAAGGTAACTCTGTGATACATTGTATTTCCTTCGTGCATTTTATAACATTTTGACAATGACATTTTGACATAATTATGTGGTTAGATTCAACTGTCAAAATGCAATATCTAAGTTGTTGAGTTATTTAGATTCATCCAATCACGTATCTAGACAATATGTATTATTTCTATTTATCAGAGACGTTAGCAAATCCTTGCATATTCAATGTGATGGCTTGTAAGTATAAAGTCAATGGTATGACTCTAGAGATTGCAAACAAAGGTGAATGCCCAAGCACAACAAATGTAAAGCCAATAGTTTCAACAAACTCAGGAAGCGTTACAGACGATTGCTCCAGATTGTCTTCATGTACATCCACCGAAACCGTACTTATCTGTGGAACAGACGGTCAGACTTATCGTAAGGATGTCTTTCTTAACTACATGTACAGTAAACCCTAATTTTGAAACAACTCCGTTATTAAGAACATCCCATCTTCTTCTTCTTCTCGTTCACTGCGACACAGTCAGGCCAGTCGCAAGGATGAACTTGGTGGTCCGCCTGAGGTCGTCCACATCAACATGTAGTTTCTGATGAAGTATCGTCTTTGTAAGCCATGCAATAGGCTATTTAATCTAGGACCAATTTTCATGACTTCTATGTTTTAACTAGACAATGAGACCACATTAATATACTACTAAGCCTATTTGAATTAGCTTCCACAAGTGTTCGTCAAACCGAGGTTTTTCTGAATATTAAAAATCCATCTACATTTGTATTTCGATGTAGCAAGGGATTTTTAAATTGAGATTGTTGCTGTACATAGTTTTATACTGACCCGATTCCTCAATGATTAGTGTAAATACGGAGTAAAGAAACTAACGTATTGATTTAGAAGGTAAGAAATAGGACTGCTTTAATACCCTAAATGGTACATGCGCTCACAGGAACATATAATAGTTGATAAAACACCTAAGAATTCCACATATGTGTACATGTATTAAGGCAACAAATGAAGGTAGCACATTTTGTGTACTGTATTTGTATCCATGACCTTCTGAAAGTTAGCGATCCGTTTATTTTTTGTGCAAACATGTAGGGGTTTGTTACTTATGTTTTTGCTTCCCTTTAAGACGAGTTGTTCTATATTTTTACACGATTATTTGATTAAATAACAGCGGTAATTTAGTACATGTATAAAAAAGTTCTAATTCATTTCAGAAAACAAATGCGACTTTGCGCGAGCGCAATGCAAGTACCAAGCGAACGGCATGAGGTTCGATATGGATCACATGGGTGAATGCGGCAAAATTGATACCAGTGGACTCGCTATTGAAACTGGTACCAACACATTGACTTCAACCACTGACAGATGCAACATGAACTGCGACATGACCGAGACATATAAAGTCTGCGGAAGTGATGGAGCTACATACCGTAAGTAATTAAAGTTTCGACCAGTTATTAGCGCCAGAGCATCGGTACATGTATTTATTGAGCATACTGAGGTAGTTGCATTATGAAGTTGAAATATTGAAAACATAACTGAAAGTATGTGGTCATAATAAAGAGGTGTGCGTAACATTGAACAGTTCACTTAGTCTAGATTATATTTTAATGTATCGTTCTTGTAATTAATCAAACCGAATAGCGTAAAATCAGTGTTTGAAGACTATGTACATGTAATATGACTTATGATAATATTGCTACATCGACCATTCGTTAAGGTTACTGATGTAAACATACTGTCTCATTACAGAAAATAAATGTGACTTCTACGAAGCGAAATGCAGAGCTGAAGCTAGCAAACAGAGATTGGACGTTGTGTCACTTGGTGACTGCCGAACAGACGCCAGTTTGGGAACTAGTGTTCTTGGATAAGTAATTTGTTGATTAAACAACTAAACAATACATATGATAAGGGTTGTTGATTTTTCATTAGAGTCTATTAACACATTTCTTCGGATTTTAGTAAGTTATACGTTTTAGTCATCTATCTCAAGATTTCACCCAATGGAAGGAAGAGTTTCTTCTGAATCATCCAATAGAATGAGGAATTTCTTCTGAATAATTATTACGTCATGCCAAGAAATATAGGTAAAAAGTGAGCTTAGACACCTTCGCGAAAAAAACACATACATTTTATGCATTTTACATTGAAAACGGCAGATCGATAGGTGTATTTTTTAAACGTGATTAATTAAAATATGTGACAAGTACTAATTAAATATTTTAAAACGAATACAATTTAATGTAATAATGATTAAAGTGAAAAAAAACATTTGTTTAATGTAAAAACTCTATCGATATTCCTAAGCACATGTCCGCCAAAGTTTGGTATGAAAGACAATTACGAAACAAATATAAACGCATTTTAATGAGCAACACTTTTTTACATTCATTTGAGGCTATATTTTGACTTAATGATCAACCGAATAATGTGTGAGGTACGTATGTGTAGCACCAAAGATTTCCATTCTCTATTACCATCTTGCTGCCGTGCTACACAGACTTTCGGGCACTCTTTGTCAAACAAAATATGTCTTGTTTTCTTGAAGGTAAGCATTTTACTTGTCCACAGTATAATTGCAATTTGCTGAGCATCTTTTACAGTTTGTACTTTAGGAACCATTTACTTTAATAATAAATGAATTATTTGAAATAACCAATTAAAAAGAACATAGTCGCCACAAGAACAATCGCTAAAGCGTTATTAATGCTGGAGGCTGATTTGGAAGATTCTCTGAGAAACTTGCGTCTATCCTCCACTTTTATTTCTATGCCTGCACTGTCATCTGATGTCAGTCCACAAACATGATGGTAACATTGGCGCACCCTTGTAGTATGTTCGTCATCACTTCGTTCAGTATCTGAAGTTAATTTACATATCCTTTTAAAATAAATTCTTAAAGAAATTAAAAAAGAAACAGATATGGCTCAAACAACCTTCTAGACAGACATAAAAATATCATCATTAGTACCATCATTTAGACGAAATGATTGCTAAAATACAGTAATACCCCAAACCCAATCAACCTAAAACTCGCCCAGAAAAGAAAAATGAACATGCATAAAATGGAAGACAAAAACAAACACGGAAATATACAGTATAATGAAGGATAAAACAGCTTCACAGAGGGTACCAATTTAGAAAGTACAGTAGCGAAATTACAGGAGGTTAAAACCAGTTTTGAGGGTCGAACCTCAAACTTACACCCGAGTGAAACATTACTGTATAAGTGTTGATACAAGTGATGGTATCATTCAGAGATTTCCATGTCTAGGCGATGTGAATGTTCAAATAATTTGAACTGGACACGAATGTGTGGACCAACTAACGAAAGGATACTTAAGTGGCTTTTTCCATGTTAAAATTTAGCAACATAACCCAATTGTAGCCACATAAACCCACTTTTGGACACTTTCTAAGTGACTGCAAAAGAAAAAAAGAGTCCTAACCTTAACCCAATTTGTTTGGGTCAAGTTGGTCAAAATTTAGATAAACAAGATGTGGTAGAAACATGACCCTAGGATCGAGGTCATGGTCTCCCAATCAGGCATCTATATATTAAAGGCTCTCTCCCAGACTGACGTACTAGAATGTCTCATGACTTACCTGTTGACAAATCTTCGGTCTCCACATCAAGACTCAGTTCTATATCCTCATTTTTACCTGATTCTTTAATCAATCCTCCACTATGGACTTCCGCTGGTCGAAGTCGAGTTGACCATGTGGTACCACGTATCTAAAACAACAGGTTCAATAAAAGTCAATGAATCAGGAGTTCAGCGATAGGGTATCAACGTACTTAGTGTAACAAATAGCATATCAAAGAGTTTTTGTCAATAAAGCGAGAGTGTTGCCAATATAACAAAACAGACACACATCATGTAACTCTTCCCTGTAAGAAAGTAATGTAATATTGTGTGACAAAACAGAAGAACACAAGTGAAGGCCTACACGTAACAGTATAAAATGCACCATGATAGACATGAAAAAGGTAAAATTAAAGTGCATGAAAGTTGCGATGTAAAGAAACCAAACATGGCTTATCCCACTCTAAGATACTCGATGTAAAATAATTTAATAGCGGCAAGTTGTTTTTAGGCATGATTTGAATTACATAAAACAGTAAATGTTTGACTTTAACGATAGATCGACTTCTGATGTTCCACAAGTCCATTCAGTCAAGACAGTCTCATAATATTGTATTGTCCCCCAATCTCTTTATACAATTAATATAATCAATCGCATAGATCTAGTCAATCTTCAGGTACATTCTCAAATAGTAGGATGCTACTTTTACCACTAGGAAGTGACATTTCATGGTTAAAACAAGTTGAGTTTAAAGTACAAGTGTTTCCTTCTGTGATCGCCATGTTGGAATTCTGTTAGTTGTGTTTATATCCGACACACTATAACAAGAAGCCGTACCGTCAAAATGTAGAGACCGACTCTGTAATAAACTATAATTACCTCGTCCTCCGACTGTGGTTTTGTACATAAACTAATTGCAACCGTTAGGACAAACTGCAATGCCATTATCATCTCTGAGTAGTAAAAGCTGTGGACTTTGGAGAGAAAATCCGGTCTGGTGTCTGGCTCACCACAGGATGGTACGGGATACACAATCTCTAGCACTAACCGTATTATGCCACAAATATTAGCCACCACAATCCCATAGAAAGCACCCTGCAACACGATACTAATCAATTACAAAACTGCGCGATACCATAATTTAATGAGACATTTAGTTTATTATGTTTACAATTAATACTGCATTGATTACTTACTAGTAAGTTATGTCAAGGAACATTTTGTGTAATATATTTCCTATGTACCATGTTTTTAGAAATACAAAAATGTAGTTAAAATATGAATAATAAAAAAATATATATATAATAGTATATAATTTATTATTTAAATATTTTTTGTACCATTTTGTGTTTCAAACTATTTATTTCATTCTTTCACATGAAATTGTACCTGTTCAGTGGTTCTATTCCAAAATACTACCAATCCAAAGAGAATTGGCAAAGGCGCCGTAATAAAACCTTCTACAACCACAATGTAACTAAAGAGTTGTCCCCCTTGAGCCGCCTTGACGACTGGAATCCACAAAACCGTCAGTATACAAAGAACTACGATGTAAGCCCTAGAAACGGAACATATATATGTCATTCATGACGAAATAAAAAATAAAACATAGTAATATACCAACCGTAACACGCGTAATAAATGCTGCCAATTACAAGCGTTTTCCTAGTTTTGTTAGTGTGAGTCTATGATTGCGTCAAAGGTTAATAGACATTAGATGATGATTAATTTACTCACGGCTTGTGATAATTAGTGATAATTTTTTTCGACAAACTGTAATGAATAACAACCTTGCTGTTAGTGTTACTTTGATATATTATGAAACTATTGTCAATAAACACTTCCTTCATGCAAATTTCGAATATTTTATTCCTGTAATTGTTTTATTAAAAGATTAGTCGAACTTACACCATAACTGGTTAATAGTTATTTTAAAGTCCCATTAGCTTTTTGCTATAAAAATATATGCAAAAAACAAACAATTGCTGATATTATCTCAAGATAATTATTACCGACGAAATAAGCCCTGTTTCTTCTAAAAACACTAATTTCGCTGTGAATTTTGCTTTTATAATTTTGAAATATATAGAGCGTGTGACGTCACTTCATGACGTGCGCATAATATTACTGCGGGAAAACACAGCTCTTCTATAGATAGTTTTTTTTCAATGATACTGAAAAATACGATAGTGGTTTTGGATACATTTTTTCTTGCTATAAAGTACGCACGGGAAGAAAACACACCGGATTCCTCTGTTATTGAACAAACAGAAACTATCACGACCGATAAATTTATATGATTATGGGACTTTAATGGATGATAGGTTGCTATTTTAATCTGTTAACAAACATGCTCGATGTCAAAGGAAACTAACACATTTACCTGCCAACAAGTAACAACTCATGTTGTTTAGCTTTTGGTCTGACCCTTCTCCAGATATCCATCGTAAACACGGTACTAGAACTGTTAAATATGGAAGTCAACGACGTCACAATGGCCGACAACATCACCGCCATGATTAATCCACGTGCTCCTGTAAACAAATTAAAATGACAAATAAAGGATAATTTTTATGAAAACGATCCCTTAAATCGTTTGATATTTTGCATGTTTTGTCTGCCAATGTTTTTCGACACGATGTCTTATCGTGTAAATTAGCGCATGCACGGAAATCGTAGATGTTCAAAATGCAGTAAATTGTACAGGTTTTCGTGTATGATTAGGGAGTGCGAAGTATATGTTACGCCTGTACTGTGTAGCGCCCCATGCGATATTCAGCGGTGCTAAATAATAAGCGACATTTAAGTTAAAATTGCCGCAATTAACGGAAGAAGGTTTTGTGACCTAATTTTAATGGCAACATTGCGGCATTTAATGGCACTACATACTGTATCACACACGCATCACGTGGTACATTAACGTTCACTAAATCTAACCTTTAGGAAGCAGCTCCAGGACTAGCTTCGGATAAGCAATGTTAGAACAACCGGCTGCGTTATCACATACTTTCAAACATATTTCCGGATCAACACACGCAACTTCGTCTGAAATTAAACATATGATTAGTCTGAAATAAGCTGGTGAACGTTTAACAATGCAAAACAATGCAAACCGTTAACAAAATGTTTTATTTTACGGTTAAGCCACACACATCGATTATTTCCAAAGGTGTAAAAGGAGGACAGGATTGTACTTAAGCAACCACCGTATTTCGAATTTTCATTGTTATAAATGAAAAATTCAAATGCATGTTAATAAGGTATCATTATAGAAACTATCACATTTTGTATTGTGTCTTCTAGCATATATAATACATATATAATAAAATTCCACCTGATATCGACCAAGTGTTTCCAAGGCTTTTTCCAATGATTTAAAATTTAAGATGGATATTATAAAATCAGCTTAGCGTAAAGCGGAACTCATTTTTTCACTAGGTAGTATAATGATTGCAATACATTTCTTGTCTCGTTTTAATATGAATGATATAAATGAGGACAGCATTGTTACCTGTATACAGAATCCTGCTGATCATTCCAGGTATCATCATGATGAACAATGGCAAGATTTTCAGAAATCCACCCAGCAGTGTTCCGCCTTTGGCATGAGTTATATTCTTAGCAGCAAGACATCTTTGTACCATAATCTAATATAGAATATTCCTTTTTATAACAAACATTTTACTATCGTTAAGCAAAGATTAAGGGACACTTTTATTCAAAACTGGAGAATGAGATTGAATGTATCATCAATGGCTTTTTCTTTATTGGGAAATATGTTGGAATTTTGAATACAAACACTATCTAAATATCATTACAGTTAAAAACTGAAGAGAAGCCTTTTCGAAACTAACACTTTTTAGCCATAGAAACTGGTACATGGAACAAACCTAGAAGCATGCCTTTTGATGATAGAACATGTAATTTTTGTATGAAATTAGAAGACGAGTTTCCTTTTATCATAGAATAGTAAAAAATGAAAATGTAATTAAAAGAATAGGAATATATAATTATGTTCATAAAGCTTTTATTTGTAAAAGACAAATAACACAAATTCAATATTTTCCACGATTTATCTTAACATAACAAATTATGCTTTGCATTTTTTATGAATAATTTATATTATTATTCAACATATTTGTTATTTATTATCATATGATAATAATTATATAAGTTTTCTTCCTGAAGTGTCTTAATAAATTTGTTTAGTTTTATGCATGTATATTATATCAGTATTAATTACGTACGTTTTCGGTGTTACAATATATATTTTGTTTGTAAATATGTTGTCATTGTGAGACACAGCTGAGATGGCCTAATGGATTTGAAATAAAGTATCGATCTATAAGTCATTGTTTCATATTTTAGAAGTCATTGAAGTCATAACCGTCTCAAATTACTCGAAATAACAGAATAGTGTTACTAAGACGCCTACACATACATGCAGTGCATGACTTTTACATAATTGTTACACTTCTATTACATTCTGAAATAGAACTTGCCTTACTTTACTTTTATCAAATGACATTATAACTAATTCTGAGCAAAGTCGCTACCATAATAGAGGATTAAATAAGATCGATGACAATATCAATGAAATAAGATAAAAAAGATAGATAGAAACTACAAGAGCTTTCTACCTGATCACAAATCCAGTACCAAGCAGAGGCGACACCAGTTTGTAAGATCATAGAAGGCCAAGGGAAGTCAGCACTAACATCACGAAGCACATGTAGAGCGTCCTCACGTGGTACACCACATGTACTGTTAGGTAACATCACTGAAGGTATGGCTGACTGGTAGAGAGTATTCAGGTTACCATAACCACCCACTTCATCCAAACCTGAGAAGATACATGTTCGTCAAAAAGTATTTACTTGAATTCTAGGCAAGAATAGTGTATCTCGGTCCCGGACTGTACTCCCAGGTAGTTCCGGATGAGTGGTCCGGGAAAACCGTGCAGAATCATCACGGTGTGGCATTTTTTCATTTCATGGATAACGGGACCAGCACCGAAACAATGAGAATGAGTCGTAATCAAAATATAAGAAAGCAAGAAACAGGTGATTTTAATTTCAATCTTCTGAAGAGCATTTAAGATAATAAAAAAACAAGAGATTAGGAGATTTACATTACATCAAAAAGTATAATGCATTTATATAAAACTATACACAGAGGTAACAATCGAAGTTCACAACTCGACCTGCGAAAAATAAAAAAACTAATAATTTGTCTTGAAAATGGCAATAATCAAAGAAGACACATTATAGTAACATTCCATCATCAAATATTTTTTTTACATTATCATTTTATCTATAGTTCTGTATTTCTAAATTGAAAAATATAATGGGCTTTTAAAGGATCAATAAGAATGAATCATACTTAGTCCCATGACGACAAATGCACCAATCACCATAATGACGGACTGAGCTGTATCTGTATAAATCACCGCTGTGAGACCACCTGGTGGGAAAAATATAATATAAATAGTATTTGTATACAGAAACATCAAGGAATGACTCTTTGACAAAGTACATGTATAAATTATGATAATGTCATAATGTTTCGAAAGCCACCAAAATATGTCCGTAATACAACCTCTGCACAGCAACACCCTTTGGGAGAAGAAAAAATGTGTCATTGTTGAGAGGTTACTATTATTGCTCTGGAGATATTAAATTATTAGTTATGTTGTACATTTAGGAAAAATCATGCTGTTGCTAAAGGGACGTTGTTGCTCAAGAAGGGTAGTTCTAAGGAGGTTGCACTGTACAGCCTTTTATATGCAGGTTGTCTTTGTTCAGTGATCCTTTTTTAAGAATAGTTAATAGCGTTTTTTTATAGAATGACCTTTATTCACAGGGTGGCATTGATTCGAAGGTGGCCGCAAACACAAGTTTGGATTTATTTTGAAACAACAACAACGAAGTATACACTGAAACAGTTTTACGAATATCCATCATGGGCTTAAAGAATAACATTTTACGTTAAAACACATATATCTAAATTATCTGATGGGTGGATTCTGAGAACGGAAATACATCGACCAATCATTGACAGGCATTTACAGAATGTCTGATTACGCGCTATGTACATAATATTCTGCTTTTACTTTTCTGCTGAATTCGACTTTTAAGATTTAGCCTGAAGGATACGTATTCGAATATTATATGATGAAGCAATTAAGAACAAAAATGATTGGACTTCAATATCTCCTCAAGATAAGCTTAGTACTCGTGATAATGATGCTTGTGATAATAATTTACTGTACTAGTATTCAAAGAACTCATACCTAGAATCGTAAATATTGCTGTGATAAACAGAAGCCCTATTATAGAAGGGTACATGTTCCAGTTCAAGGCAAGTTGTATGTAGATTGCTCCGGAAAATATTGTTGCCTGAAACGAATAATAAAAATGTGATATCGCCTTAATGTATGCTCTGTAAAGTGGAAAAATACACCACGAGCTTTTTTCTATGTGCAACCGTGGAAATATCAAATTAGGTCATCGAATTAGGCCAAAACGCCAAAAAGAATCAGTCCCTTGGCAGTAGTCTTTTTTACATACTAAAATACAATCAAAACGTTATCTATAGTAACTTGTATTTCTAAGTCTCACTGTCGGAAATTACTGACGTAGTCAGACTGACGGAAACTTACCGAAAGGCGTGTGACAATATGTAGGAACAGCGCCAGTACACTGAGGTAGATTCGTAATCTTTCTCTGCCAAAACGTTTTTGCATGTATTCTGGAAGTGTATATACCTAGAAATATTGAAAAAAGGTTAAGAAAATATAATGCACTGTACTGTAATGCATGGCATACTAGTAGTTAGTCACTCACATAGGAAGTACTTTTCATCGTATGATATTAGACAGCTGGTATGTCAGAAAGCGAACAATCTACTTTTTTGGTTATTAGTGAGCTTTTATCTGTTCAGTTAGTAGAAGCTGTGCAGAATCTGGATCTGAATACCAGCTTTAAAGAGTAGTTTTATTAGTTATTACTCTTTTATTTATACAGCTATTGTGTCTTATTGTTTATTCAGCATTTTCACTGTTAACTTTCTAATCGTGTGTGACTTATATTAGCTGATGCATGACTTATCCTAGTTATTAAATGAATTATCCTAGCTAGTGTGTGACCTACTCCAGCTAATATATGACTTACCTTAGCTAATATTAGACTTACCCTAGCTAATATATGACCTATACTAGCTAATATATGACTTACCTTAGCTAATACAAATGTATATGACTTACCTTAGCTAATATATGACTTACCTTAGCTATTACTAGTATATGACTTATCCTAGATGATGTATGATTCACCCTAGCTGATATAAGACTTATCCTAGATGATGTATGACTTACCCTAGCTGATATATGAATTATCCTAGATGATTTATGACTAACCCTAGCTGATATATGACTTACCTTAGCTAATACTAGTATATGACTTATCCTAGATGATGTATGACTTATCCTAGCTACTATATGAATTATCCTAGCTAGTGTATGACCTACTCCAGCTGATATATGACTTACCTTAGCTAATATTAGACTTACCTAGCTAATATATGACCTATCCTAGCTGATATAAGACTTACCCTAGCTATAATATATGACTTATCCTAGCTACTATATGAATTATCTTAGCTAGTGTATGACTTTCACCAGCTGATATATGACTTACCTTAGCTAATATTAGACTTATCCTAGCTAATATATGACTTACCTTAGCTAATATTAGACTTATCTTAGCTGATACATGTATATGTATTATCCTAGCTACTATATGAATTATCTTAGCTAGTGTATGACTTTCACCAGCTAATATAAGACTTACCCTAGCTAATATTAGACTTATCCTAGCTAATATATGACTTACCCTAGCTAATATGTTACTTACCCTAGCTAATATATGACTTACCTTAGCTAATATATGACTTACCCTAGCTAATATATGACTTACCCTAGCTAATATTAGACTTATCCCAGCTAATATATGACTTACCCTAGCTAATATTAGACTTATCTTAGCTGATATAAGACTTACCCTAGCTATTATATGACTTACCCTAGCTATTATTTGACTTATCCTAGCTGATATATGACTTACCCTAGCTAATATATGACTTATCTTAGCTGATATAAGACTTACCCTAGCTATTATATGACTTATCTTAGCTGATATAAGACTTACCCTAGCTATTATATGACTTACCCTAGCTATTATTTGACTTATCCTAGCTGATATATGACTTACCCTAGCTAATATATGACTTACTTTAGCTAATATATGACTTACCTTAGCTAATATATGACTTACCCTAGCTAATATATGACTTACCTTAGCTAATATATGACTTACCCTAGCTAATATATGACTTACCTTAGCTAATATATGACTTATCTTAGCTAATATATGACTTACCCTAGCTAATATATGACTTATCTTAGCTGATATAAGACTTACCCTAGCTATTATTTGACTTATCCTAGCTGATATATGACTTACCCTAGCTAATATATGAATTACTTTAGCTAATATATGACTTACCTTAGCTAATATATGACTTACCCTAGCTAATATATGACTTACCTTAGCTAATATTAGACTTATCCTAGCTAATATAAGACTTATCCTAGCTAATATAAGACTTATCCTAGCTGATATATGACTTACCCTAGCTAATATATGAATTATCCTAGCTAATATATGAATTATCCTAGCTAATATATGAATTATCCTATCTAATATAAGACTTATCCTAGCTAATATATGAATTATCCTAGCTAATATATGAATTATCCTAGCTAAAATATGAATTATCCTAGCTATTATAAGACTTATCCTAGCTAATATATGAATTATCCTAGCTAATATAAGACTTATCCTAGCTAATATGTTACTTACCCTAGCTAATATTAGACTTATCCTAGCTGACACTTTTTGTATATTACTTACCCCAGCTGATATGAATACCGGCAGGAAAAACCAAGACAAAAGTTGAATCAGCATTGCAGGCTGAAGTGAACGATTCAAAATTCAATTACTTTAGTAACAATTTCCTTATTGAATCAGTTGCAAAATATTAATTTAAAAGTTACTCAGAAGAACACAGAAAAGATACCCATCGATATCTACAGGTATTATTTTTCACTACAGTTTAACGTCACACCAACAGATAGGGTTATTTAACAACATTGCTGGCAGCACTAATGGTAGTGAGGGGCAAGTGATTACAAGATAGAGATCATGACCATTCGGAGAAGCCGCGCTTACAAGGAATTAACTGAAAATAGGTCAGTCTGCAATATCATCAAAAAAACGTTCAGCTCAATACTTTTGTGGAAATATGGTCGACAAACTTCTGAACCCTAAAATATAGGCTGAGGGTCAAGCTGTCAATAATTAGGTCTTGGTAATAATAAGAAACTATGACTAAGGTGTCAATGCTATTAAAAAGTACTTTGAGACTTACAGTTCGTTACGGGGCCTTTAAAATACATGTGTACATTGATTACATGTTTTATATTATGAAATTATGATATACTTACAATCCATTCAAACAAGACAAATACAATGCCTGCCGCAGCCCCGGAACCCGCCAGACCAATGAAATGTTCACTGCCAATGTTGCTGCCAAAGATAGAGGCACCAACCTTTAACAAGAACGCAAGAGTTTTAGTTACATGGTATAAATAGCATATAAATTTTGCTCGAACGCTAATAAATGAACTTATTGTCAGCGGAACAGGCTTGTTGTCAATGATATATTGATGATATATATTGAATAATGTTATTTATAGACTTACAATGCATTGCAACATCATTCTGTTAAGCAACACCCTTTTGGATAAGCACAATTATTTTGCTGCTGAGAGGTTGTTGCTCTACAGAGGTTAAATCAACAGTTAAGTCGTGTTGTGGGAAAAATCAGGCTGTTGTTGAAGTATGGTTGTTGCTCAAGAGTGGGTCACTCTGAAGAGATTGTACTATATAAGCGATCTGTATTGTTGCAGCGATGCACCGCCATGCATTTATTTATATAAAATAAGTCAGTGTTTATTTAACACAACTAAATAGACGAAATAATAGTATACTTTCACAAGCCTGGAACATATTCATTACAACAATGAAAAATACATAAATAAAAGGATCTAGGGTGTGTGCACATTTCACGGGCAAAAATGATAAATTGTCGAATCTCACGTATTTTCCATCCGAGTTGGTTATTTAGTTCTGATTCCGCGGGTATTTCAAGTTAATACTCTATAATGTCTGTTGATCGTGTCCATGTCCTTTCATATGTCATTATATGTGTAATCAAATAATTTCTATTCTTGAGTAACTTTTATACTTTAATTTCAATGATTCTAGTTACAAACAATTATATGTCTGTGATGCTCTTGCTTGAAGTATATCTGACACAACACGCTAACCTCTGTCAAAAGGTATTCATATTTCATGTATTATGCACGAACTATGCAAGAAAAAATCATGTTTTTATGGATTCCATTCAAAGGGATAAAAGAACCCTAAAAGCATAAGAACATTCTATTATCATATGAATTACAACGTGACTCGTTAAGGAACACGAACACTATTACATCATTTTAACACACATTTCACATACAATGTATCAGTTAGTAAAAAGATACGTGTTGTAACAACTTGTTCCGCGTAATGCCTTACTGTATCACCTATATTTTCACGCATATTGTGTGAATATAAAACACTGAAAGTGAGGCAATTATCGCTTATTGAATTCACATGGCATAGTACGTGCGATCATCACACCTCTTATTTTTGTATCAATATATACTCTATAATACAACCACGGGGTGGGGGGTGGGTATCGTGACGAACAGGCGAGACATAGTTGTGTCAAAACCTGTTTTATGATTTTGCAAAGACGCCTTTTTTATTTATGTAAATAATGTATTTGTAATTCCATATTTATTCTTGCTAGTTTTACTGATATCTAAGAGACTGTTGATTATCAGTTCATCTACGGTTTGACCGGGGTGATAAATGATTTATTAACGTTTTTTTTTAATTAACGCATCAGTGCCTATTTACACATTTCCATTTCTTAATAATAAATGATTTAGCATTATTTTAATACAATGTATTAACGGCAGTCTCATATCTTTACCTATGTCTTTATTGTCTGTTAGTAGTGATTAGTAATAATTTTATTGCAGTTATATAGTGATATGATGAATTTATGATTATATTATTCAGATTATTTTAAGTTTGTCAAGCGTCTCTTGTAATTCAAGATTGAATGGTTGTGTACTTATTTTAATTGTTTTGTCACATGATGTATTTTATAAGTATGTACATAAATGAGACGGAAATAAAATAAAATAATAGTAAATTAGGTGTTATATGTTTTGGACTATTCCCGACGTGGTTTGTATAGAAATGTATATAATGTACTAGTATATGAAATACATATAAATCACATAGAGTACGGATGTTTACGGAGAGTGCGGATTTGTTCGACGTTTCACGATTGCATTTAACTGTTATTCGTATTAATGTAGGTCCATAAAACGCGACTCACGAATGCATGATGCCTGTTGCATTGCTGGAGTGTTCAGAAAAAAAATACAGAATACATTTACCTCTCTGATCGCGTGCATGATGCATGATGTATAACTGGCGTGATGAGAAACAAGAAATATGTTTTAATAAGAAAAACGAAACAATATAGGTGGAAGCATTACAAGAAGCATTGGTTTATGTTTTTTGTATGAAGTTGCTTTTTTCATAAATGATATTGACTGTCTATTTTATTCAATCCTCCATTAAGGAGAGTATAACATATTTACATGTTATGAATATACACATATATTGACAATCATGAGTATTTGACAATTAATAAATTCATGTATGTAGTTCACAAGCACATGTAAGGTAATATCATACCCGACATCAATCAAATAAAATCAACCCTAAATGTTAACCAATTCTGCTATGATACAACCACATTGAACTTCAAATAGCATTTCCAACTTGTCTAGGTCAACATCACAGAGCAATGCCTACATAATTTACTTACCTATCAACTATTAAGAAAAGAGCAGACGAACAGGTTCAGTAAAACATGACAGGTTACGCAACGAATAGACAGTCCAATGATTGACCTATCAAAATGACCGACACCAATCAAATGGCCAGGATTACCCAAACTAGTAATTGACACTATACGATATACCCGCAAACAACTAGAATAAACTAAACTAAACTAAAATTCGTCTAGAAAAAGATAATCGGCGTGTATACAGTAGAAAAATAACATAGCAGATTATCTTATGTATTCAAATGACTGGAATAAGATAAAATGGTTCACACTTTACAAATGGGATCGTCCGTGTATACAATAACATTTCTGACCTAAACTATAATCATGTGACCTTCTTAATCTTATTTACTGTATATGAATTTCGCATAATGTAATTGTTCATGGTTTATACGTTTTGATATTTAATGTGCGGCTGTATTGATGTTTTTTTTTGGCTTTTATTATTGCATTATTTTCAGAGGCAGTAAAACAAATAGTTATGGATTCTGCCCTACAAATTTGTAACAAAATAGCCTTTAACCAATGAGAAAACTCCTACTTTGGCTGAAGATTTTGTATCGAACACTTTCATTGGTTACAATTGTATGTCAAACGCAATATTAAGATAGCACGCCGAAAAAAATACAAACACCTCCAGGTCTATTACAGATGTACGTAACTACTATCACCTGTTACATAAGTACAATAAAATAACACCACAGCGTGTCATTAGTTTGCCATATGTCACAATTATATCATTAGTGATTTATAAATAAAGAAGGAGAGTCGTATTTATTGAGATTATTTCCTTTTTCTCTTTTGAACGTAGGCGTATATTTTTTTTTTGATAGATCAAGAAGATCATGTGCACGTTGTATACGAGAAAAGTTTAAATACAGACATTTCCAACACGAGTGAGCTCAATCGTAACTACTCGGGCATTTCCGTAACTGAGAAATACGCCTCGAACATAAGTGTAGGGTTACAATGATTGGTTATTTGGTTTCCGGTCACTACTTTTTAACACTAGGTACTCGATTTCAAGAACCATTCTCTAAATTACAGACTTTAAATGCAGGGTTCCAAAGTTTGGTGATGCGGTTTCCGGTCACTGCTTTTTCAACACTAGGTATTCTTTTTCCAAAATCATTCTCAGATTTACATACTTTCAAACGTATTCATCGCTCGCAATTGATAAAATTGACATCAGGTCCCCACTGAAAGAGAAACAGGTTGTTTCCGGCGTTAGATTTTCAGGGTCAGCCATGGTAGAAAGTAGCCCGTGAACAAGAACAACAACAAAATGGCGGCCTGCCAATTACGTCCGAGGCACGTTTCTTTAGACAAACGCCGAGGAATTCCGATTGGAGTGAAATAAGTAATCGGTACTGGATTTTACAAGGGCTCCATATTTTCGTATTTATAGCTTAGGATCATTGAGCTCATTAACATCCAGTAAACGTTTGAATGTTGTGAACAACCAGAAAATAATGATACGAATAATTGTTAATAGTTTATAGTGTATTGTTTTTACATTCAATTTGTCTCAAAAGTAGACGAGTAGTTAATGCTCTATCAACTTAATTATGAATTTAGTGATTTCATTATCAGGCTTCGAAAATGATTATACATTTTCGTTTTTAATTATTACTGACCTTGAGGTTTATAAGTTATGCTATTCGTGTTGTATGACTTATCACTCATGCACCATGCCCATTGGTCACTGACCAGGCAAATTACCATTAGATATTTTTAGGTATACTAGTATTTAATGTTATGTCACGCTATTCAAATACATGTATACATTTAATTCGAAGCGTATTTTGTTTCGCCGGATTCGCGGTCTCCTTAAATCCGTGAGAGTAGTATGCCGCGATTTAGTCTGGCTGCTACAAAACGCAAACGTTTCTTGACACGAAAGTTTCCTGGTTTACAGTATGTACTACGAACGCGTCCGAAAAAAGTTCAGTTCTGCTCTGCTGATAAAAATTATGTTACATATACATGTATTGTCAACAGTTCAAGAAGAGTGCATGACACTGAATGAGAAATTGTCATGATTGGACACAAGACTGTCGATAATAAAATGATTCAACATGCTGATATGTCTGATGGCAGTTAACTGGCTCATAGTTTTGCAATAGAATTAACTTAGAAATTTGTAATTACAGTACAAGTGGAAGAAAAAATATGGAAATGCCTAGTGAGCAGTAGTTTTTGTCTTCGTTTGAACACGGCTCGTCAGAATAAAATTATGTACTGAATAAGCACTGACATCATAGTTACAAGCAATCATTTAGATCTTGCTGCTAACGCGAGTGAACTAAGTGTTTGGTATTTTTCCTAACAAAAGTTGCTTCGTGAAATATCAGCTCTTCATTTTCTTCTGTATCATTGTCTGCATGTCATAGATAATGCCAATTCTTAAGTCATACACCAAGTATACCGCTATATGCACCTTCGTACTTACAGTGATTTATTCTAACTCCAGTCAGATGTTGAACATTTGTATTATGGGAGGATTAATAGACGTAGTCAGAACTTTACCAATCAGCAATAGAAGGCACCCAACAACATTCAATGTCTTCATTTATTCAGATACTAAATAAAACATACATGTACATGTGCACTGAAACGAATTTCCATCTTATTAAACTGGATTCTGGGAAAATCCCAAATACATGATTTGTCAGTATTTATGTCATTGGTGCATTGTATGATATTGCATGACATTGCATCAGCTTTAATAGAATAAGCTAATAATTGCCGATAGCTAAGATCAGCTCCGATTCAGTTTTAATTACATGTATAACCCGAAGCAAATATCACACTCTTAAAGGGGCATGCCCAGGAACTGCTGTGTCTTGGGTTTTATACACCAAAAATGCGTTTATCACTTGTAAAAACAATTATTACCGAAAAGTCAAAGAAGAATGTGCCTTCAAAAATGGCCCTATAACGCACGCGTGGGTATTTATATGCCGGTTTAAATAAAAGGCTGACAAGCCTTTTATTGACGACAACGATATTTCCGATTCGTCTGAGAATTTAACTTAGCGTGCACGCTGCCTTTCAAGCAGCAAAACACTGATATTTACCTATAACTGATCGATAGATAAGCTTTATGTCGCAAACAATGAACATGACATGAGCAATACTTACCATTTCACAGTTTGTTGACATTTTTTCCGCTTTTGACAGATCCCGAAAGGGTCAAGTTATGAAAATGACGAATATTTTCTGAGGCGTAATCGGCAGGTTTGGTAAATCTTGAAATGTGTATTTTGAGTCAAATAGCGGGACATTTCGTAAATATTTTACAGGACTTTCATTAATTGATTTTGGCATTCAAATGATACCAATTTGATTTATATTCGAGACGCTTCAGTTCCAGGGCATGCCCCTTTAACACTAATCAAATGTTTATATGATATGTAACTTTTAATTCAAGTAAATTTTGTTTTAGAACTGATTCTTATTTCTGAAAATGACAGAAATTCTGTCTAAAAGTAACGATGACCAATGCTTATGTTTTATGAATAAATCTTATAGGCTGCAGGACCAATAAAAAACGCTTCTATTAAAAGAAATTCTATGCCTAGCAGACTGATTGATACATTGACAACTTAATTAAAAAAATTAAGACATTAAGTTCAGAATGTCCTAATCACATGGAACTGATATCTCAATTCATACTTCATTGTATTTCGATTACCGTTTGTGCAAATTGACATAGATCTTTCGTAAAATAGGTTACACCGCATTTCCGTAATTGCACTAGATTATAGGATAGAACGAATATAACTATAGGTACCTGCTGATACAATCATTGGAGAAGGTGAATGATAAGAAGAAAATCGCAGAACTTTGGAATCTCTGCCAAGCAAAATTATGTCTCGAAATAAAAACACATTGCTTGTTCCAGTTTTTAATGAAGTATAACGTGGCTGTGAAACTGTGTTTTGACCTTTTGTATGTTCATATGTGTTGCAGTATTAATGTCAGATGTTTTTTGGGTCGGGAGGGTTTTGGGTAGGGGTGAGTTTTGGGTAAGATGGATATAGGGTAGGGCGGGTTTTGGGAAGGGTGAGTTTTGGGTAAGATGGATTTAGGGTAGGGCTAGTTTTAGAAAGGGTGAGTGTTGGGTAGGATGGATTTAGGGTAGGGCTAGTTTTGGGAAGGGTGAGTTTTGGGTAGATTTGATTTAAGGTAGGGCGAGTTTTAGGGTAAGATGGATTTTGGGTAGATTTGATTTGGGTAAGATGGATTTTGGGTAGATTGGATTTGGGTAAAATGGATTTCGGGTAGGGCAGATTTTGGGTAAGATGGATTTTGGGTAGGGCGGGTTAATGGTAAGATGGATTTTGGGTAGATTGGATTTGTGTATGATGGATTTTGGGTAGGGCGGATTTTGGGTAAGATGGATTTTGGGTAGGGCGGATTTTAGGAAAGATGGATTTTGGATAGGCGGGTTTATGGGTAAGATGGATTTTGGGTAGGGTGGGTTTATGGGTAATTTGGATTTTGGGTAGGGTGGGTTTATGGGAAGGGCGTGTCTTGTGTAGGGCGATATTTGGGTAGGGCCAGTTATGGGTAGGGCGAGTTTTTGGAAGAGCGAGTTATTGGTAGGGCGGGATTTGGGTAGAGTGGGCTTTGGGTATGATGGATTTTGGGTAGAGTGGGTTTTGGTTTAGATGGATTTTGGGTAATTGTTTTTTTGTTGTACTTTATTTGGGAAGGTGGGATGTTTTGCATGTTTTCTTTTCTTCTATCTTAATGTAGAAAGTAGAACTTGATTTATTAAAATATAGCAGTATTTTTTTGTTATGAACGATATCTTTAGATTATGGGTTTATTGGACACATTATTATGCAGAACACAAATAACTCGAGTTTTAAAATGTATCTGTGCTATCCGGTATGCTTCGTAACTTTTGTACAAAACATAATTTTAATACCATTAATACGAGATCATTCTGAACTTTTTTTAAGAACCTTCAAGAACCATTGATGGGAATCTGAAGGACACTATGTTGATTACGTGACACTTGTATTATACACCAGTTTTTCGCAAACAATGAAGCTATCCTAAGTACATACAGTTTTAGAAATGAAAAAGGAAATGAATTGTGTACAGACTTACAGCAAACCATGGCATCGTCCTGCCGGCAAGAAAATAACCCTCAACATTTCTGGATTTGCGTCGAAATATGGACTGAAAAGAAAGATTTACAAAAATACAAAAAACGAATATAATAAGACAAATGATCGACCTAATTGCATTTCTTAATGGTAACAGTCTGCGAAATTAAATCGTTATACAAAATACCCGGAACTTCTCGATGTTTCACGATTTCGTCGGACGCATTCTGCGCGGATAATTTATCATTATGCGTTGTTCTATATGCAAAGGCTTCATACGTTGTGTTCATGTATCAGTGTCAGACAAAACATCTTATTGACATTGTAACTTTTTATGCACGACGTTACCCAGAAAAAAAACACATTTCTAGAGTATATCACAAAAAACCAACCCGTTAGATAGGTACAACAATTTCTTGCTTATTTTCTAAGTTACTTACACAGTACAGTACATGAATTGCGTTTCAAATGTTATGCCAGAATATAATTCACCGAGAATGAAACAGTGAAATCATCATGAGTTTTTACACAGTGAATAGAATTTATAACGAATTGCAACATTCCTCTGCTATGAACGATTAAGCATTATCTTGAGAATTACGATTATGTGTCCGAAATATATATACTGCTGTTTTGAACAGAAACAAATAGTGAAGTACACATAATGGGTGTTATGTGTGCACAATAAGCAAAGATTCATCATTGTACGTTCTTACAAATGTTTTACTGTAAAGACATGAGATAAATAAGTCTTTTTCCTGAGGATCAAACGTCCCAACTTCAGCTGTTCTAGCTCTGAGAATAATTTTGCGAAAAATAACAGACCCTGGATCTGGTAAAGCTTCGACCTTCCGTCAGCTACCATTAACACTCGACCAGGGAGACTCCAAGTCAAAGGCCAACCTAATCCCGCTTTCTTAGCCTTCTCCGAAGTTTTATTTGTAAATTGGCTATGTTACTTTACTTGTGATTCGGACCTGCACGTAGGATAAGTAACAATGCTCTACTGTATTGAATCTTGCCAGACAAAACACATTGCAAACAAAGCAACGCAATATGTTTCGTAACTTGCTTTCAGGATTATTACTGAACTAATGCATACAACTCTAAAGTATATTACTAGTATTCTACAATTTGTTTAGTTTTTTAGTCAGTTTACGTATCTTTATACTCGTACGTGTGTTTTAAGAAATGCTAAGCTTCTCAAGTTTACAATGAATGCCCTTTTCTCTCGCGTGCCAAGTATCTCTCCTTTTGTTTAACGTTGTTTAACGACCCATTCGACAGATACGCTCATTTCAGATGCACCACAGAGAGAGAGAGAGAGAGAGAGAGAGAGAGAGAGAGAGAGAGAGAGAGGAGAATCCATTTATTGGACTTGATTTTTATCAAAATCAAGTCCTTTGTAATCGGTGATCAAAATTTTGTCGCTGGACCCCATAACAGCTTGGTTAAAAGAATGCCGCATAAAGGAAATAGTACGCAACTAAATGGTGTGATTATATAGAAGTACCTGGAATCGTTCCCCAATTAAGTGTGTCGGGTCTAAATGTATTTCAAATCATTTTATTGTAACTACATGGAAAGAGTCATGTATCTAAATAGGTGCTTGTCAGTAGATACATGAGATATTCAAATGCGTAGAATTAAAACCGCGTATCCACTGTCCAATGAAATATCTTGCCGTAAAAGTAGTTCTACTTTCGGCTTTCGTTCGTAAATTGCTGGATACGTGCTTTTAAAAATACAGTTTAAGAGTTCCTTTTAAGTGTAAATGTTAAAAATATTTGTACGGACACGAACGATGTGGGTACACATTTCTCTCTTTTGCCTCGTATGGTAAAAATCAAGTCCGACATTCCTTTCAGTACTTTGATATCTATACTGTCTTTGTAAAGTACCTGAACACTGTACTTTGTGCGGTAGTTTGTATGGAGACACTAAAAAGTGTACCTGAAATATTGCAAGGCGAACTCGAAGTTCGAACACACGACCTTTCGTTATATTGTTATTCTCTCTTTATTATTTATAACTTCTTTATAAATGACTGTACTACTTTGTTTAAATTGTATAGTATCGTTTCTTATTATACCGGCCATATGATGATAGTCTTGACATAATAATATTTCTTTTCTAGTTAAAATACGTTCAGTAATCTCTCAGTTCATGATACATGAGTCATATAGGCAGACATTTCATCTGACCATCGGTCCTGGAAAGAACAAGAACTAGACTCCCGTCTTCTGTATACTTTCTCACATAAAGAAAGGTTACGGTGATTTGAAGCCAGCTACTTTAACCACTCGATCATGGAGGCGGATCGAATACATGAGGATGTCAGATTACATTTCGAATGACGCTCGTTGACATTGGTAGAAAAAAACATGCTAACATAAAAATTTACATAAATAGATTTAACAAATTGATAATAATTGACAACTGTGACGACGAAACAGGTTCATGAACACGGGATAAGCCTACGGTTTATATAAGGTCCCAAAACTTGAGATCGGTCTCCGAACTCAAATCTCATATCTTGTCTTTAAATTTTCTAAATTAATTATGATCAAGCGATACTGATATCAATTAAACATTATTCAGACAAACATAATTGATCTAAATATGTGTTTAGTAATTAACTAGCTCTAGCTAATGGAATTGAAAATTTAGTTCGGAGACTGTTTTTTTTTACTCAAGTTTTATAACATCAGGGACAGGAGTAACAGTTACATATTTTGAAAGAGGTAAAAAATCTGAAAATATATTTAATATGTATCACGTGTGCATTAAAACAAAGCTTACCCATAATCCGACAGCCAGGATAAAAAGAAAATAGAAAATAACGGTAAATATATCCGCCCAATGCGATAAGATTCCTTCTGTCATTTTTAGATAGTCGGTAATTCACAATGCTGAAGACAGTATCACCAGAATGCTACCTGTTTAACTTTTCGTAAACGTAATAAGCGTAACATTTACAACTCACCTACGTGATATATCTAAAATTCAAATCAAAGCACTGAAGGTGACGTTTTCAGCGTCTTGTAGGTACGTTTTTAAGGCGCGACGTATCAAAATTGAATCGGGACCCGTAAATAAAACTTCAATGATTCTTATTTCTTTGCAGATACTATGTAAGTTTATTACTAATAAGCGCATAATTTATTTCATAACAAATATCGAAGTTTTCTGAACACAGTTTGCAAGCAAATTAAGCTCATGTGGTGTTGAGGCACTACTCTAACTAGATATGTGTCCGTAGGACACGATTTCCCCCGCCATTTCACACTGGACACGGAAATGAGTGTTGTGTGGAAAATATGTGAATACAACATAGAGCAGGGAATGCTGCCCATAGTGGGAGGTAAAGATCACCTAAGGGTGGTAAACACACAACTACATGTACTTTCACTATTTCAATAATTATAAGGAATGAACGCGTCAACTGTGATGATGTTATGAGCCGGACACGAACATACACTTTCTTTATATATAATAATATGCACAAACGTTGAACGTCCACTGTAACTTTGACCTTTGAGCAAATGACGCAGTTGATGCGCATGACACGTCGTCTTGATATGATGATTTGTGCCATCCAATTATGCGTGACATACATTTTGTAGTTATAAGGCGGATACAAACATATACATATAGTGCTTTAAGTGTCAACTGTGACCTTGACCTTTGAGCAAGCGACACAGTCATTGCGCATGACACATCGTCTTGCTATGATGAATATTTGTGCCATTTCATTTAAAAATCCAACCATGCATGACAGAGTTATAAAATGGACACAAACATAATTATACACATAATGCTTAAGTGTCGACTGTGACCCTGACCTTTGAGCAAGCGACACAGGTTACTCATGACACGGCGTCTTGATATGATGAACATTTGTACCAATTTATTTCAAATTCCAATTATGCATGACAGAGTTATAAGCCGGACACGAACATATACATATAATGCTTGAAGTGTCAACTGTGACCTTGACCTTTGAAAAAGCGACACAGTCGATGCGCATGACAAATCATCTTGTTATGACTAACATTTATGCCATTTCAATTCAAAATCCAATCATGCATGACAGAGTTATAAGCCAGACACGAACATATACATATAACGCTTTAAGTGTCCACTGTGACATTGACCTTTGAGCAAGCGACACAGTTATTGCGCATGGCACATCGTGTTGTTATGCTGAACATTTGTACCATTTTATTTTTAAAATCCAATCATGCATGACAAAGTTATGAGTCGGACACGAAAATCCGTAACACACACACACACACACACACACACACACACAAACGGACAGGGTAAACATTATATGCCATCCTCCATTTTATGGCCATTTCATGGCGGGGGCATAATCAAAGTACCGAATGTACTTAAGAACGTGATTTTTTCCTTATGAAGCAAAAAAAAGAGAAATGTGTACCCACATCGTTCGTGCCCATGCAAATATTTTTAGCATTCACACTAACGGAGTGACTTATCGTTGTAACATAGTGGCCTCATACATGTTTGTATTTTATATGTAAATATAATTGATGAATTGATTGATAATTAAATGACTATAAGTGCATACTTGATAGAGAAGCATACGAATTAGGTTATGCACATGATGTGCACGTGCATTTGTATGTATGTTCAGATGGATAGTTTGCACTTGATAGTATTTGATTGTTGTAGTGAACTGATCATATAGTGACAGTTGTCTAATAATTAATAAGTAATTTTAGAATAAATTTTTCAACATAACTTTTCACTTTTGGCAAGACGAAAGCAATATGACATTAAAGAAAGATCAATTGCACAATGTTGCGTAAGCCATTAGTGATTGGTTAATTAAAACTCTAACTTAGTTCCCATTGGTCAGAAAACAAGGACCACCTAACTGTCAAAACACTTGGACATCCTATATGAAAGTTCGACCACACTTTGAAAGTAGTACGAACGGGAGTACGAACGAGAGTACGGACGAGAGTACGAACGGAAGTAAGATCAGTAAGACTAATTGAAATTGGTACTCATTTAAGTTAATTAATATTTTTAATTTGGTCGCGGAGAATAAAACGTTGAAAGCGAAGTACCTGCATTATTATATTTGAATCCAACAACGAGAGTTACGTTACAAGTAGGAAACAGTTTTGGTGCCGTTCGCAGAATTCAAACCCGGTTGTCTTCAGAGTATTAAAGCTTCATACTAAAGGTTGGTGAATTTTCTTTGGTTTTCTTTTTGTTGCATAACTTAGCCAACATATCACGATTAAGATAATGATTTGGTCGCTGAGAATAAAAACGTTGAAAGCGAAGTACATGCATTATTATATTTGAATCCAACAACGAGAGTTACGTTACATCGTTCATTTATAATACAGGTCATATACATGTATGTAAGGACATACGCTTTACTAGTTCCTTTATAGGTTTTAAAATGAAAAAAAAATACATGTATTAGGAAATTCAATGTTCAAGCACATTAATTAAAGACAATTAATGAAACTGCATTAAAACTCTTTGTTGTACACAAACTAGTGAACAGCACATAAGTAACTAAGTAAATGTCAACGAGACATTAAAAGACACTGACACAATACAGTAGGGCCCATGGTTAACCGGATATATATAGAGAGAGATTACAGAACCATCGAACGAAAACCGAAAGTAGAACTACTTTTACGAAAACAGGATATGCATAACAGCCACTCATGCGCAATATTTAATTGGCTAACACCGGATACGTGGTTTAAATTCTACAAATTTGATTACGTCATGTATTTACCGACAAGCACTTATTTAGATACATGACACTTTCTATATAGTTACAATAAAATGATTTGAAATATATTTATATCCGACACACTTAATTGAGGAAATATGCCAGATACATTTATATAGTCACACTATTTAGTTGCGTACTATTTCCTTTATGCGGCATACTTTTAACCAAGCTGTTAAAGAGTCCAAGGAGGGTAGATTTTTATAAATAACTGTATTCGCACGTGACTATGTTTTTATGATTAATCATTGTATGTTAACAAGGCGGTGTACTTTTGCCTGAAAAAAAGTCTGAAATAAGAATTCTGTTCAGTTCTGTTCTGTGCTGACAATTAAATATTATGCTTACCGTGCAATATCGTTGACAAACAGTTAATAATCCATACAAAATTGTAATTTTGGATCCGTCCTTATCTAGTATACTATCGATCAAGCACATTGTAATTATCGTATCGTATAAATCACAGTCAATAAACATCTAAATAAACAAAAACCTCTCTTTATCAATCAGAGTCAATGAATATCTAAATACACCTAAACCTCTCAATATCAACCACAGTCAATACATATCTAAATGCACATTAACCTCTCTATATCAACCACAGTCAATACATATCTAAATGCACATTAACCTCTCAATATCAACCACAGTCAATACATATCTAAATACACCTAAACCTCTCAATATCAACCACAGTCAATACATATCTAAATACACATAAACCTCTCAATATCAACCACAGTCAATACATATCTAAATACACCTAAACCTCTCAATATCAACCACAGTCAATACATATCTAAATACACCTAAACCTCTCAATATCAACCACAGTCAATACATATCTAAATACACCTAAACCTCTCAATATCAACCACAGTCAATACATATCTAAATACACATAAACCTCTCAATATCAACCACAGTCAATACATATCTAAATGCACATTAACCTCTCTATATCAACCTCAGTCAATACATATCTAAATGCACATTAACCTCTCTATATCAACCACAGTCAATACATATCTAAATGCACATTAACCTCTCTATATCAACCACAGTCAATACATATCTAAATGCACATTAACCTCTCTATATCAACCAAAGTCAATACATATCTAAATGCACATTAACCTCTCTATATCAACCTCAGTCAATACATATCTAAATGCACATTAACCTCTCTATATCAACCTCAGTCAATACATATCTAAATGCACATAAACCTCTCAATATCAACCACAGTCAATACATATCTAAATACACATAAACCTCTCAGTATCAACCAAAGTCAATACATATCTAAATACACATAAACCTCTCTATCAACCACAGTCAATACATATCTTAATGCACATTAACCTCTCTATATCAACCACAGTCAATACATATCTAAATGCACATAAACCTCTCAATATCAACCACAGTCAATACATATCTAAATGCACATAAACCTCCCAAAATCAACCACAGTCAATATATATCTAAATACAGATAAATCTCTCTATATCAAACATGTCATTAACTATCTAAATGCACACAAACCCTCTATGTTTAAATACACTAAAACGAAAAAGAACGTGTGCACTTTTATATCAGACATGACATTAAGAATTAAGGATTTATTATCATAAGTAATCACTTCACATATTCCATCCATTTACCCAATATGGTGAAGCCATTACAAATTTTCACATTTTTTACCCAATGTTTTACCCCAAGTTAGCCTTTATTTTGCTTCTAAATTTATTTTGATGTCCCTCTCTATATATAAATATATTTATCGGGGTTCTTCATACTTGTCGGACCCGCTTGTATCGTTCCTAAAGTTGAGTATCCTGACCCCAGGTTTGTGAGTTTGTACCCCAGAGCGGCGTACATGCGCTGAAACAATTTAGTTAAACTCATTCTGCATAAGTCCATGATTTTCATCGATCGGTCACTAAGTCTTATGCATTTAGAGATAACTTTTTTTATGAAGTGTAGAGTTACGGACTTATCATCACGAGTGAAGAAAATAACCCTTCGTAGCACTTATTTACCTAATATCCTGCAGACAATACATGTATCACATTAAAATTAGGTTACTTGTTGATCTGTTTTATAGCGATTTCGCCACGCAAACTATTGATTAGAAACAGTACCGAACGCCCTTGAAAAGTATACCTATAATAAAATGTTTTTTTTTCATTTTGTATGCCAAACATTTTTTATGCTTTATTCACAGCAGGTTATATATACATATTGTACATATATACAGTAAATGGTGTATTAATAAATTTGCAAATATTGCCAACTTTTTATATATGAAGATACAAGTTTAACTCAAGATGTAAGCATGCAGATATACATTAAACGTGTAATTCCCTTAACTCTTTATCGCTGGATAGGTAGATAATACCTTTTCATCTACATAATACTACATAATTAGTTTTTGCAGTTACTGAAAATATGGAACGATTTTTGTTTGTCCAAATCACTGAACAAGTTTGGTATGGAGTTTCTATAATGAGTCGTAACTTCAGAGCACCACAGTTTATGGATGGCCTTATAGTTCATCATTGGCGAGGAAATGATGTTTTTTGAGAACTTGATTATACAATTAGTACAACGTAACTACGCGATCACTTTAAAATTAAACCACTTTATGTCAACAATGTTAAAATAACTTAATTTCACCAACTTAGAGCTACTTTCTTAATTTCTCCAATATTTCAAGGTGGTATGAGACCATTTCAACTATAATGAGACCACTTTAGTCGGTCCATGACAAGGTCTTAATACTGTGCCTTAACTGTACTAAATAAACCTCGAAGCTTCCCGGGACCACCGCTGTGATCTAATGGTGTGTTGGACTATAACCCGGCGATATGGGTTAAGATCCCGGTCGTGGCTATAAAAATTGACTAGAGTTTATAAACTCTCCTCCACGTGTGGAGAAGTTGGCCGCTCCTCTGGAAGGGTAAGTTAGTACTGGTTGCAATACAGTTTTTGTGAATCGGCCGCCATATATGTCTGAAATATCGTTGAAAAAAAACGGTGTTTAACCTACCAAGACAAACACACATCGCTTCCTGATTTCATGAATCGTTTTCAATGAAACATGGGTTCAATATCTATACATTTATGTAGCATTTTTTGCGTACCTTTTCAGATGAATTCAATCAGAACCAAATACTACATAATACTTTATACAAATGTGGTTAAACCCAAACAGCGACATTTTTGTGCACGTCGAAATAATGTAGTGCAGGATTCGACCTTGATATCCAGATCTTTGTTATCTTCGTAAACATGTTTACGTTCAATATGACAAATGCGATTCTTTGTCTTAAATAGTTTTGCAGCCAATATAGGTTAGGCTCGATTGATTATTACCAGACCGATTTTAAAACGTGTAATGATCAAGTAACAGTTGTATTTGCATTAATTTTATTGTTTTGGATTTAAATTATGAAATTAGGGTGTAAAACCTGAAGTTGTTACCATCGCAGCAATTGATATGTGAATATCATCATTTTGATGTCGGACGTGAAAATGTTTAGCTTCGGAAAGATCGGACGTTGAAAATGGTTTGTAAACAAACGTTTTAAGCTTTTTAAGTATTCTATTCAGTGACAGCATGCCATTGAGTTTTTATAAACCTAATGCTAAATTTTCTGGAAAGTTTAATGTTCATGTTTGTTTACCCCTTAAAAATATATTATAAATTAATCACTTTCTTCCTCTATCGGGCGAGTTAACTGGACATATCAACCGGACGAGCTTGTCGGACGATCTTACCAAACGTAAGAACTAACCGGACTGACCAACTTGAAGGATTCACATGACAAACATACCGGACGGGCTTACCAGATGTATCAACCGGCGAGATTTCCTGACATACCAACCGGACGGGCTTACCAGACATACCGATCGGACGAGATAACCAGACATACCAACCGGACGAGCTTACCAGACAGACAAAACTTAAGAAAGAACTGGACAGACCAACTGCAACAGCTTATAGGACAGACCATTTGTATAAATAAAAGTAACCAGGCGAGCTTACCAAACAAACCAACCGGACGAACAAACTGCACAGGATCTTGAAAATACGACAATATCTTGCCGTTGACTTTACCTGAACAATGATAAAATGTTTGAAATTCAAACTCTTAATAGGAGTGTTTTTTGTGTATAATATTTACTACGACTGCTTAGTGTTTAAATTAAAATAAGATATTATACGCAAGTGTACTAGAATTACTAGACTAGACCATCTTAAAATCCTTACGAAAGTCCATCTTTGGTAATATAAATGTAATTTGTTATCTTTCAGCGGATGTAAACAGGTTTTATGCTATATATAACAACAATGGCATCAAGTTTAACGTTTTGTGACCCGTGTAGATATCGCAAGACTAACAGTAATGCTAGTAAATATTGTAGCATATGTCGTGAGTCGTTCTGTAAAGATTGTGCTGAAGTTCATAAAGCAAGTAAAGCATCTAGAAAGCATTGCCTCATCGATGCCAGTGATGATTTTGTTGGATCCAAATTCAACAAGGAATTGGAAAAAGTTCAAACATGCATGTATCATGATAAAACGATAGAATTTTACTGCCATGACCACAAAGCATTTATTTGTTACATGTGCGTGATATTCTCTGATAGTCATAGTAAATGTACTAAATTAGTTGACATCATCTTTGGTGGTCAAAATCTGAGAGAAAATAGATTCACAGACAAAGTCAGCAAAGAGATGCAACACGCCATTACACAGTCTGACCAGGCTGTGGAGAGTGTGCAAGTTGCATTGTCTAAGTCGAAGAAGAGTATGGAGAACATGTCTGAACAACTTGACGTGTTTGTTGATAGCTTGCAAAACTTTGTTGATGTTATTAAAATGCAGGTATCACAGATTAAAACATCAACAACAGATCAATATAAATACCACGAAGAAAAATGTCTGGATACAATCAAAGTTTTAGAAAGACTAAGGGATTCGGCTGAAACATGTGATAAGTTATCTAAACTCTTTTCTGACAGTGGATCTTCTGCTGATCTTTTCAGAAGCGCGTTCGTTATAAAGGACCAATACAGACAGTTTGTTGAAGATTTTGATGCGGTTAAAGGAGACGTGGCTGTTATAAAGGTTGTAGTTGAAAAGTCTAATGTTGTCGAGAATCTGGAAACTTGTAACAAACCTCTCTTTAGATGTAAAACAAGTAAAGTGGGAGTACATGTAAAGCCATTGTCAGTACTGGCTGACTTTGAACAAACAATTGAACATGCTGTTTCATTTGGTAGCGGTAAGACCGACTTAAAAAGAATTGTTGATGAATGCCAAACACCAGTGGACCAAGTTAGTAGCGATTCAACAGAACTGTCTATCGAACAGAAAGGAAATAACATTGCTACTGAAGAATCAAAAACTAAAGATCTTCGTGACGCAAACGAACTTACGCAGTCAAATGCAATTGACGTCAATACAAATGAAAAGATTAATGATACGGTCGGTAATTTACGTGAACGATATATGGCAGAAAAAAGCACTTCATATTCATCGGATGCTTTTGAGGATAAAGAGGAATTAGATAGCAAATCTCTTACGTCTAACACAAATAATCTGAAAAACGTAACACAACATAGCGCTGTTATTACATCAAATCCACAACCTAGTCTTGATAAACAACTTGAAAAGCGAGTGATGTGTCTCACATACATCAACAATTTTGAAATTTCTCCTTCGCCCAAGCTTGCTCCGCCGAAAATAGAGGACATTATCTGCTTATTCGATGGTCGTTTAGTAGTTTCAGATTCTCAGAATGCGAGGTTTCTTATCTTGAGTGCAAATGGTGAAGTGTTAAAGGAACATTTCACTCCATTTAAGCCGAAATGTTTGGTGAATATTAGTAGGGCACGCTTTGCTGTTAGCATGTTGAAAGATAGGAGAATAGCGTTTGTGAAAGTTAAGGCCCTTAATCACAAAGACTTCACTTATATTAATGCTAGGCATCACACCAAATGCGTTAGAGCCCTCGGCAAAGATAAACTTTTAGTTACAATGACTGATAGAGATGATATATGGTACATGGATATCCTACACGTTAACGGAACACTTCTACACACCATCGATGTACAAGGATTTTACGATTGTTATTTTGTAGCAATACAACATCTAAGCGAATCAGACACATTTCGTATTATCTACGGCAGTGACCTATTCAGTCGATTGAAGTGTTGCGACACTAAAGGGAACTTTGTGTTTAGCTACAATGTCTCATGTATGGCGAACATTACCACTGATTCTCGTGGGTTCATATACATTTTTCGAATAAACGGAGAAATCATTGTTCTAACACCTGAAGGTGAATTCATAAAGAAGGAAAAATTTAACGATCTACGTAAACCAAGCCGATCATCATTTAATTCAAAGAATGATACACTTTACATAACAACCTATAAGTCAACGAAAATTCATGCACTCAGCATTGGACCTTGATCTCACGGGATAAACAAACTGTTGCCTATGAATGTATATTGAATATAGTCGTATATATATACATATAAATGTAGGTCTCTGACTGGTCTATATTGGACCAAATACGCACATAATAAAAGTAATGATTATGATGTGTCTGGTACTCGTGTGTTTGCAGTGATCTTACTAACACTAGCGTATATTCATATGTTAGCAACCGCGTCATTGAGTGAATTATTTATGTATAAACAATTAATTACCTAGTACTTTGGAAAGTGTTTAGTGATTTGGCTATGGTGATTTGTCTGTATTTCGTGTTTAAGCTTATTGAAAGTAGCATTTTGTAAGAATGTCGAGAACCAGACTAAAAAACTATTCAGGTTTTCGTGTTAATCAATTTTTAGTACGCTTTTGTAAGAATGACGAGAATCAGACTAACGCAATATTTCGAAGCAATTGAGAACACATTTTTTAAACTATGAATACTATTTGAGATATTTTTCTTGAAAAGCAGTAGCGTGTATATCTCATATAAAGTTTAATTCATAACAAGAAAAACTATAATAAAACGTTATAGGTAGACAAATTTCAAGAAGCATATTGGTTTATGTTTTTTGTATGAAGTTGCTTTTTTCATAAAGGATATTGTATGTATATTTAATTCAATCCAAGGGTATAAAATATTTACATGATATGAGTAATACATTATAATGACAATCATGAATATTTGACAAATGAATAAATTCATGTATATAGTTCACAAGCACGTGGTTATTTTTACCCTACTTCAATCAAATAGAATCAACCCTAAATGTTAACGAATTCACCATAAATCTGAGCACTATCATACAACCACATTGAACTTCAGATAGCCACACAACAACTTCATGATTTACTTACCTGTCAACTATTAATAGATTCAGTCATCACCATTAGCCAATCAAATGGCCAGGATTAGCCAAAATATTATTAGACACTACAGTATGTACTCGCAAACAGCTATAATAAACAAATACTCGTAAGTATAATTCGTCTAGAAAAAATAAGAAATCAAATCACAAAAAGATTCACCCCTCGGAGGTCTATTTTTAAACTTTCATCTCGTCTATCTTTAGCCCTTATGTACTCTACAGGAAGCCGTACGCGGGAAAGCAAAAAGCCGTTGTGGACATATGTATTGGTATAGTTTAAATCAATGTACATCAATTGGAGCAGAAAATTGATGGTTTCGCATCATATATATTTTTTAGCAAGCACCAGTTTTATTTCGGTGTACGTTAATTTGTGCTTAACAGATTTCGACGGGAATACTTAGTCAAAGGGTAAAACTTTTTGATCCAGGATTTGAACTCGGGAGACGGATATCGTCAAGTCTAAACTGTTTCAATATTCATCTGTTGAGTACAACAATTATTATTTCAGATATAAATATACATACGTATATTTAACATACCTGAATTATTTGGACTAATAAACATACACCGGAATAAATTCGATCAGCATATAAACTGCTGAAAAATACATCATTAACCGTGAATACTGGTCTGTAAATTATCTGGCCTCAGAAAACTATTTGACTAAATTGTTAACATTTAGAACTTTCATTTTGAATACTTCATAGAAGGGAGTCCTACAACTTTGTACAAGGCTTGAAAGGTATTAGACTTATTGTTCATTTCTCTATCGTGATGATTTCTTTGGGATATGTTATTCAAGAACTGTTTTTCGAATGACGAGCTGCTGAAATGTTGCATCCATTGATCACTACTGTCTTACAGTAATCACATCTAAACGGATGACGTGGTTTCACAGTTTCAAACATTTCACATAAATAACCGGTACAGAAACACTTGATTGCGGATAAGAGATGTGAAATCGTGGTTGTTTAATTTGTCGACGGTTCAACTCTTGGATGCGAACAAGTATACGGATGGCATCTCCTCAGCGGCTTCATCAAATAAACACTGTAGAAGTACGGCATATAATGCGCCTTTTTTTCTCTTAATAAAATATGAAACCGGCGTCCTAACTTCTTAGTTTCGAAGGACGACTTAGTGCACATTGCACATGCTCATAGAGTATTGCCAGTATTGTTACTGCATCAAAGTTATAGGAGAAATGGACAGAACACTAAGACGATTAGAATGCATACTGTGCTTCAATCGCTACCGTTCCTTTTAGCTCGCCAGTAATTATATTCTGTTATGGAAAAGCATAAGCCACAACCCTCAGTAGAAATAATTTAATACATTTTGCCGTTCAATATTTTTTCAACAACTTTGACCTACTTTTCATCTATCCTAGCACAGAATGACTTCATTTATATGTTTAGCAAGATAATCAGCAACCGTTTTTGTTGCGATTGGTTACAATCGCTACAGAGTTGACATAAATACGTACGGACGCACAGAACCGACTCTACAAAGCAACACGAAAAAAGCCGAACAAAACCGAATGCCCAATTTATAAACCATAAAATATAGACATCTCGGAACTACTTCCGTCAAAAATTTCGATAACCTAACAACTCAGTCACACCTCTTTAAGTTATTTAAGTGGTGTCAATCAGTAGCAGATACATTATTAAAATGTAGAATTTGCAGTTTTTACTCCATATCAAGTAATATCGTACGCTATTTCGTGTGTTCAACGTGCACTATTTTTTTGCGGAGAAATCCCAGTCACGTGACTACACAAATCAGCTAAATACGACGGCCATTGATGCAATTTAGGCTACTACCGCGAAGACCGAAATGAATAGGAATGTAAGTATTGTTCAGGTTATTAGTGCATGTTGTGAATTATCTTGTCGTCGTATATCTTATTGAATGTTCTATTTGCTCTCATTGTAACGAAAAGAACGTGTCTCCGTTTGATCACAAGGTTGACCTACATAACTACAGAGGGGCTAGGTAGTCTGGAGTTCCTTCCCCTACCACTACGTTAATCATCAAAATCGGGAACCAGACTAAGGGGCTAGGTTGCCTGTTATCGAGTTGTATCAGAGACGTATAATACAATTGTATAATATATTATACGTCTCTGGTTGTATATATACTTAATTTAGTTTTGCGATGTTTTTCTAAATGTGCAATAAGTTTTGAGATACGACAAAGTAATGAAACTGCTGATTTACAGTGTCCGGTCTCACTAAAAAGCGACACGAAGTATTTTAGCGACACGAAGCGACACGAAGCGTCACGAGGTCATAATGCTTATTTAAACTGTAATTAAGCTTAATTTAAGCATTGATATGGTTAAGTATACGTTTTGGAAGTATTTAACGACAAGAAAAATAATTTTTCGTTGGTATTTTTACAAAAATCATAGTTTTACCTTATACGTGCGACCGTAGTTCGTGTCGCTATTCTGGGCCAAGTTGGACACGAAGCGTCGCAAGATCATAATGTCAATTTAAATAGTAATTAAACTTAAATTAAGCATAAACATAGTTAAATATACAAATTAGAAGTATTTAATGAGAAATTTTTTTTTTTCATTGGTATTTTTGACGAAAATCATATTTTAACTTATGCGTGCGAGCGTAGTTCGTGTCGCTATTCTGGAACAAGTTGGACACGAGATAGTAATGTCGATTAAAATAGGTAGTATGCTTAATTTAAGCATATATATAGTTAATTATACAATCTGGAAGTATTTAATTGCGAAATAAATATTTTCCTTGGTATTTTTGTGACAAAAAATAGTTACAACGTAGGATCGTATTTCGTATCGCTATCATGGGTCGAGTCGGACTCGAAGCGTCACGAGGTCATGATGTTGATTTAAACTGTAATATATTATGCAGAAATCTTCCGTTAATATATAGATGTTTTTAGGTTTATAGGGTATCTCTTAATTTATGTTTTTTTAAGTAGTTATCGATTAAAAAGCATATAATATCCATTATTTGGACAATATTAAGAGTTTTAACAATGTACAAACGAGCGTTTTTCGTGTCGCTAAATAGCAAAATTTTATCATGATAATATAGAACGAGCATATTTCGTGTCGCTAATTTGAACTCGAAGCGTCACGAGGTCATGATGTTGATTTAAACTGTAATATATTATGCAGAAATCTTCCGATAATATATAGATGTTTTTAGGTTTATGAAGTATTCAGCGGTGAATAGAAATATTCTAGGGTATCTCTTAATTCGTGTTTTTTTAAGTAGTTATCGATTAAAACAGCATAGAAATATCCATTATTTGGACAATATTAAGAGTTTTAACAATGTACAAACGAGCGTTTTTCGTGTCGCTAAATAGCAAACTTTTATCATGATAATATAGAACGAGCGTATTTCGTGTCGCTAATTTGAACTCGAAGCGTTACGAGGTCATGATGTTGATTTAAACTGTAATATATTATGCAGAAATCTTCCGATAATATATAGATGTTTTTAGGTTTATGAAGTATTCAGCGGTGAATAGAAATATTCTAGGGTATCTCTTAATTCGTGTTTTTTTAAGTAGTTATCGATTAAAACAGCATATAAATATCCATTATTTGGACAATATTAAGAGTTTTAACAATGTACAAACGAGCGTTTTTCGTGTCGCTAAATAGCAAACTTTTATCATGATAATATAGAACGAGCGTATTTCGTGTCGCTAATTTGAACTCGAAGCGTTACGAGGTCATGATGTTGATTTAAACTGTAATATATTATGCAGAAATCTTCCGATAATATATAGATGTTTTTAGGTTTATGAAGTATTCAGCGGTGAATAGAAATATTCTAGGGTATCTCTTAATTCGTGTTTTTTTAAGTAGTTATCGATTAAAACAGCATATAAATATCCATTATTTGGACAATATTAAGAGTTTTAACAATGTACAAACGAGCGTTTTTCGTGTCGCTAAATAGCAAAATTTTATCATGATAATATAGAACGAGCGTATTTCGTGTCGCTAATTTGAACTCGAAGCGTCACGAGGTTAAACTGTAATATATTATGCAGAAATCTTCCGATAATATATAGATGTTTTTAGGTTTATGAAGTATTCAGCGGTGAATAGAAATATTCTAGGGTATCTCTTAATTCGTGTTTTTTTAAGTAGTTATCGATTAAAACAGCATATAAATATCCTTTATTTGGACAATATTAAGAGATTTAACAATGTACAAACGAGCGTTTTTCGTGTCGCTAAATAGCAAAATTTTATCATGATAATATAGATCGAGCCTATTTCGTGTCGCTAATTTGTAAAATATATATTTATCAAGTTTATAAATTGAGCGTTCAGTCATGACGTAATGAAATGTTATTAGATGATAAAATTTGCTTCGTAGAATAAAACTTTCATGACAGTTTGTCATAATTGGTAATCCGTCTGTCCATAATTATCTAATAAGGCAATTAATTAACAATCAGTATATCGCAAACAGTGACGGTTTTCCACCTTTTACAAGCTGAGTTTATATCAGCATGTCAAAATCAGAGTAATTGAAGTCTAATGTACCACACATATATAAGTGAGCTTATAATTTATTTTATTATCATTATCGAAATAAATATGAATCAGCTATTCAAAGAAAATTTCTACTGGGGTTACGACAGAACACCATATTGTGGTGTGTTTGGTCACAGCTTCATTTCAAGACTAATAAGACGATGGAAGAACCAGTCTATCTCTCCTCTTATGCCATTCAGCGGGGAAGCGCATGGCACCGGGGGTCTAGATACAAGAAGACTGCTACAGATACTACGAAGATCCAACATGTCCAAATTTGACATCGTCTTCATCCAAATCGGTGAAAATGACATGCTTAACATGAATAACCATGAACTCATGTACGCAATGTTAGCGATTTTTGATGAACTGAAGTCGTAAGGTGTCAAACGTGTTGCTTTCGGTAGCATGTTTTATCGTCATGATCGCCTATACAACAAAATGGCGAAACGCTTGAATAAAATTCTGTCTAAACTCCATTCAGATAAAGTATGGCATCATGGCGATGACTTGATAGATTCTGACAACATTGACCCCAAAGACAAAACGCATCTTTTAGCATATAAGGAATCAATTTTTGCTGAAAGTATTGCCGACGCTATACGTTGTTTAGCCGATTTCTGATTGTCCTTTAAAAGAATAAAACGGCCCTTTTAAGGGCCATACAAATGTACGAAAGAAACTTCAATGTTTGTCATTGTAATTTTTCCTTTGCATTTTTACATTGTAGCTACTGTGTAAGTGACCTCCCCCAAATTGCCATGAGCTACAATCTCTTAATTGTTTTATTGCCCCTAATCAATATACAATTGTATATCATATTGACAGTTAAGTAGCATAAGTTGATAGGATTATTGCTAATCCATGATACACATCCACAGCTGACACACTTTCAACAATACTTAATTAAGTTATATGTAATATTGAAAGTGTATATCTTTATACATTAATAATTATTATTATCAATATTTTCACGAATTGTATTTATTTTTTTTAATTTAATTAATTACATTATATCTTTATAAATTAATAATAACTATTATTAATATTTTCAGGATTTTTTTTTAAAATTTAATTAATTACATTTATTTGTTCGTTGTTTTTAACACCAAATACTCAAATACAGCCTAAATTAATGATAATTATACCAGTCGAACACAGATATTTCAATTAAACTATAGCAACTTACGCAAACACGACATTATTAGAAATATGTAAATTTAGTGTTAATTACGCAAACAATACATCAAAGCGGTACAGGTGTTGAGTAGGTTGAGTAAGAAATGTCATAGCCACCAACCAAATAAATTAAAATTTAACATAGTCAAGTTTTAACTTAAACATAGTAATTAAATTTAATTAAAAATGATCTTGTGGCACTCTCAAAGTAGCCGGTCTAACTAAGTTTCTGAATTAAAATTTAACATAGTCAAGTTTTAACTTAAACCTAGTAATTAAATTTAATTAAAAATGATCTTGTGGCACTCTCAAAGTAGCCGGTCTAACTAAGGTTCTGGGGTTAGTCAAGTTTTAACTTAAACCTAGTGGCACTCACTTGAATTTTCATATTATATTTTTCATATTTTTTTTATGTTGTTGTTCATCCTCAATGAATCCTGTTTCTCTTATATGTGTATGTTATATCCCTTTCCAGTCTGTGATTTTAGGATTTGGAACTACTTGTCCGAACCACCAAAAGTTAATAGTTTTCCTTTATACTCTATACATAATTTAAATTATACATAAATACCGCAAAATTTACTTGTCCGAATCAATATTTACTTGTCCCGGACAACATGACAAGTGCTAATTTCACAGACTGTCTTTCTTTTCTTTTTTTTATCTAAATGAAATCGTTTGTATTTATTTATACGTGTTTGTCATTTTCATATTTTTGTAAAAAGATACTATAAAATTATGTTATATTCTACAATTACAATTAGACCACTCAGAAAGTTGCCGGTCAAACAAATTAGTTGTTAACTTAAAGCAGTAAATTGATCATTTAATTATTTTTTCTATAATTACTATTTAGATGAAAATACGATCAAAAAATAACCTTTTTGGGCCATGATTTGAGCGCCTCCTCGTGGTGGGGCCTGGATATGACATAATGAGTGTGATATCATGTATTTTTGGATTATATTTAAATTTCAAATACAGTTATCATATAATAACATTGCATTATGTCATAACTGAACGCTCAATTTATAAAATTGATAAATATCTATTTTACGAAGTAGCGACGAATTAGCGACACGAAATACGATCGTTCAATATTATCCTGCTAAAGTTTTGCTAATTAGCGACACGAAAAACGCTCGTTAGTACATTGTTAAAACTCTATTGTATACATATATACCAATACGTGTCAAGTCGTTAAGTATAAAATATACAACTGTATATCATATTGACCGTTGTTTATCACCTACTAATTAGCAACCTGTTGATGCTAATCCGTGCTAAAATCGATGTTTGAACTAAATACTTCTATATATCTATAGGTGCTGTTTTACGTTGATAGAACTATTTATAAACAACAAAGTTAATATTAACAAGCGAAAATCACATTACTATTACCGACAGCTAAATAAAGAGATCATAAGTAAATGAACTTATTGTGCAGGTATGTTTCTGCACATGTTAACTACAAGTGTCAAGTCGTTAACGATCTTATATACGAAAGCAACATTAAGACTTCTTGAAATGCGCTCGAGTACTTCTAAATAATTTAAAAAAAACATAGATTCAATGACTTGATAGAATAAAGTATATCCATGGATGACAAAGACAAATTTAAGCATTATTGATGTTTTATGCTACATTGTCTTCTCGTGACGCTTAATGTCCATTTCGGCCCAGAATAGCGACACGAAATACGCTCGTTTGTATAAGTTAAAACACTAATTATTGTTTAAAAAAATGGATAAATATATCTTTTTCCATCGCTAAATACTTCAAAAACGTATACTTAACCATATCAATGCTTAAATTAAGCTTAATAACAGTTTAAATACGCATTATGACTTCGTGACGCTTAATGTCCATTTCGGCCCAGAATAGCGACACGAACTTCGCTCGTATGTATAAGTTAAAACACTACTTATTGTTTAAGAAAATGGATAAATATATCTTTTTCCATCGCTAAATACTTCAAAAACGTATACTTAACCATATCAATGCTTAAATTAAGCTTACTTACAGTTTTATTCTACATTATCTTCTCGTGACGCTTCATGTTCACATCTGCCCAGAATAGCGACACGAAATACGCTCGTTTGTATAAGTTAAACACAAATTATTTTCTTTTTAAAAATGGATAAATATATCTTTTTCCATCGCTAAATACTTCAAAAACGTATACTTAACCATATCAATGCTTAAATTAAGCTTAATTACATATTTATTCTACATTATCTTCTCGTGACGCTTCATGTTCACATCAGCCCAGATTAGCGACACGAAATACGCTCGTTTGTATAAGTTAAAACACTAATTATTGTTTAAAAAAATGGATAAATATATCTTTTTCCATCGCTAAATACTTCAAAAACGTATACTTAACCATATCAATGCTTAAATTAAGCTTAATAACAGTTTAAATACGCATTATGACTTCGTGACGCTTAATGTCCATTTCGGCCCAGAATAGCGACACGAACTTCGCTCGTATGTATAAGTTAAAACACTACTTATTGTTTAAGAAAATGGATAAATATATCTTTTTCCATCGCTAAATACTTCAAAAACGTATACTTAACCATATCAATGCTTAAATTAAGCTTAATTACATATTTATTCTACATTATCTTCTCGTGACGCTTCATGTTCACATCAGCCCAGATTAGCGACACGAAATACGCTCGTTTGTATAAGTTAAAACACTAATTATTGTTTAAAAAAATGGATAAATATATCTTTTTCCATCGCTAAATACTTTAAAAACGTATACTTAACCATATCAATGCTTAAATTAAGCTTACTTACAGTTTTATTCTACATTATCTTCTCGTGACGCTTCATGTTCACATCTGCCCAGAATAGCGACACGAAATACGCTCGTTTGTATAAGTTAAACACAAATTATTTTCTTTTTAAAAATGGATAAATATATCTTTTTCCATCGCTAAATACTTCAAAAACGTATACTTAACCATATCAATGCTTAAATTAAGCTTACTTACAGTTTTATTCTACATTATCTTCTCGTGACGCTTCATGTTCACATCTGCCCAGAATAGCGACACGAAATACGCTCGTTTGTATAAGTTAAACACTAATTATTTTCTTTTTAAAAATGGATAAATATATCTTTTTCCATCGCTAAATACTTCAAAAACGTATACTTAACCATATCAATGCTTAAATTAAGCTTAATAACAGTTTAAATTCGCATTATGACTTCGTGACGCTTAATGTCCATTTCGGCCCTGAATAGCGACACGAACTTCGCTCGTATGTATAAGTTTAAACACTAATTATTGTTTAAAAAAATGGATAAATTTATTTTTTTCCATCGTTAAATACTTCCAAAACGTATACTTAACCATATCAATGCTTAAATTAAGCTTACTTACAGTTTTATTCTACATTATCTTCTCGTGACGCTTCATGTTCACATCTGCCCAGAATAGCGACACGAAATACGCTCGTTTGTATAAGTTAAACACAAATTATTTTCTTTTAAAAAATGGATAAATATATCTTTTTCCATCGCTAAATACTTCAAAAACGTATACTTAACCATATCAATGCTTAAATTAAGCTTACTTACAGTTTTATTCTACATTATCTTCTCGTGACGCTTCATGTTCACATCTGCCCAGAATAGCGACACGAAATACGCTCGTTTGTATAAGTTAAACACTAATTTTTTTCTTTTTAAAAATGGATAAATATATCTTTTTCCATCGCTAAATACTTCAAAAACGTATACTTAACCATATCAATGCTTAAATTAAGCTTACTTACAGTTTTATTCTACATTATCTTCTCGTGACGCTTCATGTTCACATCTGCCCAGAATAGCGACACGAAATACGCTCGTTTGTATAAGTTAAACACTAATTATTTTCTTTTTAAAAATGGATAAATATATCTTTTTCCATCGCTAAATACTTCAAAAACGTATACTTAACCATATCAATGCTTAAATTAAGCTTAGTAACAGTTTAAATTCGCATTATGACTTCGTGTCGCTTAATGTCCATTTCGGCCCTGAATAGCGACACGAACTTCGCTCGTATGTATAAGTTTAAACACTAATTATTGTTTAAAAAAATGGATAAATTTATTTTTTTCCATCGTTAAATACTTCCAAAACGTATACTTAACCATATCCAGGGGCGTGCCTGGGCCAAAATTCAGAGTACGCAGGGGGAGGGTATGTGAGGGGACCTCCCGTCCCATTCGGGACCGAATGTTTTTTCGGGTGCAGCTAAAGTATAGCTTCTGGTGCATTTTGGCACCCTGTTAATGCTTAACACTGCAGTGGAAATAAAAGACGCATTTTCTTCCCAATTGATGGGAATACCAAACTCCATGTACCGATCAAGATAGATAACATTGAGACACAATATATGATTTCAAAAATGCATTTAATAAATTCTCTATCAATTTATGAAAAGAAAGCACCACCATCATGGGTGTGTGAACACATGTATGGCAAAAAAATGACTTGCAAGGTCCATGTCCTGCGAAATGCGTCTCAATTGCAAAATGTTATATTTCTACTATTTTGCTCGGCGATTTATTATCACTAATATATACGTCTCAAGTACTGACTAGCATGTTGATACACCAAACAATAAATGAGCCCCGTCGTGTAATTTTTGGTTTTCGGAAATATGTAACCAGTGTAGCTCCAGATAAGCCTGTGCATCCGCGCAGTCTGAGCTGGAGCTACATTGTCCGTTGGATTGAAGAACATGGTCATTTTGACAAATAAGCGGACAGTATAACTTCGGATCGGACTGCGCATTATGCGCAGGCTGATCTGAAGCTACACTGGCCGCATAAGTCCGAAGACCCAAAATCACAAGACGCGGCTCAATTATACCTTAAAAATGAACTTATCTATTGAAAGTTGACATCGTAGATCGAAGGTATGTTTTCAATCTTCGCATGGAACTGAAAGAACGTTCGGTCGTTGCAGTGGAGACAGGCATGGACAGAAGTACGTGCAAACACGTACATATGTTGTTGGGATAAAGTTCCGCATTCATGTCCGCAATCGTGTCAGCAATGTTTGAGACAGGTATATCTGCAGCTAACTGGCATCTAACCTTCCACCTTCTAGTTTAACCCTCAAACTCTTCGAATGATTCGCACTGTAGATCTGGGCGGAATGTGTCAAAGAGTACTTGCACTTTTGCGGCAGTAAGCTGTGCAATATGCGCGGATAACAAATACTGAACATTGAAGCGGTCTTGTCCATTCAAGAGACGTTCAGTCATCTCCACTACCAAATGGTCTAGAAATGGAAGCCACATGTTTAGCTTCCAGTACTCAGGGATGTCTGCTGCTGGTACATTCTGGCGATTTTGTTGGCGCCCAACGTTGCGAGGTCTGGACGGCTCCACACCCACTGCCGCGGCCATAGTAACTGCCTTGCCATACAACTCCAGCCACAATGTATCGTCGTTGCGCTCATTTTGGACGAGGGTACATATAACACTCGCTCCCTTAGACGCCTCAACAAGATCGCATGTTTTGTTCTGGAGCATCTTGGAGAGGAACAAGTTGGGCTAGTATGAAACTAGTGTCACAATAAAACCAAACTGTGTGATAGCCAATTGGACCGTTTAATTAACAATGTAAGCTGTCCGAGATGTTTTGGTTGACGACTACAATATGATGGCATATTTTAGTCATTGTGTTACTCAAGCCCATGCGTGATAGTCTTTCTAAGATATTTTTTTTAAATATGATTCAATGTCTTGCCATCTTTTAGGCCTAACCATGCTTCACATCTGTTCAAACTTTTATTGCATTTTTCGCGATATTAGACTTTATTTTTTTGACTTTCAAAATTAAAAGTACGCAACTTTTGCGTATAGGCAGGCACGCCCTTGATATCAATGCTCAAATTCAGCTTAATTACAGTTTAAATAAGCATTATGACCTCGTGACGCTTCGTGTCGCTAAAAAAGTTCGTGTCGCTTTTTAGTGAGACCCACAGTGTCTTGTCGGTCTCGCTGTACCCTAGCTAGTTCGTGTCCCATAACTAATTGGTCTTTTTGAACCATTTTAGTTAAATGGAATTGTCCTCTTTCAAAGTCGACAGCTTAGACGCTTGTTCATGCGTCTACTGATGCAGATAATGTACATGTATTCCGGAACGCTACGGACTTAATCCAAAGCATTTACGAGGAATATTTTATACTCGAACGTCGGCAAAGTATTCGATAACTTTCGTCTGTTGATTACAAGGTATATTTTAGCTCTTGTTGATAGACTATAGTTTAATTCAACGCACTGTACACATATTTTACGGAAATGTGTGGGTTTTAAAGGAAAACGAACTCGACTAAGATTTGTTACCTATTAGCTTTTAAAGAACAAGTGGCTTTGACGATTAACCTCGATGCTAGTCGAAGGGTCAACAACACAAAATAAGTTGAAAATAAAAAAGGCCAATTTAGTTATGGGACCCGGAACTGTGTAATTGCAAGCATCGTCGTCTAAGACCCTTCGACTAGCTATACGGTATACCCCACCCACTGGTGGTATCTATCAGTGTTTATCAAGGTTGATCAGTTTATTTGGAATATTTTATTTTCACCAACTGTCAAAATGCTCACAGACAGACTGAGCGAAAGGCCCGGAAAGGCAGACTTCCAATAGAGCTGTGTGTTGGTCTGACGAAGAATCTTCTTATCAGACTGGCTGTCCGGCCACTTGTTCCCTTGTTGTGCGCAGGATTTATCCTCAGTCTGACAGAATTTTTAAGCTTGAATGTCCGACAGGTTTTTTGCTTTCGCTAGTTCTACAGGGATCAGACTAGTAATTGCTCGCAGGGATCCGACGAGACATGTAACAATTTGTATACATCAAAGTCATTATATACATTAATTATGTAGTACTTAGTTTACAAAAATAAAAATACCTGTATTGTTGGAAAAGTTTAAAATTTATCCAATTATTTAGCACTTTACAACAATATGATTTAAAGTATCGAATCATGATGATGTCAGGACTCAGATGGCTAGTATTCTGCCTGACCTGTCAGTGTCCACTGTACCTTACCTGCTACAGATAGCTTCAGATAGTGTTTACTATTAACATGGTCTATAATTTCATGGTATGTTGTTTTGATAATGATTAATACCACAGGGTCTTGAAAAGTAGCGGCGCCCAAGAGTTCAAATGTAAGTCGTATTTTTCGTCGTAAGTTCAAATGTTCTGAGTTTTTCATGTACCAGTAGCCCATGTTCCAGCCAACAATCTTCCGAATCCATCGGTCTATTATGTAGTGTGGGCTGAATAAATCTTTGGCAATTTTTCAGATACATGTTTTATATCACCCACTACAGGGTTGTTACTTATTTTATTGTAGGAATATGAACATAGAAAGGTGAACATCAGAGATGAGGATGTGTGACAGTGTCTACAAAGACAGTCACTCTTAATCTAAACTAAGTTGAAGATAGCACTGGTAGAACCAAAGTTACATTATGGTTTGATTTGTCACAGTCACCACTAAGGCCAGATGAGTTAGATGACCGTGGAATTATCATAGACGTCATCATTACTCATACCATAGTAACAGGATATTTTCCACAACAATAATGTTAAATCGATAGTATTAGTAAAGGTATGTATAACTAGTTTAAATTTACTGTAAGTGTAACTTTATTTAAGAGAGTCGACAGGATAATTTGTGAACAGTATGGATCCAGATTAATTTGCAAATGGAAGCTAAGGCCGAACAGATATTATACTGGTCAAAACCACATTACAGTCTTCACAAAGAATTTTTTCAATGACTGGACATTCAGTCTTGTGAAGCACAAATTTTACCAGACGAAATGAACTTAACAGACTGATTCTTTACCTGTTTTCGCATGATCAAATGTTGTTTTCTAGAATATTTATAAAGTATATTTCTTACACATTATAAGTTCTATATGATAGTTTTATTATGATTAACAGAAATTATTTATCATTTAACTAGTGAAACATTAGTTTTGGGGATTCAGTTATGCATTTTAGACAATATATTTGCTGTAAATTTTACCGGACCATCGGTCTGGTGATTTGTCAAATTTTGCAGGTCTGGCAGCAATTTAGGCAGACATTTAAGACATTTGCGATGACACAATGAATTCCTCAAACATTTTTTTATATTTTTACAATGAATCTTCAGTTTAAACACTCAGTTCTATTTAGATTCTCTGTTTATATACAGATTGAAGGTATGTGTAACCTTTAGAAGGTGAAGGTATAATTTAGAAAAGTTAGCAAGCAATAAAACTTGTTTATTTTCACATATTCCTAATATTAAATAATAACATACAGTTATTCAAATTTCAACACTCATTCAGGTAGTTTGTCCTTTGTAACTTCAGCTTTTGTCATAGGCATAATGTCGCATTGATGCAGTATTGAGAGATTTCTAATTCTGTATGCGCATTTCAACGTTTGATACTATTTTTACTAGGCTTTTCAAACTTTTAAAATAATTGATTGATAGCTCTTTGGTCAGCTATCTAGTAATTCTAACTTAACTTTCATTTTTTTAAATTTTATTTTCACATGATTATGGATAGTATAAAAGAAGACATAAAAGCATTATGTATTTTACTTGGTGTTCAGCATATGAAGTCCTTTATTGATGTGCATATTTTGTCCTCTACATTGTTACATGAAATGTGGCATTGACCTTCAATGTCCTCATTTTCAACGTCAAATAGTATCAAATTTCTTTGTTGTTTTTCCAATCTAGTGCTATTAGTATTGTTATTGTTATCTTTTTGATATTCTAGATTGCTACTAAAACTTTACTCAAATGAGCGATACAGTGCTAGTCAGCCATTTTGTATAATACTGAGTATATTTTATTAGAGTTATTTTTTTAACAATACCTGATACATTTTTATATGACAAACACTGCTATAATGGTTTTACAGATTTTGCTGGTTATGATGTGATTTGGCCAAAAATGAATCCACTTAAATTGTTCTTATTACGTTAAATTAGGTACATATCACACATACTCCAAATTTAGTGTTATAAGTTGTAAGGCGTTTTTAGTCATGTTGTACTTTACTCTTTATACTTTATTTGAGTTTATATTTGAATATTTTCATAAGATGCACATAAAAAACTGGTATATAGATTTTGCTTGTTAAAATGTTCAGTGCATGTCAATTATTGGAGTTTTTGATAAAACAAAATAGTCAGTTCCGTGTTAGAGGCCACCTCCGAAATAAATGTGGAATAAAGGCCATCTTAAAACTGTCATTGATTATTTAGAACAAAATGACCTCTTAATTAAAGGTCACCTGTCAATAAAGGCCACATTGTGTTTTTCCCAAGGCTGGCCTTTGTACATAGACTTGACTGTATATACCTTTGCAGTCATTGATTAGGTCAAGGTCTAAGACTGGTTGAAATGGACCTTGTCCATGCTTTTCTATTCAGAGTCATTGGTTTGACTCAAACATCAAGGTCACACAGCTCCAGATCAGATTCGTATGACTGAGACACTACTTTAGGTTTTTCAATATTTTCACTTTCATTCACCTTTGCAGAACATTCAAAGATTGTAGCCAATGTTTCTATGTAAAATACAGTCTCTGTTAGTGGCCTGTATGCAAGTCTACTATTATAAATATGCCTGTATATCGACAGTTCAAAAACGTAACTTTATGATCAGTCTTTGTCCAGCAGCGTCAACTTTTACTTTGTGAACACACTAGGGGCCACATTTTTACTCAAATTCTTACAAACTGGGTCAGATTGTTAATATTGACAAAATCTCTGACAAGTCAAATATAGGTCATTTTGGGTAGAAAACTAGGTCACCAAGGCAAATTGAAGGAAAACCTTGTGAACACTCTAAAAGTCATTGTTTTGATTGGATATACATGAAACTTGGTCAGAATTTTTTTTTATGAAATCTTGAACAATTTATGAATAATGGGTTATCTGGGATCAAAAACGAGGTCATTCGGGCAAATTGCTGTAAAACCTTGTGACCACTCTAGATTTCACAGTTTTAATTGTATATTCACCAACCATCCTAAAAATGTTTAATGATATGTAGATTAAGAGCAAAAATGGGTCATCTGGGATCAATATCTAGGTCATCAGGTCAAATCTGAGGAAGTCCCTTGTTAACTCTGCAGCTGTCACAGTTTTGGTTGGATATTCACCAAAATTTGTCAGAATGTATGTCTTAATGATTTGTAGGTCAAGTTCGTATGGGGATCATCTGGGGTCCAAAACTAGGCCACCAGGTCAAATCTTATGAAAATCTATATAACACTGCAGATGTCTAATTTTGATTGGGTCTTCACGAACCATTGTCAGTATGTTTATGTAGGTGGTACTAAGATAAGGTCGAACATGTTTCATCTGGGGTCAAAAACTAGGTCACCAGGTCAAATCTTTAAATAGGAAAACCTTGTTGATGGATTTGATCAGATCTTCACCAAATCTTATCAGAATGTTTGTCTTAATGATATGTAGGACAAGTTCGAATATGAGTCATCTGGGGTATTAAACTGGGTCACTAGGTCAAATGTTAGGAAATTTTTTAACATTAACACTGTAGTTGTCACAGTTTAATTGGATCTTCACTAGACCTTGTAAGAATGATGTCTTAATGATATGTATGACCTGTTCGAACATGGGTCATCTGGAGTCAAAAAGTAGGTGACCGGGTTAAATGTTTGATAAATTTGTTAATGCTCTTGATGTCAGGGTTTTGATTGGATCATCATCATACCTTATCAGAATGTTTGTCTTATTGTTATTTTGGTCTTGGGTCAGGCACTAGGTCACCAGGTCATCAGTAAACAATGAATGTCATGTGAGCAATAAAGGGCCATTCTGGCACTCATGTTTTAAGTGTGTGCATAACATGCAATGTAATGGTGTGTTACACAACTTGAATATTCTTCTTACTGACACAGCCTTCAGACAGCATCTATAGTATATGGAGTTCTGTTAAGAAATGAATTTGTGCATGGTAGGAGAAGTGTTTTGGTTACCACTATTAAATTGTTCAGGAATATGATTTAACTTATGAAGTAAATTTTGTGTGATTTTTTACTGTTTATTGCTCTTCAATATGTTGTTAAACTGTTGTGATATTTTGCAAAATCCATATTTGTTGTTTATTTGCAAAATTTGATACCAATGATTTATAATAGACTGGTCCCTGAAAGAAGGTCAAACATAGAGTAGCTAAGGTACATAAAATGTCAGTTAACATAAGTAGGTGTTGTATTAAGTTATTTGGTTAAAATTCCATTTATTTACCAATTATCATTGTCTAAATATTGGTACATTTTATAAGGTAATAATAAATACTGGTACATCTTTATCTAAACTGCATGATAATTTTTATCAGATTTTACGTCTGTATGCCTTAGTGTTCTGTAGCATGTCTATGTAGTACTTCTCGGATAATTTCTGTTGTCCAATCATTTTGTTTGTTTAGTCACATGATGACAACGCTATTTTAATTTTACCCTGATGGCCTCATTTCTTTTTGTGACTGAGTGTTGAAACTGTACTGGCTAAATGTTCTAAATAAATGGATTTTTGTATTGAATCAAGCTGTCAGGGACTTAAACTTCAAAAATTGATGCTTCTGATTATAAATGCAGATTTTTATCACTTATAATTAATTTTTTGCCTTTCCTGAGGATATGATTTAACTGCTGATTTTCGCAAGCTTTAAAATTGATGCAACTGATAAAATTCAGATTGTTTATTAAATCACTGATAGCTGATTTCTGCTGATTTTGGACTCGATGATAAATGATCAACATGATAACTGAATTAATTTCATTGTCGTGTGTACAGTGATGTACACATACATTTTCCTTAAAACAACTTGTAGTCATTTTACTGTTCTTATTCTTCTTACCAACATAGTATTACACACTGTTATGTTTACTCACTGTTTTTGTATTACACTCAACATTGTATATGTTGTTATTATATAATTGCTGATTGAGCAAAGTTTGAGGTACAAATGTGTTTTTCTTTCTTGAAAATGTGCCCTTTTATACTTAGATCAATGACGTTGTTTTGTTTTCCATATGCTGCTACATTATTAACTACATTTTCCTGTATTATAATAATAGATACACATCTTTGTTAAATATCTGCCTTAATTCTAACCATTGGTTGTTATGATAAAAAACTATTTGTTGAAGGTTGAACAATGTTATTTCAGTCTTTTTGCCAATAAACTTTATGTATATTTACTTGCAAAGAGTGCAGATTTCTAGAAATACACACTGAAATCAACGTTTGGTGAAAATGAGAAAAATAAAAAAATGCATTAAATTTATTCTAGATATTTAAAAGAAATATCTGCATTTCTTTTGCAAGTAGGTATAGTACTTAGAAAAAATCTTGTTTTGTTTTCCATATGCTTCTACCTTATTAACTACCGTCTGTTCAGCTGTCTGAGCTACTGACTTGGGCAAACTGTGATGATAAACATGAAATAATACTGGTGTTTACTGCATCTCTTAGCATTATAGTGACAAGTGTAACTTAATCACAAGTCGTACACAACATGATCATCCTGCACTAAATGGAAGTTTGTCCTAATTTTCCCTGTTTGCTGTTCAATGCGGTAAGCAGCGGAGTATACTCCTATGAGATGAATGATACTATTTAAATGAAAGGCTGTTTATTCTTACCTGTTCAGTGAACAGTGAATACCTAATAATTATAAAATATGAATGGTTATGTCTAAATTGCAAGTAAAGAACTGTTAGCTGGTTGGTCTGCAAACAGTGATTACATGTATGAAATATGGATGGTACTGTCAAAATTGAAAAGCACAGAACTGTTTGCTTTTCAGTCAGTCATTGAAGTAACCGTGATAACTCCAGTCTTAAAAGGTGCTTCACTGTTTCAAAGTGACTTAAACATTTACTGTAACTTTCAATGACAATCGCAACTTCAGCACTTTCAGTGCTTTGATTATTGAACTCGTTGTTTTGATTTAGCTTAATTTAATGCACAAACTAAACAAATCAATGCATATATCATAAGAAAAGTATATTCACATAACCATGTGGTCGGGCTTTCGTCAAGAAAATTCATCCCATTTTATGTTATTCATATATATGGAAATATACATTTTATAGGTTTTGATAGAACTTTTGTAAGGCTTACGTTCAATATGGTCAGCAAGTGCTAATCGGAATACTCGACGCTTGAGTTATCACATTTTTACAACTCATTATGAAATATCCAGGATGTCAAATCACAATAAACTGTCATCATCATGTGGACCTTTATTATCTAATCCAGTAAGCTAAATTATTATGGAAACGTCGTATTTTAAATTAATGAAAGTTACATTCGATTGTTTTGCAAACAGACAATCAAGCTGAGATCATATTCTTAAATTTCCTGACTTTTTACTACATGTGTACGTATTTAGAAATTCTAAATCTGAGTGATAATGACAATGAACTATTTGCCAATTTCAAAGTCTACACCCCGTTGGTGCGAAGGAAAAATGATATCAAAATATCATACATTTTATATATGATTAAATATTCGAATGTTTGAACGAACGACCAATAAATCGTCTTATATTGAAATTGGTAATCGTCACCACCCCTATTCAAAGGAAGAAAATACGGTTTGATCACTGCAGTGGAAAGTGAGGTACCACGATACGACAATTAATATCTAGTCTCCATAGTGAACAATAATTGAATCATTCGATTATCAAACCATGACGTTGAATAAGATATGCAAAACAATAAACTTTATTCTTTCTTAGGGCTTCTACAGGAAAGTTAAAAATGTTTTTATTAGATAATATTTTAAGCATAATCTAACTAACGTTGTCGAGGTAGCATGTGACAATATAGTGCAATAATTAAGATAAAAGGCTGATTCAGCACCACATAATGAACATATCGAAATTAGAAAACATCTGAAAACTGAGATGAGTTCGGTACACACGACAAAACATTAATTTCATGAAATGATTAGATAGGAAATCCCCGTTGCTCGCGTTAATTTGTTAACTATTCGTGCAACAATACACATTTTTGTTGATAGTAATAACGTAAATAAGTGAAATCAAAATGTCATAAGGTGATAATTTTGTCGTAGGGTAACGCATTGTGGTTATTATCATATTGCAAATCGGGATTTCGTGTTATAATGTAATCATAAAATACACGATGTGTTACTGGTTTTAAATATCTGTTTAGTATTAAATTAGATTCCGATAAGGCAAACAATAGCATTCTAAACGTGAAAAGTGCTAGTTATGTAAATGTCTCCAGCGAGTACTGCCTTGAAACGGCCAGTAGCAAAGCTACATGGGATGGTTTAACTAGTTTTCAAGTACGAGTTCAAACTTTATTTATTGTCGGAATAGGATATAAACATTTTAAACATGACCTATGAATAGCTATTAACCGACACAAAATATGAGTTTGATAAGTATAAAGATAAAACAAATATATAACAGTGCATTGTATGACAAAGTGAGGTAATGTGACTTTACAATCATACAGAAATTATCACAGAGCAATGTGATACAATTTAGAAAGCATAGTTATGGCAGATAAAACTAAACATTACAATAAATGAACATGACAGAAATGACGAATAAAAAACAAAAGTCAATCAAAATTTAATACACATACTAGACATAAAACATAGATAAAGATGCTCAATACAATATATGGTAATAAAAAAAGAGTGTTTGTTAAAGGTAGATTGTTAAATTTTACATAAAAATGAGTAATTTATAAAAGACACCGCAAAGCAAAAAATGCTTAAAGAATTGTTGCACATATAGGCTAATAATTGGTGACGTAAAAAGGCATTGAAGCAGATTACCCCGAGGGACTCCTTTGTACATTCCCTTGAGATCACTGGCCTTATTATCATTTATTATGTACATCGTATAGCACTTCATTTAACTATGTTTGTTTTGTCTATCTTTTTGATACATACCGATTTGTTGTCTTAGGACGTTCCAAAAACATTCATATCACATACACTCAATTTGTCTTGACTGGATTCAATTTTTAACGCTATATAAACGGGCTATTTATTGTTAGATTAGATTTGATTTTTTTGACTACATCTTTGATACTTATCCTGTTTTTGCCTTAGACCGTTGACCTTGACCATGTCCGGATTATAGTGTCTTATAATGGGCTATGTCTTGGCTACACAGTCTGTCTGTACCCCTATTTTCAAATACTGTCAATCAGACCATATACATCAAATAATTACAAAACATACATAACTCGTAAATCATAATTCAAATCCGTGAATTAAAGGTATAAAGCGATAATGTCCAAAATAGGTATATCAAAAGAGAGCGGATAGGTGTTTTTTTTATAGTTTCTAAGATAGAAGATGTCTAACAGAGACAATCCTTTCAGTTATCGTCCATTTAACTTTGCATAAGAGTCTATGAGGTAGCCACTATTTCTGAGATTAAAGAAAAAAAGAGACCCATTTTAATGAAAACTGACGGTAGAAAATAACAACGTATTACCGATCTAATTTATAACAGAAAAGTATAGGTCACGGTGCATTATCTTCAGAAATTGATATTTTTTCTATTTTTCAACAAAGACAATAACTTAAAAATATTCTTAAAAAATGTGCCGTAAGTACATTTAAGTATCTCGGGGAACTTTAAAAGAAATTACGATAATAAGGCAATATTGCTTTTAGAGGTCATGATAAAATTCCTATATATCAGTTTAAATATTATTTAACTGTGATTGACTGTTTTGTGAGTAAAAGGGAATGAATTGCTCGTTGTGAGCATGCATTTTGCATTCGAATAATCGTTATTATACCTTGCTACCTTGTAATATCATCAGGAATTTAACACATTGTAGCATTTTTCATATCAATAATCTTCAGGGATTTAATGTACTGTAGCCTTTTTTCATACCGTCAGAAATTTAATGCATTGTAGCCTTTTTATATTATCAAGAAATAAATACTTTGTGATCTTCATCACATCATCCGAATGGAGTACATAATCAATACACCAAATTCACTAATCAAGGCAAAAATATCACTTAAAATGTAATACTTGTAAAATATTTTGCCAATCACTTTATCGAACGGTACACAAATTAACATCAGATTTATATCGTTTATATATTTTTAAACTAATAATGCTATCTAGAAGACGATGTTCTATATTTTGAAAGGCTGGTATACCTATCAAACTTTTATTTAGATCGTTAGCAAAATAAGGTATACCTCGGTATGTAATGCAGGTCCCTCAATCTCACACTACCAGTTACTTCTTCAAAAACTAGCTTTAATACTATATATAAATAAATAATATTCCTAATTTTGAAATGCATTGGTTTGCGTACGTATTTCCATTATAATATGAATGAAAATATGCCTCACTTTGTACGAAATTTCCAGTATGACAATAATTAAGTATACCACTGTATGTAAGTCAGGTTCTCTAAACCTATCCCCCTAACCGTACGAATGTTTATGGGGCATTTACAGGCAACACCTTACATAACTGAACATTTATCCTAACATTAAACACTCTGTAAATGGTAGCCGTAAACATTATTTTTATGGACCTAAAATCTGTTCCTCCTCATATAAGTAATACCTGTTCACATGTATTTTTTATTGATAGGTAAAAAATGTTAACCGCCATTTGTCGGAGGTCGAAATATACAGATCATTATAGAAATGAATAAAGACATACATATATAACCTGGTCGTGTCAAAGCTTAAAAAAGGTTCCAAATCACATTTTTACACACCATGATATGAAACTCTTCAAAGCGTCTGACTGATGCGCGATGATTCGGTCTGTTTAATTATATATGTGATAACTACTATCGATTATGATCACATGATAATAATTCTGGTGGAAGCTGTAAACAAAACATCCATGATTGAGCATGGATGTAAATTAAGTAGAAAATGATCTGAGAATTATAGAAATCGGTACTGTGATTAAAAAATGTCGATTATTACGGCTAGATACGTTGTTTTGCTTCTTTCGATGATATCGGACTTAATTTCAAGCATTTCAATAAATTCTTATGATGCACTTGATCTGCTGACAGCTGAATGCGTACACAATTCATATGATTGCAGAAACAGAAGTGCATTAAAACCACCACCAGGATACGTGAGCTGCTGTCAACCATGTGTTTGTTCTGAAGATTGTATCGCAGGGAATTGTTGTCCCAATTCAGCGATAAATCCGTTCATGAAAGCACCGTGTAGAAGTCAGACAAGCCTTTTTGGAAAACATCCATATCTATGGGAAACGTTCAGAAATTTACAATTTTACACTGTTGATACATGCCCGGAGAATTCGGACGCATCTCTGAAGTCTGCTTGCAAAGATCCGAGAGATATCCAAGATTATAATCTAGTTTCTGATGTGAATAATAACATTTTCAAAAATGAAAAATGCGCGTTGTGTAATGGAATAACTTCAATACAACGATGGTCTCAAGGATTTGCGTTAGGAGGCAAAACAAACAAAACCGAAGTGTTAAATCTAGTCCAAGAAAACAAGCTGTTCCAATTAAGTCAACTTGTACAGATTTATTCCTATCCACCGAAGGGATTTCCGGCGCATTTGTATTTGTGTAACGTTAACACGATAAGTAAATGCAACGTTAGTGGAACGTGGGTCTGTGAAAATCCTTCACTTATATCAAACGTTCAATATTCTACCAGACTTTATAAAAATGTTTTTTGTGAACGATGTAATACCAGGAAATTTGAAAACAGCACCGGCGTATGTCGAGAAAAGGATTTGTTGCGAATGTATAAAGGAGGACGTATTTACCGAATGACGTTCTTATTGGAATCAGATTCACTTAATAAAAAGAACGATCTTCTAGACGTCAGCTATTCGTATTGTGCAAGGGGCGAGGTGTCCGATCCATGGATGGTAAAACTTTACTTACATATATATTAATATCCAAAACACACACAGATGAATTGAATAAATGACCATTACATCACTCTTAACACTGTGATTTGACAATATAGATAAGAAAATAATACTATAAAAAATTGCAAATAATGGAGAACAAAACGCTTTGGAACCGTCTGAAGCTCTACGTAGGATAATTTATCATGTAACACGCAGCAAGGTACGTCTCCGAGAACGTCTGATTATAGAATGTACTATTATAACAAAGCTACTTTCTGAAAATAAGAAGTTTATAGTTCGTTGAATCTACTGTTTTAAAAAAGAAGTACATATATTATTTTGTCCATTATACAAGTTTGGAAAAATCAGGTATGTTCTGGTAATTCAAAAGTATTTTGTCTGGGGATTTCCTACACATTTGATTTTAAAGTTTTATACCTTGAATTTTCCAGGAGGAATGTATTATTCTCGACTGTCCAGTTGGAACATTTCCATATTTCGGGCAATGTCTAAAGAACAAATATAACACCAACGGTTTTGGACTTTCCATTGTTTTAGAGTTAACGACAGACAACTCGTCAACAAATACATGGTTGAACAAAAAAATGATCGAACGTTTTGTTGAATCGATTGAAGTAACCAAGCATGGTTGTTATTTGTGTACTTGGTACTTTTGGTCACAGGCTAATATTACGATAAATCGTTATTATGTAGATATCACCGTTTGCACGATGAACGATTGCAGCGAAGCTAACATTATAGCCATGTACTACAAGTCACTTTATAGTAAAAATCATCTTCAAAGCTTGTCCAACACTAACCTAAAGTATACGGTTATAGGAAGAGACTATTTTGATCAGTTACAGAGTTTAACCTTGCTTGTCCAAGTTCGTCATACTAGATGCCCTCATAACATTACTTTAAAGAATAACTTTAATTGTCCATCGGTCACGTTTAACATCACAACTCTTGATCAAAATCGTTTACCACTGAAGCTTCAGGAACTACTCATCGATATGTCAGAATTATTGCAATGGCAAAATGGAAACGAGGATATTTATTCTGTGTGTTTGTCGGACTTCCAAAAAGTCATAAAGACATATTTGGGACCGGCGGTATCAAGCGAGACAAGTCTCTTTTTTAGCTTAGCGTGTACCAGCATTCTCTTTTGTTTTTGTACAACTGCATTGGCAATTAATTTATTCCATCCCGAAGTTCCCAGAGCGTTGAAAGTTGCTATCACTTTTTTGTGGGTGGTAATAGTTTTCGAACGCATCTTTGATGAAGTTTTGCGTAATGTAGGGTTGTCACACAAAATAACAATTCTAATTATTCGAAAAGCCATCGGGTCGTTTTGTTCCCTTTTGGTATCTTTTGTCAATGTGGGCATATTGCTAGCAACCCTAAAAATAGATGGCACTCTGGTGTTATTTGATTCCCGAGTTCGTGTTGGTATGTACTTCTCTCTCGGTATGGCTTTTATTCTTGCTTCTTGTGAGGGTTTATATCTATTGGTTTGTTACAATATGGTTCTGGAACTTAACCGAAATAAATACATTTATGCACATAGCGTAGCGTGCATTCTGCCACAAACCGTTGCGATTTTTGTCGATCTAACTGTGGTTTGTAAACTGTCTAAGACCAATATAACAGATGGTAATCGATTTGTCATGGAAATCGTCTCATTCTCAAGGGGTCTACTATTTGCATCCATTTTTACTTTAATCGTAGAAATTGTACGGACTGAAAATGACTTTGCACAAAGTCCCGAATTTTCATTGATTTCATCAGTTTTATCTATTCCATACAGTATTATTATATTAGTTTGCTTTACTTTTAAAATACACCAGATCGTTATGAGATGTATACTTGGTATATGAAATCCACTCACACATTGAAAAAAAAACAATGTTATGACGAATTGTATTGTTTTTGAGAATGTTGTATTACATTGGAGTTCGTCTTAAAACGATCACCAATGCATGCATTGCATAAATTTGTTGATTGCAAAAAACACTGTATTATTGAAATTATATTGGGTAATTAAGTGACGTCTAGAATTCTACAGAATTACATAACCTCTTTTTCTCCATATCAATCGATAATTATGGTAAGGATGTACAATCATAAACATGTAAATACACACGAGTGTAGAAACAGTTTGTCGCAATTATCTGACAAGGGAATACACAGAACGCTCCCCGTAACACTGACGGATGTGTCAAAAGTTTATGCAATTAAAGAGTAGGTAATGTACCAATGTAGCATCGTCGTAAGAGGCACGAATATAGTATAACGATGCCGTTAAGGAACATGGTTGCAACCTGTTAATGCACCGACAAAACTCATTCCTTAATATAAATCACAGAGAGGCTGTAAGAATATGTTACAGTTCATATATGACCATTTGGTATTTTAAAGTTGTCTAGAAAAAAGACATGATAATTGTCTATATTACTTGATCTTGATTGTTTTATTTAGAACGACAGTTCTGTGAGAAAAACGAGAAATGTGATTGTACGTGCTTATTGTAAGTATTTATAGTTGATTTGTGGGTTATCATCACTAATCGTTGAGCTATATTGTAGTCATGCAGTCATTAACATGTTTTCTGAGTTCAGTTTTTAGTACTTGATTTATTGAAGTAGTTAACACAGACTAAGAGGGAAAGTTTTGGAGACATTAAGTTTATATGCTGATATTAATATTATTGATACAATAGTAAAAGACTCCTACCATCTAACATTTTTAACATGTTCTCAATATAAATATATCCGGTAAGGACATCTTGAAATGTAATGCGATGAGATTATTATGTTTATATCATGTACTAAGATATGACTATCGGTCAATAAAAAAATACAAATAAAAAGTTTTTATGTTGATTTAAGGTACATTGTGACAGATTTTTGTATCGGGTTGTGTATGTTTATTTTTTGTATGAATGTTTTTCTGATCTGTATTCTTAGAAATATAAACCTCACTCAATATATTGTCATCTATTGTTGTAAATGTTGTATACATTATCATGTTATTTTTGTTCGTGTTCTTTTTTGTAAATAAAATGTCCGCAGAATTCCAGTCGAGAATTTTCATGATTATAAAAAAGATGCAGTTGCGTTTACTAACAAGTTTAGTTTTACAGTATTACAAACTACGAAATTATGTACGTCATTTTTGATATCAGAACTGAACCATATTGTACAATTTTTAAGGAATATAATTATGTAAATCTCCGCTGCTTGCAATTAGCGATATCGAACCAAAATCTCCAGAGACCGTGCAAACATCAATGAAGGCAAATCAACCGGAACCCCATATTTGAGAACTGTAACTAATCCAAACCGTTTTCTATTTTTTTCTTGTAAAAATAACGTTCATTTTCATAACACTGTCAAACGGTTTGGACAAGAAAAGCAAAAAAGTAGAGGGCCTTCAGTGACAAAAATCTGAACCGGAGGTAGCCCTTTATGTAAGGAGTTGCAACAGTTATGTGGCTTTAGAAGAAAACGAAAAATAATGCACTTATGTGATGTTTTCCTAGTTCAATTGACAGAAAACGCGCTTGTAACGATAACATTGTGACGTCACTAGGTCACGTGGATTCCCCACACTGAAATATGTCAAAGTCATTAAATGTGTGATATTGCATATTGATATTGTTTATTGTATCTCCGATCCGACCCCATTTGTGTTGTATTTGGAAGCAGTCGATAATATAACGTGTCCTGAGGGGCCAGCAATGATCAATTGCCTTTGTACACTGGTTTCTGTTGGATACGTTCGTACATATGATACATTGCAACAGGGAACAGGAACCAGTTTAGTGTCATTGTTAGGTCATGCTATATACCCGGTCTCACCGATTTGCCCTAATCCTTGCTGTCTGCTAATACCCGGCATCCGCATATTGAGAAGAAGACGGTTTCAAACAGTAGTACAAATCAACATCAACTATTCAAGATATCAAGAAACTATGAAGAAACTTTCATGCTTTTATTAATTGTACTTTTATGTGAAATCTAATCTACGATAAAAACATCGCATCTTTGAAGGTCACCGAGAAAACGAACGCGTAATGTAAACATATTTACCGAGATTCGACACGTATGATTGAGCTGCACTGGTGTATTTTAATTAATACTATATTATGAACTGTTTTATCATTAAATATGAAATAGTGCATGCTTTCAAATCCGGCCCAGGAAAAACAAGAAAAGTAAAGTTTTAGTTTATTACAAATGTAAAATATATACTTTATAATTAATGTTAAAAATTTAAAATAATCACAAAAAGAGAAAGCAACCTGACTGCGGTCTCAATAAAGAAATTACATCGTTCCTGAAAAAACAGCAAATTAACAATCTCAGTACTGTGTCTGTAACTGATAATCGACCAATAATTTAAGGTAGGATGACTACTTCAGGCTAAATTCAACTTATGAATATTTCAAACATGTCTGTTATAGCTAATTATTTCCAATTCTAACAATCTACGCATTTTGATTGGTCAATGGAGGGAGTTTACACTTCGATAAACTCCTTTTCAATCGGATACCCTTTGTATCTGTTCATCGTCGACGGACTACTTTTGACCTAATTATGTTATTACAGATTCAGTTATACAGGCTTTATTCAGTGTGTGTTATGAGGTCAGAGGGAGTTAACACTTCGATGTTTGACCAGAAATGAACGTTTAAACTACAATACTTTACTATTTACATTCTTATCTGGTGACGTCATATCTTGACGTCATCAAGTTATACATGACTTGTATAATAATTTACCAGCGAAATAGTTTTAGCGGTTCATGCTCGTCACTTGTAAGAATTGAATTAAACAATTGAATTACATTGGAAATAAAAGGATTAATTTTAAGAAAGTTAAATCTTATAGTATCATTCATATCTCATCAGCACCCTCAACATTTCTGTATGACACTCTCTACTACAACAACAACCTGTACAGCAATTCAGCGATTCCTTCGAAGTGTAATTGAAAGACTGGATTAAATAGATTTCAATTATCTAAATTATAAACCGCATAGAGGAACAGTAATCTTCTATTTCGACTAAATTGATATCATGTGATACTTGAGTTACATCCCTTGAATTGAACTCTCGTGAAAATAAATAAAGACTCAATGGCCTTGAAGTCAGTAGAGGTTACGATACTGAATTAAGTAACGATATTCAATAGAAGAATAATGAATTAAAAAAATCTCTCAAGCACAACTCGAGAGACTGGAAGAATTGGAAAGTTAACTTATATCTCTTCTAAGAGCAATCAATGAAGAACTTAAGGTATAATCTGTTAAATAACGTAAAATGATATTTTACGTTATTTACAAAGATTGAATATCATACTTTAATACCAAGCAACAAATTATTCTAAGCGAACGCTCAAAAAGGGTGTTTTATTGCGATAAATACTGCACCCCTTTATCGACTTTTCCTTATCACCTTGTTCGAGGTGTTCCGATTGTCAATGGTGGACGTGTTTGAAAACGCTTAATAATGATTCGTTAATTTTCATTGGCAAACTGTATTTAGAGTGACTAAATTTGGATTTTAAACGGTCATATTTGGTCATAAATGGCGGAAAGCGTACACCTCAACATGGTCAGTCGTTTATATTGCCTCCTATGTTTCATGCTGGATCTCCTTATTACATGGGACAGACATCTCCAAGTGCGTCTCAATCTATTATTATACGACTATACCTCCAGCAGAGCTATTCAAAAAGTGTCTTCTAACGTTTGTAAGAAGACACTTTTCAATAACTCAACTTTCACGTGGACATTATCCTTTATCGTCGTATAAGTCAGATACACGTACTCGTATTTTCTTCAAAATTGTCTTCTTACAGACGCTAAGAAGACGGTTCCCTTAGACAAACAACCATTTTATCCTCGGCTTCGCCTCGGACAAATTGGTTGTTTATCTAAGCGAACCGTCTTCTTACGTCTGTAAGAAGACACTTTTGAAGAAAAACTCGTACTGTATCTATTACGTAATGATGCACTACAAGCTGTTATTCAACGTCTTGACAAAATGGACTCTAAACTTTCACATCCTCAATCAATTAGATCAAGCGTGGACAATATCACGGAAAGGCTCAACACAATGGAGAAAAAAAATCGACACGATTGAGCGTAGTCAAAAATTCCTTAGTGAAAAATACGAGGAAGTTATTGTCTGTTCCAAAGAAAATGCTGATAATATTTCCAAATTACAGTCAGACGTAGTCACCTTGTCCGAGGAAAATGCAAAACTCAAGTCCGACTACCAATCATGTACGGAATCTGTTATTGACCTAAAGTGTCGCTCTATGAAGGACAATCTGCTTTTTTTTTGTATAACTGAAGGTCCTACATTTAACACAGTTCCTAGTGGCTCCATTGATCAGACCTCCAACCCCACGAGTACCGGAAGTCATGACAATAGTGGTGAAGCAGCTCATACCAGCACCCAGGCCGAATCCATTCATGAAGATTGCTCCGATAAAGTGTTCAAATTTTGTGAAAGTGTGCTTAAAATACCAGAAGCTGAATCTAAAATTAAGATCATCACTGTTCATAGGGTTGGAAGAAACGTTCCCGGTAAGGTCCGTCCTGTTGTTGCTAGGCTGGAGCCAGATTCTAAGTATCTAATAAAGAACGCTTTTAAGTATGCAAATTTACGTAATACTGGATTTAACGTCACTGAGCAGTACCCAGCTGAGGTCAAGGACAGGCGTCGTGAATAGATCCCGGTGATGTTAGATGCAAGGAAGCGAGGTAAGCGTGCTGTACGTGATAAACTGTACATTGATATTGTATTATCAGTGTGGACAACCCACGTGACTTTTGCCGTTATAAATTTATATTGCGGGAGGCATTTTTTGCCGGTAAGAAGAATAAAACAAGCTGTAAGTATTTTATTCCAAAACCGATTTTCACGTAACATAGCGCATGCTAAGCGCAAAAATGTGTATGTTCCATATAATTATTACTTTCATTTCTTTGTATTATGTACGGTTTTTCTGTTACATTCGCACCAATTGCCTCAAAACAATTGTTTAAACTTTGGTTATTGCGGGAAGCCAGGCATTTCTCAATAAATCATACGGGTTTTCAGCCATTTAAAGCTAAGAACATATAAAACGGGAGTTCCGCACATCATATTGCTATTATTTCTGAAATATTAAGCATTTGCAAGCCTTTTATTAGGCAGTAATTCTTAAAATTGTATTTATGCTATTGCGGGAAGCTGATTTTGTAATGTTCTTGCGGGAAGTCATTTTTAAACCGATCTTACATACGAGCGTGTAACAGGTAAATCAGAACAACTTGTTTATCAAAAGAACATTACAAAATCAGCTTCCCGCAATAGCATGAATACAATTGTAAGAATTGCTGCCTCATAAAAGGCTTGCAAATGCTTAGTATTTCAGAAATAATAGCAATATAATGTGTGTAACATTCGCAACAATTGCCTCAAAACAATTGTTTAAACTTTGGTTATTGCGGGAAGCCAGGCATTTCTCAATAAATCATACGGGTTTTCAGCCATTTAAAGCTAAGAACATATAAAACGGGAGTTCCGCACATCATATTGCTATTATTTCTGAAATATAAAGCATTTGCAAGCCTTTTATTAGGCAGCAATTCTTAAAATTGTATTTATGCTATTGCGGGAAGCTGATTTTGTAATGTTCTTGCGGGAAGTCATTTTTAAACCGATCTTACATACGACCGTGTAACAGGTAAATCAGAACAACTTGTTTATCAAAAGAACATTACAAAATCAGTTTGTATTTAAACAATTTAAACAATTGTTTTGAGGCAATTAGTGCGAATGTTACAGAAAACCGTACATAATACAAAGAAATGAAATGAAAAACACTGATTATACCAATCCAAGTTTCCAAGTAGGAATTAGGAGAAAAGTGTGCTTCTCTGAACATAGTTTCATGGAACATTGAGGGTCTTAACACATGTTTTGATGATGAGGACTTTCAAAAATGTTATTGTAAACTTTAACTTAATATTTCTATGTGAAACTTGGCAGAAATCTTTAAAACCATTTCAGTTAAATGGATATAAATCAGTATGTGTACCTAGACCTGAGAGTTTATCATCCAGGCGCGGTCATGGCGGTTTATGTTTATTTTATAAATCCAGTCTTAAACATAGTATATCTGTTGTTGAAACTGACCCATTTGGTTTTATTTGGGTTAAATTAAATAAACTTGACTTTGGGTTTTGTCAAGATCTATATATATGTTTTACCTATATTCCACCTTCGAACTCTGTACATTTTATGTCACATGATAAGGTTTTTTTTCAATGCTTTAGAAGAATATGTGTTTTATATAGTTTATTTTTTGAAATCAGTAGGCACTGAGGCCCATGTGAACATACAATTACATACGTGAAATTACAAATGACGTGACAAAGACAATGGTTAACATGAAAGATAATGTTTTACGCAGAATATGGCTTGAACTAACAAATGAGATGTAAAGTTGTTTTTTGAAATGTAATGCCAATAGATGAGAGTAAGCTAAGTATTTAAAAAAGTACATTTTGCGACGGTCTTATCCTTAAGAATGTAATTGAGATGATAATTCAGAACAGTGGCGTAGCAGGTGTATAATGTTCTTTTTAAAAAGAAAAAAAATCATTTCAACATAGTAATTTGATAAAATACTATCTATTTGTCAAAATATTATAAGATATGAAGTGTTTATGAAGAAATGAAATAAATAGAAAATGGTTAAGGGCACAATTTACCAACATCAATAATATATGAAAACATTCTTAAATAAAGCATGTGAATAAATTTAAATGAATGCAACAATTAATGGTTAAAATGTGTATTTACAAATGATGAGCGTGATGAGTACATAATATCAGTTTTAAACTTGTTTCATTTATAATAATGTACATTTAGTAAGTACAAATGTACAAATGCAACATTGATAAATTATATTGACAACTAGCCAAGTGTAAACATAGCTCAACAATACATTATAGATGCATTTTGACACAAAGAAGAGCATGATAAGTACAAAATATTTATATTAGACATGTTTTATTTATGACAATTACAAATGTAATAATGCAACATGACTATGATAAAAATATTAAAAAATTATCAAATATAAACTTGACTCAACAATATATTATAGATGCATAAAACAGAGCATGGTAAGTATATAGTATTTATACTAGACTTAAGTACAAATTCAATAATGCAATCCATTATATGATAAAATATATCAGCAACAGATTATGAGTGCGTTTACAAATGCAACAAAGAAACTGACATAAACATTTACAAATTACAGAACAAACTACAAACATTTCTAAGACATCTGTTATCATAATTTATAATGTATAAAGAAATAAATAGTCATGAATATTACATTAACAATTTCGAATATCATAGGCTTTAAATATAAAGACACTTAAATTTTTAATTTCATTTTCATTTCTACTTTCAAAAAGCTGCTTTAGTTTAAACATACTGGAGTGGATCCAAAAATACCTTTTTATATATTGTTTCCTTATAGGTGTATACCTTGAGCATTCTAGAATAAAATGGTATTCATCTTCAATGACATTACAAGTAAAACATTTTCTATCTTCACGAGGTATACTTCTTGGCTTATGCCATCTACCTGATTCAATATTAAGGTTATGAGACGAAACGAGTAATCTTGTCATTGCTGTTCTATATTTAATTATATTTACTGTTCTAAGATAAAACTGGAAATCAAATTCAATAAGTGAACGATAAATAATAGCCCTGGGGGAATTATATAGACGATTGTTCCAATCTTGGATATTACTATCACTCAGTCGTTGTTTAAAAACATTAAAAAATATGTGCTTATTGCCAACGCCTTGATTTAACCAAACCTCATGGAATCCTGAAGTTGAGAGAAGATTGGGAACTAAGGTTACCCAAGAGACTTTATTAGGGAATTTTTCGGCGTCTAGTTTTAATAAATTGTATATGATTTTACAACATTTTGAGTCGTCACTGTTAACAATTTTTAACCAGAATTTAATAATCCTATTATATCTATAATAACTTAAATCAAATCTACCTAAAATGCCGTAAACAAAATCATTTTGGGTGCATCGTTTAACATTTAGAATGCGTTTACAATATTGCGTGTATATTCTTTCTATGTTAGGCGCTTTTTGAAATCCCCATACTTCACATGAATAATTCAAAATAGGCAAAATAAGTTTATCGAATAATTCTAATCTATGCCTATCGTAAGATCTGAGAAATTAAAAAGGTATTTGTTTAATTGAAACAGGGCTTTCCCTGCTAGACAAGACTGAGCAACGTTAAAAGACCCTCCTTGAGTGAAAACTATTCCAAGATAAGAGAAACAATTTACTATTTCTATGATTTCATCATTGAAAGTAAATTGCATATTTTGAGGTAATCGACCAGCTTTCCTAATAACAATGACTTTCGTTTTTTTGTACGTTGATTTTTAATTTCCATTTTGTGCAATAATCGTGCAATAAATCAAACCCTTTTTGTAAGCCCTCGGGTGAATTTGAGAAAATTACAATATCATCTGCAAATAGTAAGAGAAAAAGCTTTGTCATAACAATATCTATACCCTCGAAATTATTTAAAATCAAATGTTCTTCTAAATCATTGATAAACATAGAAAATAAAAAAGGGGATAAACACTCCCCTTGTCTAACACCTAACATACATGTGAACTCTTCGCTAAGTAAGTTATTGAATTTTACTCGAGATTTTATATTTGCGTAAATGCTTTTTATAACAGTAAACATTTCCCCACGAATACCTACTTTAATTAATTTATGCCAAAGGCTGTTTCTTTCGATATAATCAAAGGCTTTACTGAAATCTATGAAGCTACAATATCTTGTTATTTAAAATCATGAGAGTAATTAAACCATGCAAAACAAAAATATTATCAGTTGTACCCATACCTGCTCTAAAACCTGCCTGAGCCTCAACGTAAACTTGATATTGTTCAGCCCATTTATTCAGACGGTTATTTAGAATTCTCGTAAATAATTTACCTAAAACACTTAATAGCGTTATTCCTCTATAATTTTTAGGATTGCTTAATGAACCTTTTTTATGTAAAGGTATAAATTATAATATGGCCTTCGGACCATGAATCTGGAAATAAACCCGTATCAAAAATGACATTAAATAGGTTGTGTAAGGTACTAATTGCATTTTTCCGTTTTTGAAATATTCATTCAGTAAGTTATCGGGTCAAGCGCTTTTTCCAGTTTTAAGTTCTTTAATGGCGTTCAATATTTCGCCATTTAAAATAGACAAGTAAATTCGTTAAACATTATTTGAAATTCTCCATTCAAAAAACGTTCATTGAAATATAAAATATCTTCATCGGGTTGGTAAAATTTATCATTACAGTTTTAAAATATGTTTCAAAGCTGGACATAGGAATATCCGGGTTCTTAATATGAGACGAATCTCTAAGTAACTTCCAGTATAACTTAGCATTTTTGTACCGATGAGATTCTAAGGTATTTGTTCTTTTATTTAAAAAGCTTCTACGGGAATGTTTCAGTGCGCTTTTGTATTTAGACCGCGCGTTGACCAGTAAAATTCTGTTTTCATCAGTCTCCTGTTTCGTATATGAATTTAATGTTTTCAAGGAAGTGTTTCTCTTTAATTCGCATTCATCATTAAACCACGGCTTATTTTGGTCCGATATTTTTTGCTTTTGATCGGTAGCAAAATTGGATCGTTTAAATAAATTTTCGGTTGCACTACACAACAGATTTGAGAATGAATCTAAATTTGATTGGATATCTTCATTGTTTAAACAATTGTTTACTGATTCTGTCAGTATGCTTAAACTTTCGTGAAATTCTGCGCTACTAATTGATTCGATATAATCGTCTTTAAGATCGTTTCGCCAGATAAATCTATTGTCTATATTTTCATATGCATGACTATCATCGCGCAAATTATTTTGTATATTACATGTATTTCGAGTATTCTCGATTGAAAACTCAATACTACAATGGTCTGATAATAAGTTTGGGTCATTGACACAAAAAGAACTGACAAAGGGAAATAGCTCTTCTGTCACAAGAACATAATCAACAGTACTTGAACCCCTATGGCCAACGAAAGTAAACTTTCCTACATTATTGTCTTGTGACAACAACGACCATTAAGGATACGCAGGCCTGTTTGTTTACAAAAATCCAGTAATGCGTTACCATTCTGATTTAAATTACCTTTGTCCTTCGACGTTCTACAAGTATTTATAAATGTATGCGTTATAGTCCTCGGGTAATATGTCAAAATGTTCAGTTGAATCGAATGTTACAAAGTCTGCTAAATCCGATGTTCGGGTATTGAAATCACCAGACAACAATATGTTACATTTACCATCAGTTTGATTGTGTATATAAGCTACTGAGTCTAATAGTCGATCAAAACAATTTTGATCAATTAGATTATATATACTACTCCCTTCTGGCATTATATAACATAATCCGATACATACATCATTATCAAAATAGAAATGTTTACCATTCAGTCTTAGCCATATAATGTCATCAACACTTTTAAAGAAAATACAGTTATCATCTACAAGTGAATTACGCACATATATAACAATACCTCCTGAATCACGTTTACAGTTATTGGACTTCTCTCTGTGTAACGGAAAATGCTGAAAACCATCAACATACACATCATGCAATTCATTAGACCAGGTTTCTGTAGACATAATGATATCATTTGAGTTAAACAAATCTAACACATCAGAAATAAGTAGCTTTTGCAGCTTTTCGAAATCAAACACTGAATATTTAATAGAGAGAATTTAACAGTCACCTTCTCCTGTGACCCTTAACTAGGGTCCCCTGTTGCACCACAATCGCTGGTTACATAATGGGATGCACCTGGTGGGTTTTCATTTTCACGATGAGCATGCACAGCTTTTGTCGGCTTTGATTGAGAGTTGCGTTTTGGCTAAACAGAACGAACACCACGACTTTTGATTTTCTTAAATTTCTTGTTTGTTTTTTACCTTGACCTGTGTGAAACGGGTTCTTGTTGTTTGTTGTTGTTGTTATTAGTGTTCGTCACTGAATAGTTCTTTTCTGTTGATGAGTTCATTTGAGACAAGTCAAGCACTTCTTCCTGTTCAGGAATTATTGAATGGTCACTACCGTCGTTGATTTCAGCACTGTGTTCTTGTATTGGAGGGTAGTTTGTTGCGTCATCCATTTCTATTTCATTGCTGCGCATGTGTACCTTTTGTGTTGCAATTTTACCAGATGGTGCTGCTTCTTGTTGAATGGTTTCAATATCAGCCAAACATGATAGTCTGTTTTGTGACAAAACAGAATTCCATTCAGGGAATTCGTCTTTAACAACCGTATTGCCACATAGTAACTTGGCCGAATATACAATCCGCACCGATGATACGCCAGGATTGTTTTTCTTTGTGTCCTTGTACATAGACCACAATCGTTTGCGTGCGTCGGTTATTTCTTTGGGAAAATCTCTGTCGATTGAATATCCAGGGCATGTCTTCAGTGTTTTAATTCACGAAATTTGCGATTATTGGTCTGGAAGACGTCGATCATAATTGACTTAGCTCCTAGCCTGTGTGCACGTGCTATTATCATTCGTGATACATCTACTTGTAAAATGTTTGACAAAAATCAAATACCAAATTTGCACAGTTTTCAAATCGACCACTTTCCTTAATCCCTCTGATTATCAAATTGTTACGACGCCCACGAGATTCCACATCTATTGATTTGTAACACAGTGTTTTTAATAGGGTAGTTTGTTTGTTCACAACTGAAGATATCTCATTGATTTTACCACCAACGTTTTGCAGATATTCATTAGTAGATGAAACTAACTTTCGGGTTCCCGCTTGATCAACTTTCAAATTCATAATTTCTTCAAAAATCATATTTAGTTTAGTGTCAATGTTAGCGGTTTCGAAATCTTGGCCAAATGGTTCGGGGGACGATAGATTGGATACACTAGTGTTGTGTCTTTTCCTTTTAAATTGATTACTCTTCGATATATACTTCCAGTCGCCATTTTCATTATCCACTATGTCCACTCGTGTGAAATTTGCCGCCATTTTGGGGGATTTTCAAACAAAGAAAGAAATTAAAAATCTCGTAAAAGATACAATCTTAAATTGACTAAATTGATATCATGTGATACTTGAGTTACATCCCTTGAATTGAACTCTCGTGAAAATAAATAAAGACTCAATGGCCTTGAAGTCAGTAGAGGTTACGATACTGAATTAAGTAACGATATTCAATAGAAGAATAATGAATTAAAAAAATCTCTCAAGCACAACTCGAGAGACTGGAAGAATTGGAAAGTTAACTTATATCTCTTCTAAGAGCAATCAATGAAGAACTTAAGGTATAATCTGTTAAATAACGTAAAATGATATTTTACGTTATTTACAAAGATTGAATATCATACTTTAATACCAAGCAACAAATTATTCTAAGCGAACGCTCAAAAAGGGTGTTTTATTGCGATAAATACTGCACCCCTTTATCGACTTTTCCTTATCACCTTGTTCGAGGTGTTCCGATTGTCAATGGTGGACGTGTTTGAAAACGCTTAATAATGATTCGTTAATTTTCATTGGCAAACTGTATTTAGAGTGACTAAATTTGGATTTTAAACGGTCATATTTGGTCATAAATGGCGGAAAGCGTACACCTCAACATGGTCAGTCGTTTATATTGCCTCCTATGTTTCATGCTGGATCTCCTTATTACATGGGACAGACATCTCCAAGTGCGTCTCAATCTATTATTATACGACTATACCTCCAGCAGAGCTATTCAAAAAGTGTCTTCTAACGTTTGTAAGAAGACACTTTTCAATAACTCAACTTTCACGTGGACATTATCCTTTATCGTCGTATAAGTCAGATACACGTACTCGTATTTTCTTCAAAATTGTCTTCTTACAGACGCTAAGAAGACGGTTCCCTTAGACAAACAACCATTTTATCCTCGGCTTCGCCTCGGACAAATTGGTTGTTTATCTAAGCGAACCGTCTTCTTACGTCTGTAAGAAGACACTTTTGAAGAAAAACTCGTACTGTATCTATTACGTAATGATGCACTACAAGCTGTTATTCAACGTCTTGACAAAATGGACTCTAAACTTTCACATCCTCAATCAATTAGATCAAGCGTGGACAATATCACGGAAAGGCTCAACACAATGGAGAAAAAAAATCGACACGATTGAGCGTAGTCAAAAATTCCTTAGTGAAAAATACGAGGAAGTTATTGTCTGTTCCAAAGAAAATGCTGATAATATTTCCAAATTACAGTCAGACGTAGTCACCTTGTCCGAGGAAAATGCAAAACTCAAGTCCGACTACCAATCATGTACGGAATCTGTTATTGACCTAAAGTGTCGCTCTATGAAGGACAATCTGCTTTTTTTTTGTATAACTGAAGGTCCTACATTTAACACAGTTCCTAGTGGCTCCATTGATCAGACCTCCAACCCCACGAGTACCGGAAGTCATGACAATAGTGGTGAAGCAGCTCATACCAGCACCCAGGCCGAATCCATTCATGAAGATTGCTCCGATAAAGTGTTCAAATTTTGTGAAAGTGTGCTTAAAATACCAGAAGCTGAATCTAAAATTAAGATCATCACTGTTCATAGGGTTGGAAGAAACGTTCCCGGTAAGGTCCGTCCTGTTGTTGCTAGGCTGGAGCCAGATTCTAAGTATCTAATAAAGAACGCTTTTAAGTATGCAAATTTACGTAATACTGGATTTAACGTCACTGAGCAGTACCCAGCTGAGGTCAAGGACAGGCGTCGTGAATAGATCCCGGTGATGTTAGATGCAAGGAAGCGAGGTAAGCGTGCTGTACGTGATAAACTGTACATTGATATTGTATTATCAGTGTGGACAACCCACGTGACTTTTGCCGTTATAAATTTATATTGCGGGAGGCATTTTTTGCCGGTAAGAAGAATAAAACAAGCTGTAAGTATTTTATTCCAAAACCGATTTTCACGTAACATAGCGCATGCTAAGCGCAAAAATGTGTATGTTCCATATAATTATTACTTTCATTTCTTTGTATTATGTACGGTTTTTCTGTTACATTCGCACCAATTGCCTCAAAACAATTGTTTAAACTTTGGTTATTGCGGGAAGCCAGGCATTTCTCAATAAATCATACGGGTTTTCAGCCATTTAAAGCTAAGAACATATAAAACGGGAGTTCCGCACATCATATTGCTATTATTTCTGAAATATTAAGCATTTGCAAGCCTTTTATTAGGCAGTAATTCTTAAAATTGTATTTATGCTATTGCGGGAAGCTGATTTTGTAATGTTCTTGCGGGAAGTCATTTTTAAACCGATCTTACATACGAGCGTGTAACAGGTAAATCAGAACAACTTGTTTATCAAAAGAACATTACAAAATCAGCTTCCCGCAATAGCATGAATACAATTGTAAGAATTGCTGCCTCATAAAAGGCTTGCAAATGCTTAGTATTTCAGAAATAATAGCAATATAATGTGTGTAACATTCGCAACAATTGCCTCAAAACAATTGTTTAAACTTTGGTTATTGCGGGAAGCCAGGCATTTCTCAATAAATCATACGGGTTTTCAGCCATTTAAAGCTAAGAACATATAAAACGGGAGTTCCGCACATCATATTGCTATTATTTCTGAAATATAAAGCATTTGCAAGCCTTTTATTAGGCAGCAATTCTTAAAATTGTATTTATGCTATTGCGGGAAGCTGATTTTGTAATGTTCTTGCGGGAAGTCATTTTTAAACCGATCTTACATACGACCGTGTAACAGGTAAATCAGAACAACTTGTTTATCAAAAGAACATTACAAAATCAGTTTGTATTTAAACAATTTAAACAATTGTTTTGAGGCAATTAGTGCGAATGTTACAGAAAACCGTACATAATACAAAGAAATGAAATGAAAAACACTGATTATACCAATCCAAGTTTCCAAGTAGGAATTAGGAGAAAAGTGTGCTTCTCTGAACATAGTTTCATGGAACATTGAGGGTCTTAACACATGTTTTGATGATGAGGACTTTCAAAAATGTTATTGTAAACTTTAACTTAATATTTCTATGTGAAACTTGGCAGAAATCTTTAAAACCATTTCAGTTAAATGGATATAAATCAGTATGTGTACCTAGACCTGAGAGTTTATCATCCAGGCGCGGTCATGGCGGTTTATGTTTATTTTATAAATCCAGTCTTAAACATAGTATATCTGTTGTTGAAACTGACCCATTTGGTTTTATTTGGGTTAAATTAAATAAACTTGACTTTGGGTTTTGTCAAGATCTATATATATGTTTTACCTATATTCCACCTTCGAACTCTGTACATTTTATGTCACATGATAAGGTTTTTTTTCAATGCTTTAGAAGAATATGTGTTTTATATAGTTTATTTTTTGAAATCAGTAGGCACTGAGGCCCATGTGAACATACAATTACATACGTGAAATTACAAATGACGTGACAAAGACAATGGTTAACATGAAAGATAATGTTTTACGCAGAATATGGCTTGAACTAACAAATGAGATGTAAAGTTGTTTTTTGAAATGTAATGCCAATAGATGAGAGTAAGCTAAGTATTTAAAAAAGTACATTTTGCGACGGTCTTATCCTTAAGAATGTAATTGAGATGATAATTCAGAACAGTGGCGTAGCAGGTGTATAATGTTCTTTTTAAAAAGAAAAAAAATCATTTCAACATAGTAATTTGATAAAATACTATCTATTTGTCAAAATATTATAAGATATGAAGTGTTTATGAAGAAATGAAATAAATAGAAAATGGTTAAGGGCACAATTTACCAACATCAATAATATATGAAAACATTCTTAAATAAAGCATGTGAATAAATTTAAATGAATGCAACAATTAATGGTTAAAATGTGTATTTACAAATGATGAGCGTGATGAGTACATAATATCAGTTTTAAACTTGTTTCATTTATAATAATGTACATTTAGTAAGTACAAATGTACAAATGCAACATTGATAAATTATATTGACAACTAGCCAAGTGTAAACATAGCTCAACAATACATTATAGATGCATTTTGACACAAAGAAGAGCATGATAAGTACAAAATATTTATATTAGACATGTTTTATTTATGACAATTACAAATGTAATAATGCAACATGACTATGATAAAAATATTAAAAAATTATCAAATATAAACTTGACTCAACAATATATTATAGATGCATAAAACAGAGCATGGTAAGTATATAGTATTTATACTAGACTTAAGTACAAATTCAATAATGCAATCCATTATATGATAAAATATATCAGCAACAGATTATGAGTGCGTTTACAAATGCAACAAAGAAACTGACATAAACATTTACAAATTACAGAACAAACTACAAACATTTCTAAGACATCTGTTATCATAATTTATAATGTATAAAGAAATAAATAGTCATGAATATTACATTAACAATTTCGAATATCATAGGCTTTAAATATAAAGACACTTAAATTTTTAATTTCATTTTCATTTCTACTTTCAAAAAGCTGCTTTAGTTTAAACATACTGGAGTGGATCCAAAAATACCTTTTTATATATTGTTTCCTTATAGGTGTATACCTTGAGCATTCTAGAATAAAATGGTATTCATCTTCAATGACATTACAAGTAAAACATTTTCTATCTTCACGAGGTATACTTCTTGGCTTATGCCATCTACCTGATTCAATATTAAGGTTATGAGACGAAACGAGTAATCTTGTCATTGCTGTTCTATATTTAATTATATTTACTGTTCTAAGATAAAACTGGAAATCAAATTCAATAAGTGAACGATAAATAATAGCCCTGGGGGAATTATATAGACGATTGTTCCAATCTTGGATATTACTATCACTCAGTCGTTGTTTAAAAACATTAAAAAATATGTGCTTATTGCCAACGCCTTGATTTAACCAAACCTCATGGAATCCTGAAGTTGAGAGAAGATTGGGAACTAAGGTTACCCAAGAGACTTTATTAGGGAATTTTTCGGCGTCTAGTTTTAATAAATTGTATATGATTTTACAACATTTTGAGTCGTCACTGTTAACAATTTTTAACCAGAATTTAATAATCCTATTATATCTATAATAACTTAAATCAAATCTACCTAAAATGCCGTAAACAAAATCATTTTGGGTGCATCGTTTAACATTTAGAATGCGTTTACAATATTGCGTGTATATTCTTTCTATGTTAGGCGCTTTTTGAAATCCCCATACTTCACATGAATAATTCAAAATAGGCAAAATAAGTTTATCGAATAATTCTAATCTATGCCTATCGTAAGATCTGAGAAATTAAAAAGGTATTTGTTTAATTGAAACAGGGCTTTCCCTGCTAGACAAGACTGAGCAACGTTAAAAGACCCTCCTTGAGTGAAAACTATTCCAAGATAAGAGAAACAATTTACTATTTCTATGATTTCATCATTGAAAGTAAATTGCATATTTTGAGGTAATCGACCAGCTTTCCTAATAACAATGACTTTCGTTTTTTTGTACGTTGATTTTTAATTTCCATTTTGTGCAATAATCGTGCAATAAATCAAACCCTTTTTGTAAGCCCTCGGGTGAATTTGAGAAAATTACAATATCATCTGCAAATAGTAAGAGAAAAAGCTTTGTCATAACAATATCTATACCCTCGAAATTATTTAAAATCAAATGTTCTTCTAAATCATTGATAAACATAGAAAATAAAAAAGGGGATAAACACTCCCCTTGTCTAACACCTAACATACATGTGAACTCTTCGCTAAGTAAGTTATTGAATTTTACTCGAGATTTTATATTTGCGTAAATGCTTTTTATAACAGTAAACATTTCCCCACGAATACCTACTTTAATTAATTTATGCCAAAGGCTGTTTCTTTCGATATAATCAAAGGCTTTACTGAAATCTATGAAGCTACAATATCTTGTTATTTAAAATCATGAGAGTAATTAAACCATGCAAAACAAAAATATTATCAGTTGTACCCATACCTGCTCTAAAACCTGCCTGAGCCTCAACGTAAACTTGATATTGTTCAGCCCATTTATTCAGACGGTTATTTAGAATTCTCGTAAATAATTTACCTAAAACACTTAATAGCGTTATTCCTCTATAATTTTTAGGATTGCTTAATGAACCTTTTTTATGTAAAGGTATAAATTATAATATGGCCTTCGGACCATGAATCTGGAAATAAACCCGTATCAAAAATGACATTAAATAGGTTGTGTAAGGTACTAATTGCATTTTTCCGTTTTTGAAATATTCATTCAGTAAGTTATCGGGTCAAGCGCTTTTTCCAGTTTTAAGTTCTTTAATGGCGTTCAATATTTCGCCATTTAAAATAGACAAGTAAATTCGTTAAACATTATTTGAAATTCTCCATTCAAAAAACGTTCATTGAAATATAAAATATCTTCATCGGGTTGGTAAAATTTATCATTACAGTTTTAAAATATGTTTCAAAGCTGGACATAGGAATATCCGGGTTCTTAATATGAGACGAATCTCTAAGTAACTTCCAGTATAACTTAGCATTTTTGTACCGATGAGATTCTAAGGTATTTGTTCTTTTATTTAAAAAGCTTCTACGGGAATGTTTCAGTGCGCTTTTGTATTTAGACCGCGCGTTGACCAGTAAAATTCTGTTTTCATCAGTCTCCTGTTTCGTATATGAATTTAATGTTTTCAAGGAAGTGTTTCTCTTTAATTCGCATTCATCATTAAACCACGGCTTATTTTGGTCCGATATTTTTTGCTTTTGATCGGTAGCAAAATTGGATCGTTTAAATAAATTTTCGGTTGCACTACACAACAGATTTGAGAATGAATCTAAATTTGATTGGATATCTTCATTGTTTAAACAATTGTTTACTGATTCTGTCAGTATGCTTAAACTTTCGTGAAATTCTGCGCTACTAATTGATTCGATATAATCGTCTTTAAGATCGTTTCGCCAGATAAATCTATTGTCTATATTTTCATATGCATGACTATCATCGCGCAAATTATTTTGTATATTACATGTATTTCGAGTATTCTCGATTGAAAACTCAATACTACAATGGTCTGATAATAAGTTTGGGTCATTGACACAAAAAGAACTGACAAAGGGAAATAGCTCTTCTGTCACAAGAACATAATCAACAGTACTTGAACCCCTATGGCCAACGAAAGTAAACTTTCCTACATTATTGTCTTGTGACAACAACGACCATTAAGGATACGCAGGCCTGTTTGTTTACAAAAATCCAGTAATGCGTTACCATTCTGATTTAAATTACCTTTGTCCTTCGACGTTCTACAAGTATTTATAAATGTATGCGTTATAGTCCTCGGGTAATATGTCAAAATGTTCAGTTGAATCGAATGTTACAAAGTCTGCTAAATCCGATGTTCGGGTATTGAAATCACCAGACAACAATATGTTACATTTACCATCAGTTTGATTGTGTATATAAGCTACTGAGTCTAATAGTCGATCAAAACAATTTTGATCAATTAGATTATATATACTACTCCCTTCTGGCATTATATAACATAATCCGATACATACATCATTATCAAAATAGAAATGTTTACCATTCAGTCTTAGCCATATAATGTCATCAACACTTTTAAAGAAAATACAGTTATCATCTACAAGTGAATTACGCACATATATAACAATACCTCCTGAATCACGTTTACAGTTATTGGACTTCTCTCTGTGTAACGGAAAATGCTGAAAACCATCAACATACACATCATGCAATTCATTAGACCAGGTTTCTGTAGACATAATGATATCATTTGAGTTAAACAAATCTAACACATCAGAAATAAGTAGCTTTTGCAGCTTTTCGAAATCAAACACTGAATATTTAATAGAGAGAATTTAACAGTCACCTTCTCCTGTGACCCTTAACTAGGGTCCCCTGTTGCACCACAATCGCTGGTTACATAATGGGATGCACCTGGTGGGTTTTCATTTTCACGATGAGCATGCACAGCTTTTGTCGGCTTTGATTGAGAGTTGCGTTTTGGCTAAACAGAACGAACACCACGACTTTTGATTTTCTTAAATTTCTTGTTTGTTTTTTACCTTGACCTGTGTGAAACGGGTTCTTGTTGTTTGTTGTTGTTGTTATTAGTGTTCGTCACTGAATAGTTCTTTTCTGTTGATGAGTTCATTTGAGACAAGTCAAGCACTTCTTCCTGTTCAGGAATTATTGAATGGTCACTACCGTCGTTGATTTCAGCACTGTGTTCTTGTATTGGAGGGTAGTTTGTTGCGTCATCCATTTCTATTTCATTGCTGCGCATGTGTACCTTTTGTGTTGCAATTTTACCAGATGGTGCTGCTTCTTGTTGAATGGTTTCAATATCAGCCAAACATGATAGTCTGTTTTGTGACAAAACAGAATTCCATTCAGGGAATTCGTCTTTAACAACCGTATTGCCACATAGTAACTTGGCCGAATATACAATCCGCACCGATGATACGCCAGGATTGTTTTTCTTTGTGTCCTTGTACATAGACCACAATCGTTTGCGTGCGTCGGTTATTTCTTTGGGAAAATCTCTGTCGATTGAATATCCAGGGCATGTCTTCAGTGTTTTAATTCACGAAATTTGCGATTATTGGTCTGGAAGACGTCGATCATAATTGACTTAGCTCCTAGCCTGTGTGCACGTGCTATTATCATTCGTGATACATCTACTTGTAAAATGTTTGACAAAAATCAAATACCAAATTTGCACAGTTTTCAAATCGACCACTTTCCTTAATCCCTCTGATTATCAAATTGTTACGACGCCCACGAGATTCCACATCTATTGATTTGTAACACAGTGTTTTTAATAGGGTAGTTTGTTTGTTCACAACTGAAGATATCTCATTGATTTTACCACCAACGTTTTGCAGATATTCATTAGTAGATGAAACTAACTTTCGGGTTCCCGCTTGATCAACTTTCAAATTCATAATTTCTTCAAAAATCATATTTAGTTTAGTGTCAATGTTAGCGGTTTCGAAATCTTGGCCAAATGGTTCGGGGGACGATAGATTGGATACACTAGTGTTGTGTCTTTTCCTTTTAAATTGATTACTCTTCGATATATACTTCCAGTCGCCATTTTCATTATCCACTATGTCCACTCGTGTGAAATTTGCCGCCATTTTGGGGGATTTTCAAACAAAGAAAGAAATTAAAAATCTCGTAAAAGATACAATCTTACGTTTTCCACTGACTTCACTTTATATGTCCAACAAGTATGTATTATCTGATATATTTACACAACGTTAGATATTAATAGCACTTTAAGATACGCAATAATCCAATTTCTGGAGATCACAGCAAAATTTCACAACTGACCACCGCCATTTTGTTACGCCACATGTCAACAAATGTGAACAAATACATGCAATTTGGTAAAGTATTCGTTATTGGAGATCTTAATGCAAGGTGTGGAGAAATGTTAGATCACCTTGAAAATTGTTCGTCTTTTTCACATTATGTTTCTTCTCTAGATATGATGTGGAATCTGATTTTTCAAATATTCCATATCGGTTTAGTATTGATAAAACTGTTAACTCTTCGGGTTTGAGATTAATTGAATTGTGTCTAAGTAGTGATTTAAGAATGATAAACGGTCGTTTCGGCGATGATGCTGGCACTGGTAATTATACATACATGTCTAGTATTGGTAACAGTCTTATAGACTATGTTCTTATGTCGGAGGATTTTTTTCCACTTATTGATGATTTCATTATTCATGATTTATATTCATGTTCACCTGACACTCCTATACAGCTTAGCATTAGGATTAACCAAGATTTTGAAAATATGTCAAATATTAACGAATCGTATGTAAAGAAAATAGTATGGGATAAACAAAGAAATAATGAACATGTTTCTTCGATAGAGGAACAATTAGTTACATTACAGTCTTTAGTCGATGATATCACATCTAATAGTCTAACTATAGATGACGGTATTAACAAGGCTGCAAATAAATTTTACAGAAAGTATCCTATATTATAGCGCGGAAATCGTGAGGTATTACTACACAAACGTAAACAATGACGTATTATAAAACGGAAAGCTCGTGCGCGTTTTAAGGCCAAGCAAAATAATTATTTGCATGATTTAGCTACATTCAATCCTCAGCAGTTTTGGGAAGAGATAAAAAAAGTTAAAATCAAACAATATTCAACGAGATACCAATATACCAAAGGAAACTTTTTATAATATTTTAAATCTATATATTATGATAGTTCTTCTTTTAGCAGAGATGATGTTGAGAATGTATTACTTAACCATCATATTCAGGATTGTGATCTGTTAGATCGTAGTTTAAGTTATATATAGAAGAGGTAAAGTCAGTCGTATCGTCTCTAAAATCAGGTAAAAGTGGAGGTCTTGATGGTCTTATACCAGAAATGTTTACTTGTTGTAAAGATCTATTGGTTCCTTTGCTTTGTAATCTTTTTAATTATATATATTTAAATTGTATATATCTAGATAGCTGAACACATGGTATTATTATACCGGTACCCCAAAAAGGTGATCTTAATAACGTGAATAATTTTCGCGGTATAACTCCTACAGAAATATTCCTAGAGATCACAGAATTTGTAATGAATATGCTATGAATGTCATAGAAACTGAGTATCGTTTTTTACTTTCATGCCCATTCTATAGAAATTTACGAAAGCAATATCTGCCGATTTACTATTCGCATTGGCCGACTGTTGCCAAGTATAAACTATTAATGTCTTCAACAAATAATACTTTTTAAATAAACTTGCCTCATATATATATCACGCAGCACAACTTCGCGGGTGATTGATGAACATCTTTAAAATTCATTTTTTGGTGTTAGCCTATATTTTCAATTTGTAATTTAGTTATAACAACATCTGTTAAAAATACTATAGTCTATTTCTTGTTTTTTGTTACGTAATTCATGCCATCTTTGTTATGTCAACTTGTAAAACTTATTTACACACTTTTCTCATGTGTGTGATGTCTTTGTGTTTTTTCTTCTTCTTTCGATTGTACCACACGTCCATCTTTAACAATTTATATGTATTGTTACTTACAATGAACTGTAGAAATTTATGTAAATAAAATATTGAACTTGAACTTATCAGCGTTAAACATCTCTAACGTAATGTGCATTGTATTGGTACGATATCATACTATTAATTCATTAATGACAAAAATTTATCATAAAATCTCTTACTAGACATCAAACCTGGGCGTGGTTTCAATTATTGAACCGTAAACATAAGCGATTTTGATTGGCTATCAAAATTGAATGGGGTGCGTCAAATTCGATAATTGCTCAGCTTATAAAAACACAGGTGTCATTTTCGAATTAACATTGCCGTCTTTTTTTAGGACGGATTTCAAAGCGGCTTTCGGTATTTTGTAGCAGAAATGTTAAGCTAGGGAACCGTGCCTCGGAATTTTGATACTTGTTTTCATTTTTTCTCTGGAGTATTGCGTAATTAACAGCGGGGTTATGGGTACGTAATTTCTTTAAAGTCAAGTATCTACGTTATCAAAAACAGTTCCCTGCTTTATACATTTATAGTCATTTTAAAGCTACTTATTGTACTATATTCCTATATACAGAGTAGTTATCGTTGTTCAAACATTTTTAAATTACGTGCGATATTGGTTTATAGACGACCAATCAAATGTAATATTTGTTTCAAATTACTTGCAATGCAATTTATACAGTGGGTTTACGAGGGATGTTCGAAATGTATTGTGTATTGTACTATAACACGAAAACAGTATGTACGATTTCGCTAATATTGATACGTCTGGATAACTCTATTCAATACATTTACAATGGTATATAAATGAACATTAAGTTCAACACAAAATAGTCAAAAATTCTTATGTGAAGAGAACCACTCGTTGACCACTGTTGAAAAAATGGTTGGAAAGCATGCTGAGAATTTTTAAAAATTTGAGCTTACATAAAACTTCGTAAAAAACTAGGTCATTCATTAAGGCAAATATTTAACTTATTGGGGTGAGTTTATGGGTCCCTTAAGGTGGAACCAAACGATTGAAATAACGTCGTTTTCGACGTCAAAACGGTCATTTTTGCGGTATTTATAGTGCCTCTCTCAAAACACCTATCACTCTGTCAATTTATGTGGATATTTAATGAAATAAAAATTTAATAGCGGAGAATAAAATTACCTGCGCGTAGGTATAAATTTGATGTTCATGATTTAATTATAAGTGCAAGTAAAACGATTTTAAATGTAAAATTTAATGTTGTTTTCTTCTCACTTTCAAACTTAAATTATTTTTATTAAAAATCTGCCCGAGGGATTTATTTTTATTTTTGTCTATAATAAGGTTTTATGTGTTATCTACTGTTCTCGTAAATTTTAAGAAAATCTATCGAGCCGTTTTTATTTTATCCAATCTTCACTATACAGCGTTACCCTACAAAACGCACATTCGCCTTCAAAAACGTCGTTTGACACTCGCTATGCTCTCTGTTCCGGGTTGACTCTCGGTTGGTCCCGGATGAGTGACCTGGCGAAACCCTGTCAAACCAGGAGTACAACCCTGGTGACACTGTAGTCATCCATGGCAGTCCTGGATGGACCTTGTTGTTCTGGCGCTATCGGGCAATCAGTCCCGTATTTGTTAAAATGTTTAATATATAATACAACCATGGCTTACCGGGAAAATATTAAGAACCTGTTTAATCCTTAAAGTTATCGGGACAGAACCGAGGTAGGTCCGGTGTTGTACCTGGCTGTAGCATGATATATACAAGGCTATTAGTGTTCCGGATTATTGGACTACATACGCGGTTGACATTTAAGGTCGATATACCGGTTATATGCCACAGAGAGGCCCCGGTGTGACATTTGCAAGCTCTCCCCGTTTCAAGCTACCTCCCGGTAACTTAAAAACGTTTTCAGATTACCCCCGGGAATTTGAAAACGTTTTTAAGTTACCGGGAGGGGTACATTTAAAACGTTTTGAGATTACCCCCTCCATTTTCAAATACCCAACCCGGTAATCTAAAAACGTTTTCAAGTTACCCGGGGGCGCTTTGAAAACGTTTTCAGATTACCCCCGGGGTTGCTTTGAAAACGTTTTCAGATTACCCCGGGTAATAATTTGAAAATTCATAATAAGAGAGAGAGCTTGCCACGAATAGGGAGATTACAAATACATAAATGCAGTTATTTAGCAACAATAACGTGAATTCGATGCCTATTACAGACGATTTGGATTTTGCATTTGCAAAATAAAGGAAGTTTTCAGGATTATTTTGGATTGTAGCGATACTTTTTATTATTCATCTATGTTTTTGATATTATTGCATAATACAGTCATATGTTAAAATATGAATATTAATGTTAAGTGCTTTCCTCTTATGTGTGTGTTTGGGAGGTTCTGTGAACCTCTAGTTTTACCAAAAGGGGTCTGAGTTTAATACATGTGCTATGAAAAAGGGGGAGCTTGAAAACGTTACAACGGGACCAGCACTGCGACAGTGAGAATCGGGCTTACACATGAACGTTCTAATGACATCAATTCTGAAACAACGGACTCGTTTGTTGTAATCATGTATGTATTTGTCTCATGCTATAGCAACCATCTTCGCTTATATTAAGTATCTATATCATAAATCGCAACGGGGTCGTAAATCTGTTGTTATGAGTCATAATTAATATTTACCCAAAAAATAAACATACATATAATGCATATCATTAAAACAACACATCTAAATAAACTTCTGAATCATAATATAATAATTACTTATTATGTAAATCATGGAAACTTGTTTTTATACCCCAAAAAATGGAATTAATAATCCCAATGATCTTCCATTTTAGTTCACTAGAGCGGCCAATTTTTGCAATTGTGTCATATTATTTATTTACGCATATGTACACAAAATTAAGCACGCTAAAATGATAATGTAATGTTTTTATTGTTATCTGAAAAGAATGGCAACGTGATTAGGGTTACTGACAGACAATGTATCATTAATTCCAGAAAATCTTTTTAGATCATTGTGTACAGTAAATAAAATAGATGTAAGTATGATGTTTGTGAAGTTGGCGGCCATTAGATACCAAAATCAACCGTGTGTTTGAAACGACGTTCTTGAAAGCGAATGAGCGCTTTATAAGGTAATGCTATCATTTAAAGCTTTAATAAGATAAAAACGGCTCGATAGATTTTCTTAAAATTTACGAGAACAGTAGATGACACATCAAACTTTATTCTAAAAAAAAATAAAAAAAATCCCTCGGGCAGAATTTTAATAAAAATAATTTAGGTTTAAAAGTGAGAAGACAAAAACACTAAACTTTACATTTAAAATCGTTTTATTTGCACTTATAATTAAGTCATGAACATCAAATTTATACCTACGTGTAGGTAATTTAATTCTCCGCTTTTAAAATTTATTTCATTAATTATTTCCAAAAACTGATTCAGCGATAAGTATTTCCAGAGAGGCACTATAAATACCGTAAAAATGACCGTTTTGACGTCGAAAACGACGTAATTTCAATCGTTTGGTTCCACCTTAAGGTATCTTATGTGACAGATGGTAGTTGCAAAAAGAGTTTTGTTACTTTCATGGAGACGGTTAAAGCCCCATTAGCTTTTTGCTGTAGAAAAATATATGCAAAAATATTTAATTGTTGATATTATCCCAAGATAATTATTACCGACGAAACAAGCCCTTTTTCTTCTAAAAACACTCATTTTGCTGTGAATTTTGCTTTTGTAAACTTGAAATATGTTGAGTGCGCGACGTCACTTTACTACGTGTGCATAGCATTACTGCGGGAAAACTCAGTGTGTTCTATAAATAGTATTTATTTCAATGATATTGAAAAAAATGCGACAGTGGTTCCGGAAACGTTTTTTCTTGTTATAAAGTATGCACGGGAGGAAAACACACCGGATTCCTCTGTTATAGAACAAACAGAAACTATTAGGACCAATACATTTATAAGCTTATGGGACTTTAAAGATTCTGCAAAATCAGGACGACCGGTAAATGCAACAGGATTAACTAATGTCTCCAAAGTCAAGGAAATAATTGAAAGGGATAGCAGATATACTATTCGCGATGTTGCCAAAGCTGTTGGCATTTCACTATCGAGAGTAAATTTCATTCTGAAGACTATTTATGAAGTACGAAATATTAATGTCATATGGATACCCCCACTATTGACAGATGGTCAAAAAGGGTACGCGTACAAACGGCAAAAAATGGCTCAAAATTTTCCAAATTTCAACTATAGACAATTTGCGAACATTAATACAGGTAATATGACATGGGTTCATTATATCTAGACAGTTAGGAAAACTGGAAGCAATATATGACTTATCAAACGCAGAAAACGGCCTGTAGTTGTCAAAAGGACATGAGCAAAGAAGGCCTTCTATGCCATATTCATGCGAAGGAATAGCCAAACACATTTCTATGCCTAATAGCAAACGTGGCACAGGTCGGTATTACCGTGATGCTGTACTTAATAAGTTCAAGATATATTATCAAACCGACGTGCAGTTGACGGCTTTCAGTATGTTTGCCTACTCCATGATAATGCTCCAGCCCATTCATCTGGCATTGTAAACCAGTTTTTGAAGTCGGAGAAGGTAACCGTCATGTCGCACACACCGTACTCAACCAGATCCTGCCCTCTGCGACTTTTTCCGTTTACAAAAACTTATCTGGTCGTCGATATCACTCCATACAATGCATTGGCTCATCTGTTCTTCAGTGTTTTTGATACATCCAAATCAGCCATCCGTGACGCATTTCAGAAATGTATTCACGGACTGAAATTTTGTATTTCAAACCACGGGAAATACTTTGAGAGGATGGAAAGTTATTTTGACCATTAAAGTCGGATATTTTAAAATATTACGCAATACACGTTACTTATCGAACATCCCTCGTATTTTAGTACATAATTATGGTCTATAAATTGGTGAAACTTGATTTGACCCGACATCCAAGCCAGAAACCTTAATGACATTAAATGAGTGTTAATCTATTTTTCTTCGGCTTCCCTGAACCCACTAACAAATCGATCAATATTGATATAGATGGATATAGTTTTTAGCTTACATGTCAAAAAGTGACAGGGTGAGCTTTTCGGATCATTCTCCGTCCGGCGTCGTGCGGTGTGCGTCGTCAAACTTTACCTTGTGAACACACTAGGGGCCACATTTTTCAGCTCAATTTTAGCAAAACTGAGTCAAAATATTGATATTGACAAAATCTCGGACGAGATCGATATTGGGCCATTTTGGAAGAAAAACTAGGTCACCAGGGCCAAGTAAGGGAAAATCTTGTAAACACTCTAGAAATCACTGTTTTGATTGGATGAAACCTTGTCAGAATGTTTGTTTTGAAAAAAAATAAAGTAAAAAAATGGGTAACCAGGTCAAATCTTTGGTAAAAAGCTCTAAATTGCATGGTTTTGATTGGATCTTGGCCAAACCTTGTCTGATTGTTTTTTTTCAATGATATTAAAGATGAGTTCAAATATGGCACACTTAGGGTAAAAAACTAGGTCACGAGGTCAAATCTTTGGAAAACCTTATTAATACTGAGGTCAAATTTTGATTGTATCTTCACCAAACCTTGTCAGAATGTTTGTCTTAATGATATGTAAGACAAATTCGAACATAGGTCATCTGGGGTCAAAAACTAGGTCACAAGGTCAAATCTTAGGAAAACCTTGTCTCATGGTTTTGATTGGATCGTCACCAAATTTTGTCTGAATGTTTTTATATGTAGGACAAGTTCCAACATGGGTAATCTTTGGTCAAAAACTAGATCACCGGTTCAAACCAAAGTTTTAATGAGCGAACAGTGATTGTCGTGTGAGCGATATAGGGCCATCTTGGGCCTCTTGTTTTAACTTTCCTCATCAAACGTTTAACCATTATTCACGCTGATTTAATAGTGCTCATGTGTTAGTGTATCTTAATTAATTAATAATTAGATATACATTATAAAGGTATTATATGGATACAGCCGCGGCTGTGGTCTAGTTGTTAGTGCGCTGGATTTGTAACGCGGTGATATTGTTTCCATTCCCGGTCAATACCCTTCGCTGAAAATTTACAACAATGTCAATTTTCCTCCACATGTGAAGAGATTGCCGGCTCCTTGTGGAATGATAAGTTAGTACTAGCTAGTGTACAGTCCGTGAAAACTGGTTAAGTGAACCAGGGACGCCATATATAACTAAATAATATTGAAAACGGCGTCAAAAAGATCAAAATGAAATTATATGGATAAAAATCAACTAAATAATTCTGAAATCGAGTAATTGATATTTATTACCGCCGAAATATTGATCGTTGGAACACTGATGTAAGAAAAATGAGTGACATAGATGAAACAGGACTGGTGATTGCGAATGGATACATTTGGACAGCTTTGTTGACGTACGGCAACAAAGAATTCTACCTTTATGAAAGAACTTTGGCGCAAAATTGTTGAATATGAAAAAGGTGAATGGTCGCCTTGATGATGGTCAATGTACTTATTACGGACGCTCAGTTTGAACTTCGGTTGTTTATGTAATCACAAGAGCGAACTGTTTTAATTGTGTAGTTTCATGAACGCCTTGGGTGCGACAGAATTGTCTGTCAATAGTCCGATTGCTTTCTCTTTTTGTGGTGATTTAACATTGTGAAATATCTAGTTGTGATAAACTAAAATAGGACCCGTTACAACAGGATCCGTCTTAAACCAGTGTCTTTCGATAACATAGTTTTGATGATATTCATAACAAATTACTGTTAAGATTGCAAACTTGAGATGTTAACACCGTTCAAAATCGGTTATAGTTTACGTATGTTTTTCTCCGTTAAATAATTTATATGACATCGTTTTTTTCGCGAATGTGTCTAAGCTCACTTTTGACCTATATTTCTTGGCATGACGTATTAATTATTCAGAAAAACTTTCTCATTCTATTGGATGATTCAAAGAAAACTCTTCCTTCCATTGGGTGAATTCTACAAGCGTAGAAAAATTAAGACCACGCAAACTTATAGCGAGTCTGCATTGTTTAATGTGTACTTCTTATGGTTGTAAAATTTGTAAAGTAAGAATGTACGAAATTGTATTTTTTCTGCGGTCGAAATAAAGTTATAAACCGTTATTGACAAACATTTTATATTTATTTGAATTAATATACTGTAGATATGAGTAAATGCGTAATTTATTTAACTGACCTAATATCAACATTTTAATGCGTGACCTAATTGGACTGCTAGGTGATAAGTAGTGTTCACACAGTACTATAACGGCAATTTAGGAATTAAATAAAAACCATGCATCACAACATCAAAGACATTTGCGACTGTCTTGTTAAAGACATTTCTTGTTACCAATATGTTACGGAACGTTATGTCTACCAAGGCAGCTCGTCTGGGACCTGTCAAAGCAACACCCCAGCCAGCATCACTACGTCGGCCCGACGGCGGCTAAAGAGCGGAATATCGACTATATTTGCCAACGTCAATCCGACATTGGGCCGACGTAGGTGGATTTTATAAAAAGTGTGTATTACACTTGGGGCGTCTTCGTGCGGAACGCTCTTGATCACTCGAGTGTCGGTACGAGATCTTGGAGAACATGTTCGTAATGTGCGCCGCACGAACGCTAAGAACAATCAAGCAAGAACATTCAAGATGGCTGCGACCATGGTTTCGCCGGCAGAGTTGATGGCAATACATGAAATACAGCAAGTCCACTTAATGTACAATATTTCTGCATTCACCTGTATAAATGTACAACTAAAGTTAACGAACAGGCATATTTATGATTAAAAAGACTATTGCTTCTGCCAAACATCTTTGTTGTTGTTGTTTGTTTTATAAGTGGACTTGATTTATAGGATTTATAGCAGATACTGTTTTAATCGATCTTCACCCCCCCCCATCAATGTCAATGCTTATGTTGAATCAAACAAATAAATAGTCTGCTTTCAGTCATCTGTCGAACCATTTATCCAAATTTTAGGATGCATGTATGTCGCAGGTGTGAGATCAAGTTATCTCAACCGAATAATTTCGAAATATATCTAAATTTTAGAATCTATACTGCTGATCGATGTAAAGTCCCTTGTGCTACCTCCATCATGTGTCAAGAACGTTCCGCCCGAAGACGCCCTTGGTGTTAACTTATTCAAGTTCTAACCTATTCTGTAGACATGAATATGTAAAATATAAATGATAAACACGATGAATCTGACTCTTTATATTCGTTCAAATCTCAATGTCTAGTAGATACGTAGGGCCGATATATGTAGACGACTGTATTTTGTCATTAATGAGTTAACTGCTTTTACATAATCAATGAGGCAAATGAAAGAAGTGAAGAAGCAAAACGTTAATTTTGCATTATAATGTAAGTATTCATTTACATTTTGAAATATATTATCTTGGCTTATCTTAGATAACTTGTAACACAATTTAAGTATCTAGGTCAACCGCCTGCATTAGCCATTTAGTGCTGACCGCCATATTTGAATTTCTTGAACTAGTGTCAGCAGCAGGTCGGATAGATTTCATGAAAATAACAAGTTTTCGTTGCAAGAAACATGTCAGTGAGTTTTGAAAATTACTTTAAAAGGCATACATCAACAACAGCGGGTGGATATTGACAATAAAGTAATTATCTTGGTAACTTATTTTAGCTTGTTGCTTTATTGTCATATGTTTTCGCGACTGTCTATAACAAAAGAAAATTACTCATGTTACCAATTTCATGTTTATGCAGAATATCTACATTCAAGGAATTTTATGTTATTCATTTGATTTCATTGTTTTACCATAATGGTTTATTTACACCAAAGACCAATGACCAGTATGTACTCAGTCTAATAATTAAATTTAAAATTATTTGTAAATCTTTCTGTAAAATTACTCTTATTTCCAATTGTCTCCTGTTTTAGCTCCAGACCAGCAGATTTTCACAACTACAGTATAAAAAAGATGAAGCAGAATTGGTTTTTAATGTACAGAAAGTGCACTAAGTTGCTAAATAATATATTAAACATGATTGATTGGAGAAAAGTATGCACTTAGAGGATTCAAGGAATTACAACTTTTATTAAATGACAGGTATGTGGGGCTTGTATGGTATATTTATATCAATTAGACATTGAACTTTCAACTGCTCATATTAATTTATTCTGTATAAATAATGAATACATAAATAATTATTATAAAAAGTTTTAATTATAAATAATATTTTGAAATATATTGATGGAAATAAGATCTACCTATAGACTCTAATAGGAGTATACAAGTATAAATCATGTCATTGTTCTGTTAATGTTGTTAATTTTTAGTATGACTAGATACCATAGATTGTTTGATAAGGTACATGTTTGAAATACAATGAATATGTTGTTTTTGAATTTATATTTTATCAGGGAAGGATACCAAATTCACAGCATGGCATACACATGTATTTAGTAGTTAGTCCACAGAGAGTGTGTCGGAATATACAATGGTTATGTTGCAAGTTGGCAATATACTAGTAACATTCATTGTAAGTTACAAATGTAATTATTATCACATATATATTTTATATATAAATATATCTTGTATACAACAATTAGATATTCAAGATTTTAAGCTTGATTACTCTTAGTTGCGGTGTGATATATTGTAATTTGTTAATTGGCTGGGATATTCACCAGCCCGATCAGCTTAGTTGGAAAAGCATCTGACTTGCAAACAAGAGTTCGCGGGTTCGAGCCATGCATCGGGTACATTATTTTCCTCTTCCTATTACATTTAATGCCGTTAGTATGAGACTAGCCTCGAAATCCTAGAGCTAGGGTGAAGCAAAGGCTGGTTTAGTCGAAAGAACCTGTGTTTGTCGCAATTAATTTATATTAATAATGTTGAATAAAAAGGAAGGAGGAATGTGGCGGTGTGATACATTGTATTTATAAATTGGATGGGATATTCACCAGCCCGATTAGCTCAGTCGGCAGAGCATCTGACTTGCAAGCAGAAGGTCGCGGGCTTGAGTCCTCGCATTGGGTACATTATTTTCCTCCTATTACAGCAGTATGATCTAATTTGGACCTAATTATGTACATGAAATAGGAAACTATTTGGCTAATTGCATTAGGAAATGAATTGTGCATATTGTATGTTTTTAAATACTGTGTTATCAATTTATTGATTAATTATATTGTAGCTGAAGCTGTACAAAGGACAATCCAAAGTGTTTAGGAAGCTGATGTTAAGGTGGTGTTGAGACAGTGCCTATGTAGTATGTACCAACAGTGACAAGGGATAGTGGAAAAAGAAGCGAAAAATAATATTAATCTACTATAAACAATTACATGAATGACCAAAATGAACTTTTATAGTGTTTTTAAGGTTTTGGTTAAGACATTTGGAAGATATATACAGTGCATTTTTAATTTGTTAGCATTAGTAATTTTGTATTTGTTTATGTATGAGTATGATTAATTGTGTGAATAATTAAATTTAGAAGTGCCAAATAGCACAATATCACTGACCATATTCATATTTTAAACATAGGATTTGCAAAGTAATGAAAATCTAAGTTATATATTGATTTCTTATTGTATTTTTCATTCTTCATGTAATTGGGTTTCATTTTAGCTTAATTGTCATAACATGAAATACATTAGATAGTGGAAACATAGCTAGAATTTGAATATAGTTTTTATCATATAGGGTCTGGGACTCTATTCCAGTTCATACCCTTTGAACTTTCAAGAGCTACATTAAGACACATGTATATCATTTTTCTACTGTTATATTTTGCCCCATAATTAAACAATTAAGCACTTATTTTTTCTTAAAAAGGTAGAGAGAAATATCAATCTATCCTTAGTATTAAACCTTAAATTTTACTTTAAAATTATTTCTATTACATGGAAGGAGTGTCTGGATTTGGGATACTAATCTGGAGCCCAGTCCCTTAATTAAGATCATAAGATGTACATGATCACCATGATGTTGATTAAATAAATATAAAAAATACTCTATTTATTTTGTTATCTTAATGAAAGATGACCTGTTAGAAATTAACAATTATATGAAATAACTTGTGGTAGCTTTGTAACCAAACTCTCTCCCTCGGGCTAGTTTGATTGTTTCCTCACATGACAGCAGACTATGATCCATGTATGGACAAGTATAAGTTTATACAATATTTATCTTACTAGCTTCTGTTCGCAGTAGGTCTATACCAGTATTTTAGGGGTCATTAAAGCGATTCCTGGAATATCGGCAGAACATCGGATAAATGTCGGGGAAATCCTGTCGGGCCGACATCGAGCCGCGTTGCAAATTCAAGGCGGGCCGATGTCGAAACGATCAAGATGCCGATGTAGGGCCATTGCATTGATGACAATATCGACTTGATGTCGGGCCGACATAGGTTTGCTGGCTGGGACAGGTTTCGAATTCCATTCGAGAAGTTTTTATACTGAAATTTTAATCACACATCATGTTAATGGCGGCCATACTAACTCGCCCATCGATCAGCATATTGTTAAAATTCAGTGAAGTAAATCATTGCCTATATCCCATGCTCGATTTTTCAATAGAGGGAGATAACAGCTACACATTGCGGAGATATCAGTGTGCCACTTATCGCCCTTAAAAATCAAACGCAACATGATCTTGGAAGTGTCGCATTGGGTAGTTCGTCATGCCAGGAGTCAAAGACAAAGATAAATTCACGGAATTAGATTTGAACACATTCGAACTTACTGGTTTAACTATGGTACTGAGTATATTGTTAATGATTGGCGGAATTGAGCGTAACCCTAGTCCTACCTTTAGGTAATATTTTGCAGTAAAATTTTAGATTTTTTGTGTAGTATGTTAAGTAGTTGTTCGGTTTTTATGTAATTTCATATGTATTAGTAAATTACTTAATGAGATAAAGTAAATACACTTAATTACATACAACATATAATGTCAGTTATAATAATTGTGAAATAATGTGTATACATTTATATCTATCTTAAGTTCCTAAATGCATTTGATTATTATGATCGTAATGTAACTGGATATTGGTAAAACATTACATTGGTCAAAAGTAGAAAAAAACACATTTTCTCGTAATTATTTAGTGTGTTTTAAAATATTTGTGTCGTTTCAAGTAGACAGATCGGAAGCAATTAATTGGTCTTAATACCTATCTGTGAGCACTTAAGAATTCATGTCAGTCCAAGCTATAGCCATGTCTTATCATAATTATCCACTCATATTTTCATTAGTTTCATTCAAGTTTATTATTTTCACCTTAGCATAATACAATCATGAAATGGGTGTTACAATAAAATAAATACATAAATACAAATACTATAGGCTCTATGGATCAAAAAGAGCTTTCACAATGGTGGTAAGGGAAAAAAGAACATATTAAAAAGAATTAAAAAAAGGACCAAAAAAATATAACGCGGTTTAGTCGGGTGGATTTTTAACAACTATCTAATTAAAGACTGAGAAAGAACAGAATTTCTTTCATTATAAAAATACGAACATTGAAATAAGTAATGAAATTCGTCGCCGATTTGATCTTTTGGGCATAATGTACACTTTCTCTTATTGTATTCCTGTCCTATCCAACGTCCCCTTTCTATTGTAAATAATTGTTACACATTCTAAAGTCAATAAAGGATCTTAAACATTTTCCATCTAGAGTATCAAGATACTTTTCAAATTTATGTTCTGTTTTATACATACGATAATTTAAATATTTGTTTGAAGAGTTTATTCAGCGTACCATTTTTGAACAAATTGTATTTAAGAATAAGTTCAAGCTTACCGAGAAGTAGGGTTTTGGATCAATTAAAATATTGATTCTGTTGTTTATGTCAAGGCTAGATGATCCATTAGAAAATAAATAGTGTTCTAAATCATTGAAATAAAGTGAGAAAAGTAGTGGGGACAAATTTTCACCGTGACGAAGACCTTGGCAATATTGAAAAAAATCTGATTGTTTCCCATCAATTGAGACGCATGGCTTTGCGCTGTCATACATGTTTTTAATGACTCTTGACAGATTTCCAGTTATACAATATCTAAGCAGTTTTGACCAGAGACCAAGGCGAGGCGCCAAACAGAATCGAAAACTTTTTGAAAATCTATAAAGGTGCAAAAAGTTTTTTCTTACTATATTTATAATATTCACACAACATATGTAAGATGAATACATTATCAATAGTAGAGTGACTTTTGCGAAAACCAGCTTGATTACAGTTTAACAAGTTATTTGACTCAATGAATTTCGATAATCTCGTATTTAATACCGACGTAAAACATTAACCTAGGCAGCTTAAGAGGGTTATTGGTCTGTAATTTTCCGGTGATTGAATATCTCCTTTATTCTTATATACTGGAACAACTGAGCCTGTTAGCCAAGAGTCAGGCATTATGCCACTATCGAGTACCAAGTTAAACAGTTTTGGAAGTATGGGTAACAACGACTGGACAGAATCTTTCAGATATTCATTTATGATATTATCAACTCAAGCTGCCTTTTCATTTTTAATACCGCTTATAGCATCTGTTATTTCCTGGTCAGATATTTTTGTTTTTAGATCAGTTGTGACATCAATAGTTGGAAAGTCAACATTTGGTGGTGGATTGTCGTCATCATTTTCAGCATTCAAATTCTTAAAAAAATGGTAAAATGCATTTAAGTCGAGATTGTTAGATTATGCGTTCTTATTTAAGCTGTTTATATAATTCCAATATCCTTTAGGATCATTGGTTCTCATATTTTTTAACTTATTTCTACATGTTCTCTTACACTTAAAAACATTTTTTCTTTATTAGAATTTATCATATCAGATTTATCTTGTATATTTTTAGACAGATAATAGTTTTTCCTACATATGTGATAGTTTTTCCTAGCTGTTTTACATTCGTTATTAAACCATTGCTTGTTATCACAGTGCCGTTTGATGTCCTTGCGTTTTGAACCATGCATACGTACACCGCATGTTTTTTCGGCAGCATCAATCACCACTTCAGTTATTTCACTGTTAATATCATTTATATATTGCTTGTTGACGACTTTTGCTTCCGACACACTTTTAATGATATGCTCTAATGTTTCAGGATTAATATTTGCTTCAAAGTTATGGTTACAATCATTAGTCCACCGTTTCTTTACGTTTTATATTAGTATTTATATTTTCGGTAACATTATTTGGAATGATATTTATATCTATAGACACAGAACAGTGCTTATCAGATAAAAGTGGTGAAAAGTCATCAACAGAAATACTTGTTTAATTAGATTTGGTGAACAAATAGTATAATCAATAACAGACCTATCACCGCATGTGCAACTACCAACTATCAATATGTAATTGATTAAACATATTTTCCTCTCGACAAATAATGTCTTCCAGGTTTGCAGTCCGGGCATTAAAATCTCCGAGCATTCACCTATTCTTATTTGAGCACATATCATCTAATTCAGAATAAAACTTGTCAACGAAAGCTTGTTCAAATAATTTAGAATTATCAGGAGGAATGTAAACTACCCTAGTATTAATCTTCATCACTATTCAATAATGATAATAAAACAAACCATTACATACATACTCACAATCACATTAAGTCAGTTTACAATAGTTAACAATTTTATTTTTGACAAAAAGTCCAATACCACCTGATTTCTTTGGGAGTTTCCGTTTTCTACACTTTGAAAGAAAATCCTCAAACTTATCTAGTGAAATAACATCATATTCATCTAAATGGGTTTCTACGAAAGCAAATAAATCATATTTAGAAACAGTCTCATGAAAGTCTGGAAGAAATAATTTGTTTCTAATTCCGCACACATTTTAACACGAAACAGACAAAGGTGTTGGCTGAGTGTTCGTATCACTTGTTCGTATCACGTGTTCGTGACTCTCCTAATGACGAGTAGGGTCAGTTAAACTTCCTGTGGCTCCGCCATCTGGAATTGTAATGCTTGACCTGTTTTCCGTGGAAGAAATTAGATGAACCTCGGCACCTTCGACAAAAAGCCTACCCTTAACTAACACGGCACGTTTCCTGTCTTTTCTGACTTGTCTAAGTAATGGGTACAAACGTTTTCTACGTTGTTATTTTTCGTCAAGGAACTGTTCATGTATTCCGTATCTCGTCCCGGCCAGTAACTTACCGGACCTCCGAATATCCTCTCTGTCCTTGAAAAAGGAAAATTTAACAACGATTGGTAGAGGCTGAGCAGGTCCAACGAATTTCCTATCTGTTTCCCTTTCAAGCGATGGGCTCTTTCAATCTTAATGTTATGTAGTTTAAGCTTAGTCTCAAAGAACTCTGAAATAACCTCTTCAGTATTTTCTCTCTCTTGTTGGGGAATATTTGTAAATATCAAATTATCTCTCATACTTCTGCATTGTAAGTCAACAAGGTTTTCTTTCAATGTGCTATTTACGGCTTTCAATTCATTGACAGCCTTGCGAAGATTTTGGTTTTGTCTTCTGTTACGTTCTATTTCTTTTTCAGCATCGACAATGCGGGAAGATTGCTTGCTTATATTATCGTACTTGTTGCTTATGAAGCTTACAGAGTTTTCCATATCACTCATTTTTTGTTCGTTTTGTTTTAGCCTCTGCTCAAAAGATGACATATTCATGCCTATGTTGGCCACATCAGACTCAATGTTGTCAAGTTTGTCTAATTTGTCTTACTTCTTACAACATACTTCTCTGAGGGACAGTTTCTCTACATTGTTATCAATAAGTAACAACAACAATGTGATCACTACCCCCATACGAAATTTAGGATTGAACACACTACCCTACCTCACGAGTTTTTAACATTATCTTGGGGAACTACAAAAGGAATTGCAATAATTAGACGACACTGCTTTTTGGCGTAATGTTGACATTCCTATACACGTGTATATGTTATTTAACTATGATTGACTGCTCTGTGAGTAAGAGGGAGTGAATTACTTGTTGTAAGCACGCATTTTGCACACGAATAGTCGTTCATTGTAGCCTTTTTCATATCATCAGAAATTTGATACATTGTAGGCTTTTTCATACCACCGGAAATTGAATTAATAGTCTTTTTCATATCGTCAGAAATTTAGTGCAATGTAGCCTTATTTCTTGCATCGCAATGTGTACACTACGGTAGCGCTATGCACTGACCTGTGTTATTCTGCTCGGGGCATTATGGGTATTTGCACGGGTATTTGCAGGAACTACTTACAAAATGGAAATTATAAACAATAACATAGCGTGACGTCACCGTATGGTACACATTGGAGCCAAGCGTACTTCAACATTGCGTTTCATTGAATAATGAGTGTTATTGACGAAAGCATCAGAATAGAAATGGTAGTACGTATTCATTTTACATAACTAAACAAATTTGTTAATAACATACAACCGATATGATTGTTTTGACATTTTTAATCCTTCCGCGGAACTATACTTTTAGCGTATGTATAACTATCTAAATGTAGATAGTAATCAGTTTTATGTATAGAGGTTAGACAAACGTAGTGACGTCACGCTATGTATAGAACGTCTTGCATCGTAGCATTTTTCATATCGTCAGAAATTTATTGCATTGTAGCCTTTTTCATATCGTCAGGAATCTAGTACATTGTAGCCTTTTTCATATCGTCAGGAATCTAGTACATTGTAGCCTTTTTCATATCGTCAGGAATCTAGTACATTGTAGCCTTTTTCATATCGTCAGGAATCTAGTACATTGTAGCCTTTTTCATATCGTCAGGAATCTAGTACATTGTAGCCTTTTTCATATCGTCAGGAATCTAGTACATTGTAGCCTTTTTCATATTATCAGGAATTTGATATATGGCCTTTTTATATCACCTGAAAATGAATAATAGTCTTTTTTATATCATCAGGAATATAGTGCATTGTAACCTTTTTCAAATCATCAGGAATGTAATATATCACCAGGAATGTAATGCATTGTAGCCTTTTTAATATCTACATAGCTTTTTTGATATCATCAGGAATTGAATATTTTTAACTGTATCCGATCTTACTGGCAGTCCCAATGGGATGCCGACATTGGCAAGAAACTTCACTTTGTCAAACCAACCCTCGGCGAATGGCAAACTTATTACAGGTCCAAACGTCGAGAAGAAGTAATATTATCGAGATGCAGAATTGGTCATTCTCGTTTAACTCACTCTTGGCTTCTCACCGAACATGCCATGTGGTGCATCACATTCTATCAGACATATTCTTGTTGACTGCATCGAACTTCAGCCAATCCGGTTAAAGCTGAAAACGTGAACATACTTTTTAAAACTGTCAGGCCTGAAACTATTATTAATTGAATGAAGTAGGACTTTACAGTAGTCTGTAAAGCTTTTTAAACACATTATTTTTATTATTGTTAACTTTTATGTTTATTTTTGCCATCACCCTTCGATTTAAAACCTATTCATTTCAGTCACCCTTCATTTTATAAATACATTATTTCATTACATAACTTATATCTTTTGATTTCCCTTTTTAATATTTATTAAACACAGACACAGGAATTGAATACATTATAATCTTCATCATTATATCCGAATGGAGTACATAATCAATACACAAAAAACACCAATCAAAGTAATACCAACGGTATACAAATAAAATCAAATTTTATATTCTTCGTAACTCGTTTATACTTTTTTTAATTATACACACGTAGGTTGGTGTACCTATCAAACCATTATTTAGATCGTGAGCAAAAAAGGTATACCTCAGTATATAATGCAGGTCCCTCAATCTCACTCTACCAGTTACAAAAACTAGGTATATAATTATATAAATCAATAATATTCATAATTTTGAAATGCAGGTATGCACGCACGTACACACACAGGTTTGCGTACCTTACACATCTAAATATGTCCCTTATGGTATGAATGAAAATATATCTCACTTTGTATGAACTTTAGAGTATGGCCATAGTGAAGGATACTTCGGTATATAAGTCAGGCCCTCTAACACCCCCCTAAACGAGCGAACGTTGAGGGGGCATTTTCAGGCAACTGAAATTTTATCCTAACCTTAAAAACTCTATAAACGGCACTCTTAAACACTATTTTTACGAAATTAAAGTCTGCCCCCTCAGTCCTCATATGTAAGGTAATACCAGTACACCCTCGCGTGTACATACATTTGCCTTTTAAAGCTAAATTTAACAAATGTCGTTATTGGATCAATATATCAATACTCTTTCACGTTCTCATTTCCGATTTTCAATAAAACAACTTATCATCAATTTTGATTTAATTTCTTACTGGTGAATGTTTTGAATTGCCATTTATCGGTGTCGGAAATATACAGATCATTATGTAAATGCAATACGAATGCTATAGACCCTTTCATTTAACCGATTTCATGCGCACAAGAGTTAACTCCCTTACCGGATGTGACGTCAAACGAGGATAGAAGCTATACAGTCGATATTTTGCCGTAAAGGGCGAATTCAGCTTGTTTCTCGGTTGTACAAGTTACAACAAAAATTTGTGTTTACTATATTAATAAGTTATATTGTTATCTAACTAAGAAGACAACGTACGTTCGATATTTCATATTAATATTCATAAATGGCATTTGTTCACGGATATTTTGTCCATCATTACAGGTTACAGTAGAATATATGTATAATCTTCCGAAGGGGTTTACAATGGCAAATATAAATATATTTCGGAAATTTTGTGGTTTGCAATAATAAATTTGGTTTGTTGAAAAGAAAACATAATTCCATTCATAATTGTCAGCTAGTCAACTTACATATTTTGAAAAATCCACATGTTCATCTTTGTGATTTATCAGCACTTGAGTGCTTTTTTCTGTCATATTTTTGTCACTAATTTGTATAATCCAAGCATTGTCTCTGGTGTCAATTTTGTTTGATCTCAGTCTAATTTCCAGTGTTATATATTGCATGTCTACTTGTCAGAATAACGTAAAATTGTTGACACGATCCTTACTGATTACAATTAGATAAGCAATGAAATTGGGGGGAAAACGGTCAGGGGTCTAATATAGCACCCGTTGTTTACGTATAAAAATAGTTTTCACAATCGCCTGAGGGTCAAACATGTGTTTTCAAGATGTAATCAGCGGGTGTGATAAACTAATTAAAAATAATTGGGGTCCAACAATCAATGCATTAATTAGTGACATGAAAACGATTACCAATATCATTCTCTCTTTGTTGATTAATTCGATAAAAACATATTATTAATATCTGTTGAAAAAAACTTGTGCATCTATAAAATCATAAGACAGAATATAAATAGGCGATAGTTTGCAGTGCTTTGTACGACAATGTATGATATTTCATTGTCTTAAAATTATTCTTATATTGTTTCGGTGTAAAGAAATGTCTTGAGCAAGGGTTCAAAGTTTCAAAGTTGTAGTTAAAAGTCTAAAAAATAGCCACAACCTACGTAGAAAAAACATTGATAACGGATAATAATGCATATATTTTGATATACATGTTTTTATCAGGAAGTTGGAAAATTTTAAACTTTAATGACTTTTGTGTGGTATAAAAATGTATGTTGTTTAAATTTTATGACTCATTGTAGATGATCTACTTTATTAGATTTCTTGATATTCTTTGAATGTTTTAATTTAGGTGTACAGTCAAGCCTGTGTTAGTGGTCACTTCTGAATAATGGCCATCATGTGAATGCCGAAGTCCATTCGTTTAAAGAAGTAGTTGATTAATTAAAACAAAATGACCTCTGAATGAAGACCACCTGCCAATAACAGCCACATTTCTATATCCCAAGTTTCTAAACTCGTGAACTGTTTGGTATTTGGTCATATCAGTCAAGCTGAATTAATGTACAGTAAAACCTCTCCAGGGTGGCCCATTGTAGATCAACAACCTCTCTATAACAACACATTCAAAAGTTATCTAAGTTGATATTTACAACAACATTTAGAGCAACAACCTCTAAACAACGGCCAATATTTGCAGCTCCCACAGGGTGTTGCTCTACAGAGGTTGTACTGTATACATGTAATGTACTGCATGTTGCTGTGAACAGTACTAGTCCTGTATTTTATGCCTGTTTAAGTTGTCTCTTCTATACATATATATATATATTTTAGTTGTAAGTTACTCGTGGCCTTTTGTTTCCTGTATTATGCTTTTCACATATAATAGAATGTGGGATGCCTAATCATCTGATGGTTTTAATACTGGTTTTATTTTATCATGGCATTGAGTTAAAACAAATCAAGCCGACAAGAATCAGACTTTGCGAATAATGGTGGATTGTCTGATAGACTTGTGTTGGTCTGATGAAGAATCTTATCTCATCAGTTCATCCGCCTGGCAAATTTCCTCTCAGTCCAAAAGAATTTCAAGCTTGTCGGACCGACTGTCCGAAAAGTCTCAAGCAAAATGTAACACAAGACAGAGTTATTATAACTATTACATTTGTATTAGACATTTAATTACATTAATTCAGTAGGCTTACACACAAACAGCTATATATTTATGATAATATGAAAATTAACAACTTGACAATGTGTCATTACAATATTTGTATATCATTACATCAGTCACAAAAGTAAATCCGTATGAAAGTTCTTCATTTTATATATTCATTGCCTTTTCCACATTATAAATTCTTTCTGCAGCAATGCTTTCAGCTTGTCTCACCTCATTTTCAGTCATTTCATCAAAATGATACTGTCCTATGAATGTAGGAACGTTCAGTCTGACTCCTTTTGTCTCTTTCTTTTATTGGGAAAATCTAAGGCAGAAACATCTGACTTTTCAAGAGAACTTGCTATGAAAAATCCTGGTTGTATATTTTATCTGGTTAAGAATAGTCGTGATCAATCTCACTAATACCCATGTGATCTGTAAAATAAATATGTAAAGAATATATACATGTACGCAAAGCATTCACTTGATAAATCTAAACATTGGCAACATTACATGAACATTTTAACGAATTGAAACTAACAAACAAACAAAATTAACACGCATGCTAGTGGAAAGAAATTCATATGTTAAGCATTGTTTGTTTCCCGATCCATAATTTTACTGTATCATATAAACAGACTCGAGTTTGCAGTCAGTGCGAAACAAATAAGTTAAAAACTAACATACAATTGAGATCGCGAAAATATATGACAAAATCAATCCGAGGCTCGAATATTTCATATAAAACATATAAACGGAATAATTGTTCATTACAACAACCTTGTCATGTATCTAAATATTAATTATCACCGTTTTCGTAGTAAAATACCTTTAGTTGTCATAGTTTTTGACGATATTGATTTCCTGTTGATAAAATTGTCTTATCCGCCGGTATCCTCGTATGACGTCATTCAGGGGCGACAATTCAAATTACCGCTTAATTGAAAGGGTGTATAAACAAAGACCTACATATATAAGTAAGTAAGTAAAGTATTTATTAAAGTGACATGTGCTATATTACAGAGTGTACATACATAAATATAATTTACAAAATTGCAGCACCCGGCCCAATGGGCCTACAAGTCACTGTCAATTTAATCTAAGATAATTACATGTTTACAGTCTAGATGGTTACTGCAATTATGGTATTATACGACATGTAACATGGATATTAAAATTTCATACATAGACAAACATTATTATACTCTTAGATTCCACCTTTACGGAGATGTATACACATACAGCTAATTACATTTATGCAATCAATATATATATATTAGTGAGAGTTGAAGAAAAAAAACATTATTAATTACTTACACATATGAATAAGTATCACTATATGTATAACACGTCCAAAAGAATATTGGATTACAGGTTAAGACAATTGAAAATGATGGGCTTAAATGTTGTTAACTTTCTGAATATATAGATATATAATAATATAATACATTGCAGCAATAACTTACTGAGACAAGATGTTACTCATAGTTCGTATTCCAGGGAGATTATTAATACATTTGTAATATAAATAATACTCAACATTAAATTTTAATGGAACAACTCGTAGCATATATTAAAATTTATAAAACATTCAGTATATAAATTATAATTACCAAACAGAATGTGTATGCAGCATGGTAATATTAAGCAGGATTATTTATTATACATATAATGCTGTCTCTTCATGTATGCTCTCACTAAATATTTGGCGGTCTTTCTCGGATATATAACTCGGTCGTGTCTTTAAAGGGGCATACCCTACAACTGACAAACATTCTGTGAAAGTGTAAAAATGTGCTAGATGTATATGTAAAACAATATGTAATGGATAATTGCAGGAAGAACATGGGTCATGAAATGACTAGTTTAGGTACTAGCCACAAAAACATAGCTATCAATAATAAATCACTTCCACCCAAAAAATTTCATGACTAAATGTATGTGTCACAAATACATATTTTTTATGATTTTATTTTTAATTGGATGAATTTTTGGCTGAAACTTTCTTTGTCGGCTTTTTTCTTTACAAGCTTCTAATTTATCATCATTTTGCTTTATTTCTAAATGCACCAGGTTGTAGGGTATGCCCCTTTAATAGGCGTCAAATCACGTTTTAACACCAAAGGCGCCTGACTGATGCGATGATTCGGTCAGTCTAATTATAAATGTTATATCTACTATCGATTATGATCACATGATAATAATTCTGGTGGAGGCTGTAAACAAAACATTCATGATTGAGAGTGGATGCTAATAAAGTAGAAACGGACCTTGAGCATTTTAGATACCGATACTGTGATTAAAAATGTTGATTATAACGGCTAGAAACGTTATTTTCCTTCTTTCGTTGACATCGGACTTAATTTCAAGCATGTCAATAAATTCTGGTAATGCATTAGATCTGCTGGCAGCTGAATGCGGATACAATTCATATGATTGCAGAAACAGAAGTGCATTAAAACCACCAACAGGATACGTGAGCTGCTGTCAACCATGTGTGTGTTCGGAAGATTGTATCGCAGGGAATTGTTGTCCCAATTCAGCGATATATCCGTTCATGAAAGCACCGTGTAGAAGTCAGACAAGCCTTTTTGGGAAACATCCATATCTATGGGAAACGTTCAGAAATTTACAATTTTACACTGTTGATACATGCCCGGAGAATTCGAACGCATCTCTGAAGTCTGCTTGCAAAGATCCGAGTGAAATCCAAGACTATAATCTAGTTTCTGATGTGAATAATAACATTTTCAAAAATGAGAAATGCGCGTTGTGTAATGGGATAACTTCAATACAACGATGGTCTCAAGGATTTGCGTTAGGAGACAAAACAAACAAACCCGAAGTATTAAATCTAGTCCAAGAAAACAAGTTGTTCCAATTAAGTCAACTTGTACAGATTTATTCCTATCCACCGAAGGGATTTCCGGCGCATTTGTATTTGTGTAACGTTAACACGATAAGTAAATGCAACGTTAGTGGAACGTGGGATGAGTTTAATGAAACGATCGTAAACCTCTGTGAAAATCCTTTACTTATATCAAACTATCGGTATTCTACCAAACTTTATAAGAATGTTTTTTGTAAGCGATGTAATACCAGGAAATTTGTAAAGAGCTCAGAAATATGTCGAGAAATGAGTTTTTTTCAAATATATAAAGGACGACGTATTTACAGAATGACAATGTTGTTGGGAACAGAATCGCCTGGTAAAATGAACGATCTTCTAGACGTCAGTCAAACTTATTGTGCAAGTGGCGAGGTGCCTGATCCATGGATGGTAAAAATTTAATATACGTATATACAGTATTAGATATTTCTGAAAATTAGAAGTTCGGAGGTTACAGTTTGCTGAATCTATTGTTCTAGAAATAAAGTAATCATTTCCATCATACAAGTTTGGAAAATTGTCTGAGGATTTCCTACAGATTTCGTTATAAAGTTTTATACCTTGATTTTTTCCAGGATGAATGTATAGTTCTAAACTGTCCAGTTGGTACTACTCCATATTTCGGGCAATGTCTGAAGAACAAATATAGCACCAACGGTTTTGGACTTTCCATTGTTCTAGAGTTAACGATAGACAACTCGTCAACAAATACAAGTTTGAACAATAAAATGATCGAACGTTTTGTTGAATCGATTGCAGTGAAAAAACATGGTTGTCATTTATGTACTTGGTACTTATGGTTACAGGGCAATGTAACGATAAATCGTTATTACATGGACATTACCGTTTGCACAATGAATGAATGCAGCGAAGCTGACATTATAGCCATGTACTACAAGTCCCTTTATGGTAAATATAATCATCTAAGCTTGCAAAACTCTATTCAAATGCTGACGGTTGTAGGAAGAGACTATTTTGATCAGTTACAGAGTTTAACCTTGCTTGTCCAAGTTCGTCATACTAAGTGCCCCCATAACATTACTTTAAAGAATAACTTTTATTGTCCATCGGTCACGTTTAACGTCACAAAACTTGATCAATATGGTTTATCACTGAAGCTTCAGGATTTACTTATCGATATGTCAGAATTATTGCAATGGCCAAATGGAAACAAGGAGATTTATTCTGTGTGTTTTTCGGATTTTCAAAATGTCAAAAAGACACATTTAGGGTCCGTGGTAAGAAGCGAGACAAATCTCTATTTTAGCTTAGCATGTTCCGGCATTCTCTTTTGTTTGTCTACAACTGCAATGGCAATCAATTTATTCCATCCCGAAATTCCAAAAGCGTTGAAACATGTTATCACTTTTCTGTGTGTGGTAATAGTTTTCGAACGCATCTTTGATGCAGTTTTGTGTAATGTAGAACTGTTACACAATATAACAATTCTAATTCTTCGAAAAGCCATCGAGTCGTTTTGTTCCCTTTTGATATCTTTTCTCAATGTGGGCATATTGCTAGCAACCCTCAAAATAGATGGCAGTCAGGTTGATTTGGTGTTCTTTGATTCCCGAGTTCGTGTTGGTATGTACTTCTCACTCGGTATGGCTTTTATTCTTGCTTCATGTGAGGGTTTATATCTATTGGTTTCTTACAATATGGCTATGGAAATTAACCAAAATAATTGCATCATTGCCCATAGCGTAGCTTGCATTCTACCCCAAACTGTTTCGATTTTTGTCGATCTAACTTTGGTATGTAAACAGTTCAAGACCAATAAGAAAGATGCTAATCTGTATGTCACAGAAATTATTTCTTTCTCTAGGGGTATTATATTTGCATCCATTTTTACTGTAATTGTAGAAATTGTGCGGACTGGAGATGACTTTACACAAAGTCCCGAAGTTTCATTGATATCGTCAGCATTATCAATACCATACTGTATTATTGTATTGGTTTGCTTTTCATTTCGAGTACAACATATCGTTATTAGATGTATATTTGGTATCGTATCATACACACGCAGCATCTTCATTAGAGGCACACATGGACGATAACGGTGTAGTTAAGGAATATGGGTACATCATTTAAATACAGCGTTCAACTCATTCGTTATTCCAAATCACATAGAGGTACAAACAATCAGCTGAAATAACGACTCACAGTTCATCTGCGACAAAGACATAATGATTGTCTATTAAACATGATCTTATTAATGTTTTTTTTCTTCTAACCCTTAACCGCTGACGTTCCTTAATTGACTCATGAAACTGCCCGCTAACAATTTAAAGGTTATTGTAATGAAAATTAAGAAGTTATTCACGAAACAGTCAAGAGTCTGATCAGATTTCATGGGTATGTCAATTGACCTGGCTTACATCCTGATGACAGAAGTTTCGCACTTTCGGTTGTGAGGGCTAATGGTATCGACGTGTTGTGAGAAAACGAGAAATGTACTGTTGCTGCTTATAATAAGCATTTATTACTTTGTATTGTCTCCAATCGTTGTGAACCATTGTAGCTTTTTTGTACATTAAAGTATCTCTGTGAAGTATCCGGCTGGATACAATATTAAATACCTTTTAGTATATGTTCTCCTTTTATTTAACGTTTCGGCTGCCGCCTTTGTCAAAACATAGATATTTGTTATACACTACCTGCTCTCAGTTTTACATAAATATTCTTATGAAATGTTTGTCGTTATAACTTTGGTATGTAAACAGTTCAAATTATTGACAAACTTTGGTATGTAAACAGTTCAAATTTTGGGCAAACTTTGGTATGTAAAAAGTTCAAATTATTGATAAACTTTGGTATGTAAACAGTTCAAATTATTGACAAACTTTGGTATGTAAACAGTTCAAATTATTGACAAACTTTGGTATGTAAACAGTTCAAGACCAATAAGAAAGATGATAATCAGAAATAAAAATATTATTGGTAGAACTGAGAGCATGTAGTAGTATAATACATTCGAACAATTCGTTATATATTTTTTTATTAATAAGAGAATATTGACTATCCTCCTATGACATTCCATTTTTCTATTTTGATCTTTCTTCTGTCTCTTGATTTATATAAAGTAGAAATCTTCAAATACAATTAAAATTGTTAAATATACACAAGTATAATGCCGTCATCATGCACTGGATCCTTCTTGATAATCATGTAAACATTTTATTTTATTTTTTAGAAGTGATACTTTAGAAATAATATCATGTATTAAGAATAATTTTATTCTAACGTATTTTTTCAATAATTCGTGATAGACCTTCTTTCTTGGTAGCAACCACCACCTTAGTGTATTTTATTATTTAAAACATTTAAAACATAAAAAATTCGTACATTTATACCTCATTTCAGTTTGTTAATATTATGTGTTCTATATTGCTCTTATTGTCGTGTTAAAACATGAATTGAGTAAATAAAAAAAGTTACAACAATAATTATGCGACTTCGTTAGCATTAATCATTGTCATAAGGTGATAAGTGTGTCTTACAGTAACATATTTGGATTATTATGATACTGCAGATCGGGTTGATGTGTTATAATTTAATCATAAAACACGTGATGTGTTACTGGTTTTAAATATCTGTTTAGTATTAGAAGTATTTCCGTAAACAACAACAACAATAACGAAAAAAGGCATAATCTACTGTAATCTACTGTAAATAATATTCAACACCCAAAGTACTAGTCTTTTATGGAACCATTGAAAGCATACACACCATTGAACTCTAAAGATACTAGTTTTGAAATGCAAAACACTCATTTGGATGTTGTCAAATTTATTGAAAACATGTTGATTTTGACATTTGTTCGAGTTGTTTTAATATTTCTCTGAATGAATACACACACATGGATAAGCGGAAGTATGGATTCGTTGAAGGAAGTCCACAATTCCTTAGAAACGACGTGCGTATTCAATTTATTCGATTACACACACATGAAGCATACCCGTCCACAAAACAGGTATGGTAGTTGGTCTGATCCGAGGACTGATTACATCAGGGGTAATTCCTTTCCGGACATTGCTATAAAAATCAACACATGCCTTCCTAATGTAGAAGCCTGACATGAAAGTTCTGGAAAGTTAATTTCCCTTTTAAAGCGACATTACATTTTGTTTTATATGTCGTCGAAACATGTCTTGCAAATTATTACAGATTCTTTAATTATTTTTGCGATGCTTTATTTAAAACACTCACGATTTTAATTTAGTTTCCGATGTGACAAACAACATCATTCTAAAAGTAAGAAGTACTCATTACGTAATGTCAAACAAAGATGCATAACACAATCTCCAGAGGGTACTGCATAGAAACGGTCTATAGCAAAGCTACAGGGAATGGTTTAACTATTTTAGGGGCCTAACCTTACACTAAACTCCAGTGAGACGAACAATAATGTTACTTATCACATACCCGTGCCGTTTTGGCCGTGCCGTAAAAACGGTTTGGCACGGCCTTGCATATGATATGTAAATGAGCCGATTCACATGAATTTATTCCTACGCTGTTTGTCAACAAAAATATAACTTCAGGAGTAATATTGAATTGGTTTTAACAATTCGAGTAAGCAAAGGAACTGTTTATATCGTTAGATATGTTCATACATTTATTACTTATGATGTTTCATAATGGAACTATTTTTTGCGCTCCTGATTGAAAAAAGCCTTATTACGCATGTAACACATTTATTATTAATTTCAAACAGGTATGTTGGTTTTCGTGTAGATTTTGGTCTTGAATTGATTGAACTCGTAGAATAAATTCAATACGGAATCCTTTATATAGGTAGATGGAAAAACGCACGAAAACAAAAGGCGAAATACAAAATAATTAACAGGAAACAAATGAGGTGACTGAAGAGGTATTTCTACTCGGAAATATTCAAGTTGTCATGGGTGTTGAGAAATAGTATTTATCAAACTGGTGCTTCCTCTTCGGTCGCAATTTTGACGGAAAGAAATTTAAAACACGTCTTATGGAATCACTATCGACAGTCAATGTGGACCCAAACTGTTCAATTTGCGTACCGCTCTAGACACGTACCGTGATTTATATTATTACCGACTTGTCACAACAATGTTAGATAACATTTATTTTTCGGAACCAAGAATCTCTTTTCATTACTAAAATTAACCTGTTTAACAGATAAAAACTTTGTGTTGACATAATTATGTCTAAAGATATATAGAAAACATTATCTTGTGTCAGTCTGTATTTTTATATCAATAAAACATCAACTTTACATTAAGATTGACTCTTACACTGAATAAATGCTCTGATATGGCTGTTTCCTCACATCAGTTATCTGTTTATGTATCATATAGCTATGTATATCTTATATATATTTAGATTATGCCATTTTGAAAACAAATGAGCAGTATGTAAGTCGCTGTCAATTTTCGTTTGCTCTAGCTTTTAAATTTAAACTAAGCTAATATTTTTTACAGTATATTAGGTCACAAGAAACAAGTTGTGAAATGCGAACTTGTAAGATAATGATTGTAATATGTATTTTTTATAATTCACATACTATTACCATGTCTGTTTTATAACATGTGGTCGAAAGACAAAACACTTCCAGTGTCAGTCATATTTATAATTATAGAATGTTTTATCATGTACGAACGAGATAATGTGCATTGAAATAGCGTATTGATGCGAAAGTTGACGCGAACCGAAATAACAGCGCTGACTGGTGTGATGGAAATCCCGTTATATTCGTAACACGATACTGCCGAATAATTACAAAACCATTGATTTAATAATTACTGTGAATAATGACAATAATGTGTTAACTTTATCCCATAACATTATTGTAACATTAACTGGTGACAAGAGTGAGGCGTTAAATGACGCACGCTGAATAACAGCTTTGAGCTCATTCGTGAATCAAACGGTGACTTAATTAACGTATTGATTCGCGTACTACGGTGGTATGTGTTAACTAAAGTAGTAATACAAAAATAAGTTGGTTTTTATATTAACCTAACTCCAAAAGGATGCTCATTAGCCTAACTAATAGTATAGATACGTGTGTCTGTACATTTGTCATAGAAAGAAAAGAGATTTTTCCGGACAATACATAATAATATTAATAATAATTTCTTTATCGTACACCGCCATCTCTCTATAAACAATATTAACCAATCAGAAATCACGTAACATTTGTAATAGCTACGGCGGTGTACGATTAAGAAATTTTGCTCCAAAAGTTTAAATCCCTATTTCCCGAATATTGTTTGTTTTTTGTCTTCTGTTAGAGTTTGTTGATCTGTATTAATGTACTTAATTGTTCTTTTAGGACATATTGGTCAATTTCACATATGATCGACTGACAATCTTGCATTAGTATGTGCAATCAGTCAATTTTGGTGTGGCCGCATTTTTTCCCGACCAAACGAAATCGGGTCAAATTCTAGCGTTTCTTGTTCGATTTCTCGAGAACGGATTGGTCTAGGAACTTAGTTGTGGTCTTTTGTTGTGTTAACATATATACCTGAAACCGCTGCAAACTTTGATTTGAAGAATTCGTCTGTATTGCTTTTTAACCTTGCGTTTTGTGAAGATGGTGCGCATTCACCGAAACGAAGAGATATACGCATTCTTATAGTATACGAGTATATACCAGTTGAATGGAGTCGAATTTCGGGACATTTGTTTTCATTTAAGGTAATTATGGGTTAAGCTGTAGTGTTTTCTTTTAATTTATTACAATCTTTACTATCACAGGTCCGTTATTTCTGCCTGTGCAGTTAATCTGACCAGATTTGCTTGATTCTATATCAGTACGTACTTTGTTCCCTGCAAGTGACTGGCAACATCTGAACATATAATTTATGATAAACGATGTAGGACGAATAATATATAATATATATAAGCCCTACTGCACCGTATTATCAAGGTTTGTCTTTTATTTTAAGCTAATCAGATGACTACCGAATATTTTTCTAAAAATACACAGTAACGGTTACTATACATTGAACTTCAAACTTGTGTACCCTCGCATTTCTAAAACTAACGCACCACCACCCTCTCTCTCTCTCTCTCTCTCTCTCTAATGCAGTCTGTGTTTGTTGAAGTATGGGGACTTTCCCATATCAGTTGATCCTTATTCTACTATCGTATGGATTAGATACCATTTTATGTACGATTTATCATAATTTTTTTCTTGTTTTCATAATCGATTTTGCTTTTGAACCGTCAAATAATGATAATTCCCTTATATTCATATTCATATATAATAATTTCGGCATTTTTCTTAATATTTATTTTATCGTAGCAGTAACATGTACATGAACTATACAATACACTAAATAATAATGATAAACAATATTATCAGATAAAAGTATCAATTTAATACAACTACGAAAGTTTTCAGACATGGACGTCATGTGACCGTCTCCGCGGGCTGTATTTCATCACTCATCAGTCATTTTCGCCATTTATATACATTTTACAGTGAACCAAGGAGAATGAGGCGAAATGTGCAATGTGACCTCAATATAAACAGAATTTAGGGTCAATCAAATTGTCGGTAAAAATAGTGTGGTCACTTGATCAAGTTGATAAATGTGGTAGTATTGAAAATGGGCCTTCAAATAATGTGTAAAATGTGCTTGGTTCTGGTTACCGATCCAATTTTGGTTTGTCACAGCCACCTAGACCTTCTTTATGCCAGAAAACCGGTGCATCCACATTCTCGCATTTTAACAAGAGCGAACCCACCTTCCCTTCTTCCTAGCCCATCTTTAATGAGCATGTAACCAGAAGCAAGCATTGATTCTTTTAAAGTGGTTGCATTGCTCAAATAATGAACTTGCAATCTATATATTTCATATATCATAAAACATATCTTAAGTAATTACCAATGTACGCTGTAAACAATACAATGTGTTACAATATACAATAATAAAATGAATAACCGTTATCATGGTCAAAATACCATTCATTGACGTTACTAGATTTAATTCAATCCGTAATCTTATAGTTCAGGCGTATTTACAGGTGAGATATTTTGAATATTTACATAAAAGTTGATGGTTTCTATAAACTGACGCGCACAGAACTGTTAAAATTCCTGAGAAAGTATTGTTTTGTTTTTATATACAAGTGTAACGTTAGGATATCAGAACTTATGTTAAAATATACGACACAGCTAATGTAAACACCACAATATCCTCATATATGTACAAATCTTACGAGTAGTAAGTACATGTAATATCCTTCACGAATAGACCACCGTATCTGACTATCTACAATATCTATAGATGTCTATCTCTGTGACTGTACACAGATCACACTCAAACATTTATATACCAAACAAATTTCAACTTTCAAACATTTTACAAAATTATCACTCCTCACTCTGCCATGTTACATGATGCCACTTTTATCGTCTAAATATGTACAATGTAAAGTAATTTCTCGGTGTTTATATCCACCTTTTGTATAAACAAATGAGAAATTAAAAACAAATATATTGAAAACCCAACCGATCCGAAGTGATCTTAAAAATGAGTTGGTCATCATTTTGGGTTTGATAGTAATGATTTTATTACTCCATCAAATTAGAGCAGTGAGTACTTCGACGTGATGGTGTATGCCGACCTTTTGTCACGCGTGGTGAGGTACGGAAATTACTATTGAGGTTTTCTGACAAAGAACAAGACCGCTTTGATGAGATAGTTGATCTCTGTTTAACTTGAAGATACATGGAATCCGAGTGGCTGACCGAGTCCGACTTTGATTCCCGAGGGTAAATGCTGATCTCTCCCGGGCAGAAACAACGAAACACAGCCCTTATTTCAGCACGAAATGCTTCATTCAGCCAGCAATAGATGAACGGATTGTAACAGGTACTGCTTAAAGCGAACCAATGACAAGCAAAGAATGCCGTAGAACTGTAGCGAAAGGTTTTGATATCTGGATGAAGGTCTGTTAATATATGATACAAATTCAGCGGCATCCAGCACACAGCAAACACCACAACCACAATCATTAGCATTTTGATGCTTTTCTTTTTGTGCTTTGATCTCCTAGCGTGCTGAAATGCTGTGACAGCTCCAAGATCTGTTCTCTCCCAAATTCGACGAACAATACGACCGTACGTTATTCCAATAATCGACAGGGGTAATATATATTGAATGACAATTGTTACAACAGTTAAACACTGTTCAAATAACTCACTTGGGAAGTTAGGTGTGCACCTTAACGATATGTCTAAAACCATATTCACCTGTTTTGTCTCATTATAAATCCCAAAGGGTAATGCCATTATGATGGATACAATCCAGATGATGGCCACAACGATCAGTCCACCAGATTTCATTATCCTCGGACGCAATGGGTACAGTAACACCCGCTGACGATCCAAAGCAATAACAGTTAATGTAAATGTCGATGCGTACACCGATGTAATGAGAGACATGTTTGTAATGTGACACATTGCGTCTCCAAACACCCATTCATTCATCAGAGATTTAGCAATATTAAACGGTACATTTAGAGTAATGAGCAAGAGGTCAGACACTGCTAAATTAGCAATAAAGATATTCGTTACGGTGCGCATGCGCTTATGACGAAATATCACGTGACATACCAACAGATTTCCAAATAAAGCCACGGTGCACAGAAAACCGTAGCCAATAACAAGTACAACACTTTGTACGAGGTTGTCTTCATTGCTTTCGTCAATTTTGGAATATGATGTTTCGTTTGTAACATTATGGAATTGGGGTTCCGAACTTCTGTTCGTGTTATTCTTGGTTTGTAGACAGTTTAAGACTAATGCTAAAGTAACATCCAAGTGGTGACTCAAGCATGGTGAAATACCCTCCATTTTACTTGACTAATAAATGTAGCAAATGTAACAAACAAAAACGCGATGGTTCACAGTTACAGGCGATATTCACGTTGAACGAGCTTAAAACACAATTTGCATTAAAAACAATCAGATCACTTTTATTACGAGTTTCTTGCAGTTTTCAATATGACTATTTGACATTAGCGTTAATTTGCATTATCTTAATTCCATCCTTATCGTACTAACGATAATTGAATTTCCGCGTCGATGGCGTTTTGACCGGACAGCTTTCGACATGCAATTTGCCAGGACACGGTTTGAATTATCTTGATCGCCTTAAAAAGCAATATGTCATTGTCAAAAAAAAGTGTCGGAGTACAAATCCAAATATTCATTAACTGGTAATCATTGCTAAGGAAGTGACAATCTTCTGAATCCGTACATATAATCTAGACCATCGGTAAATCCGTTGCCGGCTACGATAAGTGCAGGGTTATCCCGAGGGAGTATGTCTTGATTGTCCGGAGTGATGTCTGAAAGATACAAAAGTAATTTCCGTACAAATCCACGATATACAATTTTTAAGGATTACGTCGTGTGCGTTGAATATTAATGAGGTGGTGTTTATCCTAAGATAAATCCACCAAACAAGATTTATGCTAGAACATGACTAAAAGAAATAACAACATTACATTGATAAACTTATAAATACTTTATCGTACACTTTTATAATTGGGAAAGGTATGCTATACAGTCAAACCTATGTTAACCGCCACCTCCGAGTAAAGGTCATAAGTAAACTGTCATAGATTGACCTCCAAAGAAAGACCATTTGTCAATTAAGGCCACATTTGTGCCGTCCTAAAGACTGGCCTTAGTTTTCAGGATTGACTGTAAATGAAGTATATGCAAATATATGATTAAATAATGAACATTTACATCATGTAAGTAATAATTAAGGTATCTGGCTTGGATGTCAGGTCAAATCAAGTTTCACCAATTAATAGATATAAAAACTAAACCATAATTATATTCTGAAATAAACCTACTGTATAAAGTGCATTGCAAGTAATTTTAATTAAATATTACAATGCACATTACTTAAAAGATGTTTAACGCTTACGAGGAAAAAGTCGATAAAGGGGAGCAGTATTTATCGCAATAAAACACCATTTTGAGCGGTCGGTTAGACTTTTTTGTTGTATGATAATTAATCTTTGTAATAACGTAACATATCATTTTACATTATTTAAGCGATTTTAACCCAGCCAGATACGTTAACCACTTTACAAGAATGTAGGTACATGTACATAAATAACTTATAATTAATAGTCAACATTGTTTGGATTTATCATTGAGAAATAACATAAAGTGAATATCAAAACAATATGAGTACATTCATGCATTTATAATTAATACAATAAACGAGATTTGGCAATACAATACGTCATGCGACGCTGCCATCCATTAAACATCTTCACGTGACTATAGATAGAACACATAAGTTATAAAATGGACGAACGGTCAGAAAAAAGATTTGTTGTTAACACGGACGAAATACACATTAAGACACAAGGTACGCACTCTACAGTCTTCGTGTTATCATTATTAAATCCTCACATTATCCGAACTATTTCCTAACCCATTCATTCATCAAAAGTGGTAAAATATTTGGAATCATTTGGAGCTTTTCTTTGAATCAACACAATTGAATTAGAAAGACACAAGATTACATGTCTTTTGAAGATCGTTAATGATTGCATACATCTGTGAAACTCAGTGATGATACGAATGCGCAGTTTATGTTCTCTGACTAGTAATTTTTATTTTCTCAACTCTGCGAGTTCAGATTCCAAATTTTACATGTGAAGAAGCTGTATAATTTTTTTCAGACGGTTGTAACAATTTATTCCGATTTAAAACCATTGTAGGGAAAGGTATCAATATATACATATAGTGATCATCAAGAGGATGGGTAGAGGAACTTTCATTACATTTAACGTGTAAATGAAACATAACTTTGAAAAAGTTGTTTTGTCTTTTTGTACATGGTCTTGGTAGCAACTAGTTTGTCAGTAAAATTGCTAACAGGTACGAAACAATTGCCCACATTAGGGCTCTATTTTTACATTTATAACGACATTTTTTGAAATTTGCAAAACTAAGTTCAGACTCCTGAGAATTGGTACCAAAGGGTCAAATTTACTATTACATTATTTGGTTGATTTGTTCGCTCTTCAAATTATTATCAGCTACGCTTTTTTTACCCGCAACTTGTAACGTCTAGTGAGCATCCTGCTCACTCATTTTTCTAATATGCGTTATCTTGGTCAACAATGACCTATTAGCTTACCAAATGGTAAACAATAACAACGCAGAAATGGGTCGCCAATTTGCAACCAACTTTATAATACACGTACAGCCATTGTCCGATGTCAGTTTCCCTCGTACTATATCTGACTTGTTTTAGATAAAGGATCCTGAGTAATGAAACGATGCGTCTTTTATTCCAAATGCCTTCGAATCCTTTAGTGAAAATCTAAATGCATTACCCATTCACAAACACTAATCTCTTTACGAGCAAAAATTTATAAGACATCTGAGGATTTTAAGCTATCAACAGATTCACACAATTGATTGATGCATTTTCTATTTTAATGGGAAAAGCGGATGTCATCGCAAGAAGTATCATTGACGACAAGCGATAAGAAAATCTAAAATGGCATCGAAAATGATGTTCAAAACCGAAATGTACTTGAAATGTCATCAGTTTTGTCTGTTTAAACGACGAAGCTTCAACAATTGACACGATAAGGAAATACCGCAGCTGTGTAGAATAATTTTGAAGTATTTTTTTCTGTGTAGGTTTGTGGTGTATATTAAAAGGATGTACGAATTGCTAATGCGTCTTGCAGTCTAGAAATGATTTTAGTTATTTCTATATTTTCATGCAATACTGTTTAATCAAACAACAACAACCCGTGTTTAAATTTGTTTATGTATTTTTACGTTTCGGCATTGCGCCTTCCTTAGAATACTAGTAATATAATGTTAATAAGCAAGTGTTTTCTTAACGACCTTGTTATTGGGCTGAAGACTGTCATATTAGCCTGAGGCCGAAGGCCGAGTGCCAATATGACTGTCTGAAGCCAATAACAAGGCCATTGTGAAAACACTTGCTTATTGACAATTTTATTAATTAACTATAGACTATAGCAGCGGTTTCATAATGGCCGAGCTGGACAGCCAATCAGAATGACCGAATCGCATAATAGCCGAGTTTTTTCATAATGGTCGAGTTTTGTTTTCATAATGTCTAGGTGAATTTCATATCGGCCCAGCATTTGAAGTAAAAACGCGCCTAATATTGAACAGTTAATTAATAATAATGATAAACAACGAACATTACGTCATGTAATGTTTGACGTTACGTTAAAAGGCGGAATGTAATAATTTTATAAAATGAAACATGCGGAATGGAACATTCTCTTACGGTAAAATGAACGAAAAACTATATCGACTGTGGTATGAAGCTAAATATAATTGCAACCAGCGACAGTTAAGCAATTTGAGAGCATCGTACAAAATAAGCTAACCAGTTTTAATAACTAGAGGGACCAACTACTTCATAAGGATAATTTGAACTATCTTAAATGTACTGAAACGTAACTGACGCTTCAGATGCGTTTAATGTCTTACATGCCAATCAGAAATACAATTGTACGTGTCTCATAGCATGATTACAGACGGACAAGCATACAAGGCAAAAAAATATCTGGTAATTGAATATACGAAATTTACATATACTTAAAGGGCAGCATTCTCCATCAGTTGCTGCTTACATTTGTACTTGAACAGAAGACAATTCCATTTCTCAAATTTCCACTCCTTATACAGGAACAAAAGACGGTGCAAGTCAGTACGATAATGGAATTATTCACATTTTTTTATTTCTCAAAATGTCTTTTGACACGCATCACTTTCACTTGGAGGTGTATGACACTTTCAGATAATCGGATGAAAGTTTCGCTTTCTTTTGTTCGGTGCGAACACAAAGATAATTCCATTACTCAAGAATCGGTCTGTTTTCATTTTCCTGCACAACGAACATCTTTCATTAACCTAGCTTCCGCCTAAGAATATAGTTCCATATTTTCAATTCAATGGCATTAATATCAATTCAAATATTACGTGCATAGCTAAGCAAATTCGTAAACGATTAGTACTAAACAATCGTAACAAGAATCAAAGTACTGAAAGTACTGTCGGAATTTGATTTTTTTCATATGAGACAAGTCACTGCCATGGTGTTGCTGGCAACACTACAATGACTGTTAGGAGAAATCCTAAATTAGGAACTGTACAGTTGATGGATATTCATGCTTAGGTATTAACATACACCATCTCAATGTTGCCATCTATTTATGTACATATTCTGATATTCATGTGCTAAATTCCATCAACCTAGCATGATGGTTATCTAAGTTATCAGATGTTTCGAGTTTTTTATGTAGCCCATTTATATCCAGCCTATATCGGTACCAAAATAAGCATTGTTGCTGTCGTATTTACTGATTTAATACATACCGAAAAGTTCTTCAAAACGCTCCATTTTAATAATATATCTTGATTATGACCACATATCACTTTAAATGCACACTACAGTGTAAGAAACGAATTAAAATCGACCTACATAATTCTTTTAGTGATAATTTGGTTTTGAAGAGTTTTTCGATTTTCCATGTTTTTAGTTCTAAACTCGGAACAAAACTGACATAAACCACTATCGATTGATTAATCGTAGTTTAAGATTTTTTTTCAGAAAATGTATGTAATTGGTATGTGAATTATATTCAAACTTAATATCATGATGTTGGACTATATGACAGGTTTTGAAGTGAAAGTAAAAGTTTATTGTAAAAAATACAGCTATTCGGAAACGAGCCGTTATACGGCGATATTTGCCGATCTCGCTACGGAATATACCGACATCGCACGATTTCATCAGTTCCATTACGATCCTTCTGTCTTAACATCAAAATACCCTTCACACACTGTGCACCAACATAATAATTGCGAACTTCACAATAACTGTTATTTCTTCGCAAATGTATGTGTACTGCCGTTCTGTTCTCTGCACTTCGACGGGAAAACCCCACATTCTATTTTTAGAATTTATCCAATTATATATAGCTCTAGCCGATAGTATCGATCGATACGCGTTGTGGATATAAACCTTAACACTGATTTACATATCATGTCAAAAAGTCACCTATAAGACATACATCAATAGTAGATTAATGTAATTACATGTATCCTTCTGTAGAGAAATTACTGACCTACTAAACAAAAGCCGAAAGTAGAACTATTTTATGCTAAACTAGTTGGTTTCCGTCCCCAATCTTACAGCACACAATAGAGTGAAAGTGGGGACGGGAACCATGATAGTTATGGAGCTCACAGCATTTTTGTAAGTCGACGATAGCAAAGGAATTATCAAATTCCAAAAACTATCACGAAACGTTATAGGTAGACGAATTACTAGAAGCATAAGCTTATGTTTTTTCGTATGAAGTTGCTTTTTTATAAAGGATATTGACTGTATATTTTGTTAAATCCTCCATTATAGAGAGTATGACATAAGTATGAACATGTTATGAATAGCATACATAATTATATTGGCAATCATGAGTATTTGACAAATGAATAAATTCATGCCAATCAATCAAATATAATATACTCTAATTTCACCACAATCTGTTATGATACAACCACATTGACTTGAAATATTATAATGCCACGCAACAACCTATCTAGGTCAACTTCACAGAGCAATTCCTGGATGATTTACTTACCTCTCAACTATTAGCAAAACAGCAGACGAAAAGATTCAGTCAAAATGACAGGTTACGCGGCGAATAGCCAGTCCAATGATTGACCAATTACAAGAACAACTATAACAAAACGTTATAGGTAGACGAATTTCAAGAAGCATATCGGTTTATGTTTTTTGTATGAAGTTGCTTTTTTCATAACGGATATTGTCTGTTTATTTAATTCAATCCAAGGGTATACAATATTTACATGATATGAGTAATACACATTATAATGACAATCATGAGTATTTGACAAATGAATAAATTCATGTATATAGTTCACAAGCATATGCTTATATCATCACTAACATCAATCAAATAGAATCAACCCTAAATACTAACGAATTCACCTTAAATCTGAGCACTATCATACAACCACATTAAACTTCAAATAGCCACACAACAACTTATCCAGGCAATGCCTTCATGATTTACCTACCTGTCAACTATTAATAGATTCAGTCATCACCATTAGCCAATCAAATGGCGAGGATTAGCCAAACTAGTAATAGACACTAACAGTAAGTACTCGCAAACAGCTATAATAAACAAATACACGTAAGAATATTTCGTCTAGAAAAAAACGATATCACCATTCGCCTATCAAATAGCCATGATTACCCAAACTAGTAAATGACACTATACTATATACCCGCAAACAACTAGTAAGAATAAACTATAATAAAATACCATCAACTAAACAAAACCTGCTCAGCACACTTGGTTTAACGTTAGAGTTGTGGAACACGGGATCGCCCATTATTTATGTAAAAACTTTTTCGCAGACATTGTATCAAACACATTCATCATCCACAGCTGATTATTCATGTGAGGAAGCATATTTCTACTTGCCGTGGACACAGTGATTGTACAACATCGGGGAAAATGGTTATGGTAAATACAAGCCTCTATATATTTCACTGTTACCATGCTGCAAAGCCATTTTGTCCTAACATAGAGGCATATTGCTCCCATGTGCATCATTGAACCGTCTGATAGACACTTGACTTTTTAGAATGGAATTAAATGAATTTTAGTAGATTTTACTCTGCATAATTAAGTATTTACTAGTATGATAAATATTCATCGTTTTTCATTGACTGACAGCTAATTTGCTTTTCAATTTGTTCTTAATTATGCGTGGAGCAACATTGTAGGTGTTTTAATTGACTTCAATTAATTTGCTCTTTTGGATTATCCATATCTGTTATGTATAGCTTATAAAGCGCTGAACACTGTCATTTATTATATAATGTTTTAAATAGTTGTTTAAAAATAGTTTTAATTAGATGTGCCAAAATACTTTTTTCTACACATAAAGGCCAACCAAAGATGATACAATATACAGAATAGCATCAGTCACAAGCAGCACAGCCATCACATAAGAGTCGAAGAGACAAAACTTCTCGAAAGAGCAAGTACACGACAAAAAATCAAAAAAAATCCGGAAAGAGGATTTCGATAGAAGATTTTTAAAAGGAGTGGAACTAAGTGGTGATTAAGGGTAATATAGAGTTAAAGATTTCCATACAAACCATTAGAATGTGTTTTAAGTTACAGTAACTTTAAACCGTTAAACATACGACCGCAACTTGAAGAAATTAATGTCTATGCAAATAACAAGATTTGAGTGCTATGGAAATGAGATATAGCATATAATAAGATACATAATAGTTCTAGCAGTTTTTGATTTGTTATCTCAGTTTCACAAGAACCGAAAGATTTGTCGAGAAGGATAAACCAAACATTGAGCCGTAGTTGCACAAATACAGACAATAATTGACGTGTATAATGCCAGTGCATCAACATCATTAATTCCTTTCAATGAAGAAGGTGACAACTTCTATGTAAGACAATCGTATTTTATGTTCTGCAAATAATTTTCTTCTGCCTCTCTTGTAGACTTTCTATAACAGACACATTAAGAGAACAAATTGGCCGCGCGTGCCTTAAGAACAACTTGGTTTATTGCACATAAATTCATTCATGAGCTCAAATATCGCTATCCCAGACAGGCACTATACGGTGGAAGTTATTATCTGAAAACTGCTTTTGTTATAAGCGTATATCGAGGGCTTAGCGCAACACTGTCGTAACTTGCTCTTATTTCCATATGAGTTACGACACTGTTGCGTTAAACCCCTATAAATATGCTTTCAGTCTTAAAGACATAAGAAGAGCTATCAATCAAGAGTGCTAAAATGATGTCAATGGTAACATGACAATTTACAAAGAACTATCCGATAAACAAACGAGTAAGAAAGGTCTTTATGAGTTTTTCTTTTGACTTTGTATTGTATTTATACCGATCAAACACTATTGGTATATACTGTTGCGCTGCACAAGTCTTCTGAATCAAATCCTAAGTTAAGTACATTTCAAACAGTTGTCGTCTCTGAATGACCCTAAGTCTTGTTGAAGAGAAGTTCCACAATTTGGAACCAACTACGGTGATTGACCTTTCAGTAAACTTTGTTCTCTTTCTTGGGACAACAAAAAGAAAAGTTTTGAAAATGTTATTTCACGGTTTAAAAAAACCACTACGGGCATTAAAGGAAGTTCGTCATATGCAACACTTAAACAACAATATTTGATGACACCCAGGAGCTCCAATTCGATCAATGTAGAGAAAAGAACAAGGAATGTTTAGATTTTTTATTATTATGATAATTGCATTACATACACTGATAATCAAGTATGTCATGACATTGTATAATTCATTTTTGGTCGTATTTTTTGTAAAGACTATGTACTTTTTATGTATACGTAAATGAAATATTCAGTTCTGTTCTGTTTCGTTTATCACCTTTTAAAACAATTTAGGGTTCATATGAAGAAACGCGTGGAAAACCACAAACATAACTATACTCGTATAAACAAATACTTGCACGAAAAAGTGTACACTATGGGATATTTTGTTACAAGCCATGGGAAACGCCTGGTTTATTTCTATAATTAAACTTCATTGTGATGAACAATGCTGTGAAATTTTCAGAATTGCAACTACCAATAACAGTAAAAGGTTTCGTTATACAAACATAGTGTTTGCAGTAAAATCTTTACTTGCTTAAATTAATGTATAGGCAAAATGTATTGGCTACACGGTATTTGGTTAATATGTGTGAAGCGACATCTTCTTTTTCACTTGGTGATAAATCTGTAAATTAAATTCTAGACTTAATAAGAAAAGGTCTTTTCTTATATAATTATATTGTTACATCATATTTATAGCATATCGCATTATTGTGATGTTTTTTAAGCATATACAAATTATTCAATATCTCGTTATCTTTAACTTCCAATTTATTGTTAGAAAATATATGATATATTTCAACCCTACACAAAATACCCTAATAACGCGGTATACACTTTTATTCACCTTTGAAAAATGAATGAACATAATAATATATATACTCCTGTTGTATGCCCAAATATCAAAACTTAAAAATAATCTTAAACAGCAACACGATTCTTGAATCAAAATATTTTTAAATAAGTAATACTTCGGATATGTATGTTTTTCGCAAACAGTTAATGTATCTGGCTTGGATGTCAGGTCAAATCAAGTTTCGCCAATTCATAGATTTAAAAACTAAACCATAATCATATACTAAAATAAACCCACTGTATAAAGTGCATTGCAGGTAATTTGAAACAAATATTACATTTGATTGGTCTTCTTTAAACTAATATCGCACTAACGTTTGATATTTGAAACATTTACGAAAAAAAAACCTTCATCTCTCACGGCTTGCTATACGACTCATTGTGCCATTTTACCTAGAGAAAGGAAGTGTAGATTTTCACTCATATTTATTGTTGTAAAATAATTGTCTAATAACATTTAGTTGAACATGAGTTCACAAAATAAGAATAATTAGTAGACCGATTGTTCTAATCATTTGCTCATCTATTACGTCGTTGAGAACAAATTGTTGCTCTGAAGTAAGTTTGTCCATAAAAGGTTCATTAGGAACGATCAGTGTCTTAAAGTCAAAGTTAAACATATAAGCTGCGACCACAATATACACATTAATCAATAGTCAGAACTCATACATTCCGAAAAAAATATATTAAAGCATAGTCCCTCTCTATCACGTGATGTCAGATCAAATGTTGATTGCAGTCGACATTGAGCAAACAATGGCTGACATTATTGTCACAAAAGCGGTGATTTATAGACCACAAATTCATCTATGTCAGGATATCATGGGAGACACTGTAATGATATTACAGTTATCATTAAGCACCAAATAGAATGGTAAACAATCTAGCAAGTTAGATAAAATAACTAACATATACCGTTTGATAAGAGCAGTTATCTATTTGGTAAAAATTCCAGTAGTGTTTCCTTGATATATCCAACAGTATTAATCAAAACCGAATAAAGTACGTACTATGTTGTATGTTGCTCGAAGAATAATCTCTTTTTATTATCTTCACATTAGTCCCGGGTGAATGTATTGGTTTTGAATGCCTTTGAAACAATCACGTGATGTTAGAAATCGTGTGACAAGAAGCATTTTGAGATGATCACGTAAAAGAAAATTGAGAAGATCACACGTGATAATACACGTGATGTAATTCTACATTTTTTTAATCCAGGAAAGCGTTTAGATTTATATTGTTTATAGCAATTCTTAAAAGTAAAAGGTATACTTCGTGCAAAAACCTGTTACACTGTACGCACAGGACACTTCAATATACATTATTTTAGACGTGTTGCTGCGAATGCATAAATATCAATTTTCTTTTTCATGTTCAAATGAATAATTGTTATTTCACATTCGCCTACCTTCAATATAAGATAAAAGTAGAATTTTCGAAATATCCATTCTTATCAGAAAGGATTGTAACAAAGGTGGTTTCAACAATCATAATATTAACAACCACCGGTATATAACTTTCCAAACTATTTGTTTCTCATATCTATTTCTAAGTCGAGTTTGCTTTTTCATCACAAAAGCCAGAAATGCTCCTTTGTTTTATGGCACCAATGTGGGTAATGAGGCGCACGGAAATCTGTAACTGAACGCAAATGTGATTTTGCTCGCAACTCGAAACAAGATATAAACTGTGTAATAAAAACTGATGTTGCTATCAATATTTCGCAATCAATAGTCTACAGATTTTCTTCGGACCATGATACGATAATTATATACATAATTTGGTACTATTTTATGAGATTTTCAAACATATGGCATTATTCAGTATTATTCAGTGACCTTATGGTTAGCAGTACTGTGGTTAATGATACCGACTTAGGCAAGTCCATAGAGCATTAAACTAAATCATTTATTTTCTACTGGTTTTGCTAATATATTACCAGTCTGCCTGCCACGAGATAGATTTGATCATACCACGAACAGTAACATGAGATGATAGATATTTCATTAGAATGGATGAGCATCATATCACATTTATAAGAAATGAGGTTGTTTTAGTTAATATCACACTTTAGTTAACATCACATTTGATTACATATTCCCTCGTATGTAAGGAATCTGATTATTTGAACAGGAGGATCGGTAGTTCTATCAAAATGTATGCCTTGCGTTTTCTTCCACCATTAAAACTGGGTAATTTGCAAATAATCATGGCTGTTGGTGGCATCTTAAAACCCCAGTGTAAAGAAGTCACATTCTTTCGATGGCTATTCGTGATGCAAAACGATAGGAACATAATGGATTATCCATCACATGATAGCAGGGGTGCATAATTATACACATACACGAAAGAAAAAAAATCCGGGAAAACGGATTTTAAGGACATGTTACTATCCATCTTCCATATTATATTATAAAACTATACATTCTGCACAGGACATCGGAGGACATCACATAAAGTAAAAAGCGATTCTTAGAAATATCCACCAACTCAATAGACCACCTTACCACGTATCATTAGTATCGCCAAAAATAGGAGAAACAGTCTGGCAATTTACCTAATTCAATAACATGTTCTACAAGTATACACTGTCATACTTTACGGTCATATGACATTAGTGTTTAAAACTACATGTACTCGTATGTATTGTTTAACTAAACGCTACTGGTTTGTCAAAAAAAACAAGTTTTGTTACCGATAAACTTCAGGCTTTGACTAGTTCAAATAAACGAACATTTAAATTTTATCCGAATATTTGTACAATTCTACGAATCTTAGCTTATACTACAAGTTGTTATTAAAACAATACATATATTGTCCGAAAAAACGTTTTCCGTAGTAAATTATTGATACATAATGTTTTCATATTCTCTGACAAAAAATGTAAACAAAGCATGATCTAAGTTGGTCATGTGATACCGGTTGAATTTAATTAGAACATTCACCGAGGGCAATAAACAGTTGTTGCAGTTCGGAGAAAATAATATAATTATAGGACATATTAATTTATGAATTGTTATCAACTCTTTCCGCATGCATTTTTTTATTTTCCGTCAAGGAAAGTTCAAACAATAAAAACACTGAGATTTATGACCAAGAAACAATGAATGCAATTCAGACTTATAAATGCGCGCGTGACTTGCTAAGGGATATGGCTGTCCTCACAAAGGAAGTTGTAATCATGTTTACACAGAACTGATACTTTAAATCAAAACATAAATCCGTCAATACACGCAATATAATACAATGTGTTCCGCCAGATTGAGACAGCCAAGAGTTTACCCAGCATTTATGAACACATGCTTTGACCTTGCTAAATGCCCACTTTATTGTTATTGTCAATTATTTCAACTAAATTGGTTTTATTCAGTAATCTGCATGGTTCATCGATGGTATAACATTTCCGTTATGTACAACAACAATATTTGTCAAATGTATGATCAAATAAAAACAAACTGAGCAGCATTTTATCGGTGTCGCCAGTAATTAACGTAGTAATTGGTCGCATTGCTCAAGTTAAAGAACTGATGATAAAATTGACTGGGATACTCTCATTAACGCACCACTTTGATGGTATCATCATAATAGCATTACGTTGTGGTAGGTGCTAACATCTTTAATGACTTACACCAGGCAATTGAATCTATTTCAGGATAAAATGACCATATAATGTAGAATCTTAATATCGTCTGGACAATAAAAGTCGTCTGCAGCAACGGTGCGCAGGCGATTTCACGAGACAGACGTTACGAGAATCATGATACGACGTACCAATACCTTATCAGGAAGTGCGTCATAATCTATTTACAGAAAATCAGATTTATAGCGAACTCGAAAATTGTGAAGAATCAGATACAGTGAGGTAATTATTTTTTCTTTAGCTTATTCTTGATTCCAATGATAATGAATATAGGATGTATAGATTGCAATACTTCCGGTCCCAGCAATTCACAATGACCGTGTTCTAGTGTATTTATGTGATTGGCTATCTCTGAATGAAATGTCTATTAAAACATAATAACAGAGAAACGTGCAAAACACTAAACACTCTTGATTAAGGTACAAACTTGATTCCGTCTTTACAACAAACCGAACGGTTTCTCAAAGAATCACAAAGCGTCACAAAGCTTGCTACTAGGTTGCGACACATTCAGATTTTGTATATTAGATAAGTGATAAAGTGACCATATTTTGCATTGACCTTATTTTAGATTTAGACTTTAACAGTTTTAAGGTTATGAAATTCACATTTTGAAGAAATTTATTCCCGGAAGCTCTTGGCATTTACAAGATAGCGTGCGCGTGATGTTATGTCAAGCTATTGCGCCAAGATTTGTCATAATGTTGGCAAAAAATTTCTTCTAAATGCTGACACAAACTTTATTCAGAGCATATTGTCTGCATTCAAGAAAGTTTAAAGATGAAGTATTTTTGTAATTAAATAACTTAAACCGCTGAATCATCTATATTTCTCCCAGGCATGTGCTTTAAAAACAAAACCTATAAAAGTCAAGTCCCCTCCTTTTAAAACTTAAATGTCCCGGTACGTTATTAATTTAAATTTACAAATTTGCTTGAACGTAATACACTGTAAAAAATGGGAACATGTTACATGTTTTGTACGTGTTCCAAAGCAAAACGCTGCTATTTATTATCTTAACACAACTGTTTTTATTCAAAACGCTTAGTGTTTTCTGACTAAATATAAAACGCTTCTGTTTTAAATTAAAACAGCGGTGTTTTTACTATGCCATAGTTACTTTTACTAATTGTTACAATTTGTAGGACAGATGATTTAAAACAGCTGTATAAATGACCAACCGGACATAAACACTAGATGTTTTACCGGTGTGCAAATCAAGCACACCTTTTAATCTCTAAACACGTATTTAGGTAATATATACATCGGTAATTAAATTTACAAGTAAATTGATTTCTATGGATAATTTGCATCAAGTAGATATTAAAAATCACAAAATACAGTTAGTTTGACAACTTTGCATTTCAAAATGCGTCGCGATTATTCATATTTCGCGGTTGAACAAGGCGAGTTTACAGACAGACGAAAAGGTATTTTGGCAATACTATTTCTTACATTATGTTTTGCTTTTTGATAGCTTTATTGGGGAATGCCATATCCTTCGTTTTGTTGGAGAAGGTAGTTATTTTTTTGGAAGAAAGTTTTAATTTAAGTGTGAAAGACTGGAACGCACCCCACCAACTTTCAGTTGAAACATCCCCTCTCAAATTGTCCGCGTGTTTCTAAATTTATACTTAGATGTTACATTAATGCCCCACATGTGTGTTACAGGAAATATTTGCTGTGAGACTTTATCATATGTTTTATTCAGAATGCTGATGATGTTGACATTGTCCACTTCATTGAGTTTGGCACCGGCTTCAAGTATGGCAAAGGAAAAATAACAAATATGTGTTGCACGAAGTTCAGGTAAGTTGATGCAAAATGCAACCTGCCTCAGTTTAAAATAGAAATTATGTGTTCGTCTTGCATATGGTATATGTATTTGCTAATTCAGTTTCATATTTTACTTTCAGTTGACAGAGCCTTTCATGATGGAAAAGCTCCCACCAAAACTATGTTTTGAACAAATGGTTGATTTGGCTATATATTTGGTGATGGGGTATATATTCTGTTCTATTCGAAAGTGTTGGACTACAACAACCGTAATGTCGGCTGTAAAACCAGATTGTAAATGCAATTTCTGAAAAAAAAAACATTTAGAATTAAAATGTTATATAAAGACTACAATTATTTAAAACATTAGTAGTAGTAGCAGCTGCTGGCAGACATTATCCGTCGTGTTCTTTGGAAGTTCTTTTTGTTCCAAAAATAAAAGTTTGAATGCGCCTTGTGAAAGCAGCATATAATTTGGTGCAGAGTGTGACTTAGTGATGCTGATTTTCAGAAGTTTATCATTATGTTAAATGTGTTAAATCAAAATGTAAACATACATGTAAACATTAGTATGTAGATATGATGTTATCACTTGTCATTTATATAGACCACTGTGTTATTACTTTATTTGCAGTGATAACAGACATTTTTGAGTATTAAAACATATGAAGCAAAATGTGTCTGATGTTTTGCCTCATTAACAAAGCTACTGGTGTTTTACAATAAAACACTTGTAGTGTTTTAAAAAAGCGTTACGTGTTTCGAAAGTGTAACAAAAAAGTGTTTTGCTTTTAAACGTGTCATGTGTTTAGTAATGAAACACGTGACATGTTTAAAATGTGAATGCTGGTGTGTTATTGCAACACTGATTGCGTTTTATTGCAAAACACGTAACATGCTTAAATAAGGTGTCAGCTTGGAGTGTTCTAGTAAAACACGAACACGTTTTAGTTAGCAACGAAGTTCAAAAGTGTAACAGAAAAGTGTTTTAAAATGTGTTTCAAAACAAAACGCTAGTTTTTACAGTGTAGATTAACGTGTTTTTGTATTAAATAATAATCGCATTATCTCTTAAGAGTCATTGTTTGTTCGTCTTGTCCGTTAATATGGTGTCTAGGACCCACTCTAAAGAAGTGATTTATTTGGTGTAAATACATCAATGGCATGCCACCAAAACATCGAGGGATGTGCTGATGCAACATATCCCATTAAAATTGTCAACCAAACGAAGATAAATAAAGACTATTGGACAAATAAAAGTGCCTTAATCCAAGTAGCAGACAAACGGAACTGAATCTGACAAAGAAAAAGATAACATACTAATTGGCTTTCATAGCTTTTGTAAATGTTCTGTTGATTTATTCACACCTTTTGTTTCATCGGAATAATTTTAAAAGAAATGTCTGATGCCACGATAATAAATCACGTGGCATAAAATGAAAAATATCACATGGCTTGCATACATGTGAGATTTTCATAAACAGACCGATAATTCGACTTACGCATATTGCACGGGATGGTGTATATTAGATAAATAACTGAAAATTATATGTAGATATATTTATATTAACTTCAAAGCTATTATTTATTCTCCTGTCAAATAATCTTGAAATGTTTTAAATAATAACTTTCAACCGTTTTCCTATAAACGGTAGCAATTATTTTTGTGACACAAACGAAATTGAACTAATGCGATTCATTAATGCAACGAGTTCTTATAAACTCTGACATTAATAACACTATGGAATGAAATAGTTTTAAATGAACATGTTTATGTCGCAATTGAATTCTCCTTTAAAATTGCGAAAACTCACATGACGCCGTAGTCAGATAAATGACATTTGATGATTGGAGTTCATTAGTTTTGTCTTTTGTTATTAGTTTTTGAATCTTTTAACTTTTCTATACCATCTATACATTTATCAAAATAAGCTACAGTTTCAAGAAAATAAAAAGAAATGTCTTCAAATGCTTCTGAATTCCCCCGTTTTTTATTATTTTAATTTAACGTTCTCTGATCATTTCAGTAAATCAGTGAACATTACATTAAATTAAAACTATTCCATTATTTAGCGCTATAATTGTTAGAGTTGCAGATCAATGCTACTCCAAAATGATACATTTGTACAATAGTGGCGGAAATCCCACGTAAATGTTCCACCGTCATAACTGTACTAACTGATCATTTTGCAGGAGCATTGATCTGGAACATAATAGTTCCGGTTATGTTTTCTTTAAAATGTTTGCGCGCTTGTTGTAAAATATATCAAGCTTAACGCGATACTTGCTGGTTAAAGCAACTTTTATATGAATATTCCAAGGAAGATTATGCAAAGATGTATTTGATATTTAGAGTCTGCCAAGATTCCACCTATGTTACCAGACAGTTTGTTTCAAGTTTCGTCCTCTCTCCATTATAATTATTTTATTATGTATTTTCAAATAATAAAGAATTTTTTAATGACCAGAATTCAATTGTGTTTTCTCCTATTTCAAACCAGACTGATCACGTTTTCCTTTTGAATTAATAAGGCTTTTTTCTTAATGCATCTCGTCCATCTAATAAAGAACTTGGAACTGATGTTGTTTAAGCATACGAGTATTAACGTTAACTTGATATATTTGCGAATGCCGAAAATGATATCAAACTGACGCTCATTACCCGAATTCATGTCTTGTTCAATTAAAATGTAAAACAACTGGTACATTGTCAGTCGAGGGGAAGAACAACTCTTTGGTGTATATTTATCAAAACATTAGTTCTAAGTTATGGGGACGTATTTAGCAAGTGTTAAAGATGCGGCCTCTCCTAACATGAGGAACGAAATCAAAAACATTACGATGTGAGAACATATCTTTACATTTTCCAATTCTGAAAACGAAATGTGATTTTGTCCTTCATTATTCTTCCAATTTCCGAAAAACACTCTTATGCATAATGCACAAAGCTGCAGTCATTAAATTTTACACGTCTGTGCATTTTCTAATGTCAAATACATTGTTTGTATTAAAGCTTTTGACGATGCGCAAACTTGTGGATTTGCATTAATAATTTAAAAGTTAACGCTTTAAAAAAATGTTGTATGTAAAGCAATTGTGGAACTATTTCTGCGTCGAATTTATTGTATTTCTGCTTGTTCCCAGAATAATCCATATAATTCTGCTGGTTCCCGGATTAATTCATATATTTCTACTGGTTCCTAGAGTAAATTATACATAAAATGACAGCTAGGAAACCCAAAATATAAGTTTGATGAATTGTTGATAAGATATAACTGCTTTATAAGATTTAAAACAGATCAGAACCGGATTATCCATCACACATTAATATTGCTTTATTTTCACAGATTAGTTTGACTAGACAGATTGTAAATAGTCTAGAATTATTCGAAAAATGAATAAGGTGGCATTGATATATTTGTGAAGGTAATGACTTTTTTTTATAAATTTCTATTTTTTTGTTGTCGTTTGTCAAGCAATCAAAATAAGATAGTTTGCTCTATGGTGTAAGAAACGCTGTAAAATTATCCATCTAGGGAATAAACAAACTTGACGAAGAGAAAAGATAGCCTCAGTGCTATAACGACCAAAGTTAACTTACGCCCTTTTTACCAAAAAACAGCTTAAATGGAAAGGCTTACTGTGCGTATGCTGAGTAAATTCAGCTTCATGTCGTTAATGTTTACGTCATAACTAAGCGTTAACTGTAGGTTGTAAGTACACGGCGTCGTTGTGCAACCGAATAAAAGGTTGTATCTACAAGGTCATCTAATTTTAGAAGTGCTCGCCTGGCAGTTACCACTTGATATTATGTTGGAAGAGGGGCTTAAGTGGTAGATGATACCTTTTAGAATTTAACATTTCTAGAAACTAATATTAGCAGAGTAGGAAGTATCTGCCACTTATGACCTTTTTGATTTATTGCTATAGTGTATACTCTCTTGTCGTGTTCGCCAAACTTTCATCTAACATTCTAGACAAGCATTAGCTACATATTGATAACTATTAAAGCAGTTCTGATTATACATCCATACATATCATGTCGTGTTTCGTATTCGCGCAAAAAAAGAAGTTCCAGAAGGAAAGGTGAAATCAAAATAAATTGAAATTCAAGGATGTAAGCTCTGCTTCGATAATTGGTTTTCTGAAGACAACGAGCGAGAACAGCTGTAAAAAACCCGTCTCGATCCTTATCGTGTTAAGACATACTACTTTGCAAAGTCGTCTCGATTTCTTACATAGAACTATATCAAATAATACAGTTAGAGGAAAACTTAGACATTTGTTGTCAGACAAATCGTGACGCAGTAAGCACTCTTGTTGAACAAAATTGATTTATTGGCTGTCAAAATAAAGTAATAAGATGGCGAAGATGGTACACCCAATGCAATAAATGCAAATGTTCACTCTTAAGTATTTGGCATTCATATTCGTATTTATTTGCTGGAAACGGACGTGTTAATGATTATATTACAGAATTAATGCTTCGTATCAAAACATGAGTGAATTTGCAAAAAAGTGTTTATTTTCAGTATATTTTATAGCCGTATATAGGTTGTCCCCTAGTCCCCCAAAAAAGTTTTATTTTCCACTAAAAAGTTATATTGTCCCCAAAATGATGTCATATTTCCCACTGATTTTTCTGTAAAAGTCAACAAACAGCAATTACAAAATAATTCACCAAAAAGGCTACTTTCATGCAAAATAATCCACGCGAATACAAGTCAGAATGTTACGGTAGCCAAATAATTGCTGGTCCCGGGTTTTCAGATGGGAAAACGCATAGTTTACAAAAAATAACTAACGACCATTGTGTCCCATAACAGCAGTAAATACTGTGTGAAGAGAGAATGTTTGTTCTTTCATATTTCCCCTTTTCTGATTTATCGCACTATATTTTCCAGGTAGTTTTGAAAATTTAAAAAAAATCACTGCACAAATAAGCAATGCTCTAGATCATGTTTATCATACGTCGGCTGATTTAAAATGAATCAGGATGTTTAAGGGTTAGTGTTATATAACTGTGATATATACTTGAAACTTCCTTCATTTGATGGAAATCATAAAAGTTGACACGTTTATCAATATCAAAGATTTAAATGATGAGTTATGTTTGTTTTGATATGCAGGGTTTTTAGGTCTAAACAGTGTATGGATATGTGATACTTTCTTGAAGAACATTTTTATCAATGTGTACTTACTATAACACGTGATTACTAGTATATATACATTTTTGTATTTAGTCAAAAAATACCATAGATTTGGCTGCGAAGTCGAAGTATAAGTTGACTTTATTTGTACAATATCAATATATTTAGATAGTGCCAATATAAACATTAATATAAAACATAACACCGAACCCACTTACTGACTTTATGAAAGCCTTCGATGAAATGTTTATCAAATGTTAAAAGCTTGTTTACATATAGCTGGTTATACATGAATAATTCAGAAGACATAGTTAAAATTCTGAATTACATTCATACACACGTTCAAAGTATTTAAAAACAAACATAGTCCTGACAATATTATTAACGAGCCTATTTGTCGTCCAACAAGATTCAGTTTTAAATAGGATTGGTAAGCACACTTTTTAAGATGAAAGTCATTGTAATATGACATACGTTCACATTATATAAAAACGTGTAAGAGTGAACTTTCCACACTAATTAGATACTACGTGAGAAAAATGAAACACACTATTTTATTTCCAAGTTTAAATCACTTATATTATATTGACGTATTTTTCCTGTTTCATTTATGTTAAACTACTGATTATTGTTATTAAAGCTACCCAAGCATAGACATTTTAGCTATCTTACACTTGATATGCAATATTCTGTATACATGTTTAAACATAAATAAACAGTTCGGTAATTGAAAAAGTAATATGACATACGTTATATCTTGATGTTCCAAATAATCTATTTAAGACTGAATAATTCAATTTCGTCTTTAATGGATCGTTTTATATGTTATCCACGCCCGTACATCTTCAAAGAAGCAAATTTTATTGTGACACTGGTGTGATATGTGTCTGTAAGTGTCCTGAATCCATAAAGAGATGTTACACCATAATCTAAATGTAAGCCATCAATATTAGCCATTTCGACGTATACCAAAGATACAATAACGTATTTATGTCAATCCTAATAGTTTCTGATCTTATTGACAAGTAAATCATTAACTGGCGTTTCTAAGTTTCAATATTCACATGTTTCAACTTATCAGAGGAGCAGCTAATCATTCAAATAGTATGCGAAACTTCTTGTTGATTAATGGTGTTGTTAACATATTACACAAAGTTCATATTAATGTTATTTCTGTATTGAAGGGACGAGGCAGATTCCGAATATTGTAATATAAAAATATACCCGAACCCTCACGTCTACGGCAACAGTGCTTAGCAATTAGAAGTCTCACTATATATTATACCGATTCAGTCACCATACAAAACAAATCAGTGCTTTAATATAAACTGAAAAAAGAAACATATAGACGACAAGGAAACATATCTAATACACATAATGCTTCAACAGTCACCACTTATTGACTTACTTTGCAATGCATGGTATATCAGATTTGGGATTTTAAATGTCTGATTTTAACATATAAATACAACTGCTGCTTAATGTTTCATTTTCTTTTACGTATGATAGGCATCAACGCACAGTCATTGCTATGACTTTTGACAGGCGAGTGTAAGAACGAAATATAATTATAAGTAAGCCTTTACTTCAAGACATGTATGATTTGATATTCCTATGTATTACTTGGAAGATTGGATATTAGATAATTTGATAATATGTAAAAGATAAAGACAATTTGTCTGCAAGGTTTGCGCATATTCTACTTCTGGCATCAAAGAAGACGTGCGACTAGATCACATATGTCATCTTAATTTGGCAAAACCAAGGGAAAATCTGCAAATCAATTTTGAAACGGACGTATGATTAAATATATGAATTCAAGCAAAAAACCAGTCACTTATTATTTTCAATTAGAGGTGCCAAATCATCATATAAACTGGACGGACTCCAAACCAATTGATTCTTACAATAGAAAATATATAATAAATAAATATAATATTGATCTAGCATTAACATAGTTATTAGGTCATAATAAACGGAACTAGTATGTGAAATAAGTATAATGAAAACAAGCGAACATAAACAATTGACTTAAATATGTCGTTCCGAAATTCAAATCCCTTGTATTTAATGAGTATGAGTTGTATTGCAAAGTCTAGAATGTGACAGTAATCCATTGTTTACAAAATTGCTTTACACACTTGAAGTGAATATTTGGCATGAAATGCAATAACGTACACTAACCATACGTAGTAGTGTATTCATAAGGATGTTTTATGTTCTTCAAGTCAAAACTTAATGACGAAATATTCCAATGTATTGTTTGTTCCCGTCTGTACCATTCTAGATCAATGTAAAAAGGTCTTGGAAACACTGCAAACAGAAAAATCCATCATACCATACAGACTATATGATCATTAATCAACCATCATGGTAAATATAAAAAGCATAACAACTATATAGAAATACTGTGACTCGCAATTAACCCATAGACTTTCCTCACATCAAGTCCATTACGTGTTCTCAACAATACTCCAAGATTATGACACATACCAATTTTCTTTCTTAATTCAGGTCGCAGACAGAATACAATACTGGAACGTCGTATACGTACAAGCTCTAGAAACAAACCTTAATATGAAATGTCTGTTTCCACTATTTTCTATGTCTTGTAGTAATCTTGTAATCCAGTCCTTGATTTTTGAATAGGTACATGTGATTAGTACACCGTGTTTCAATGAAACAGTATTCAGTAGAAAGCTTAATGAACCTATCATTAGTAACTTACTAGTGGATTTTAAAAAAATAGGACTAAGATAAGAAAAATGGTTTTAAACCAGCTCCAACTCAAAAGGAACATCAGTTTCATGTAACTTGACAACATCTCTTTAATAACAAATCTCATTAACAAAATACCGTATTCCTATGGGGTTAAAGACATTGATTCTACACACGAAGAACGAATATCTTTATTTATTTACTGTTTGATGTAGTCCCAGTAATTTTGTAGAGATTAACAGTAACATTTGACACTTTAATATTACTTCATTGAATTTGGACAATCATTGAGCTTATAATTGGTTCTCGGTTTATTTGTTTTATTTACATACATGCACAAATACAACAAACAAGTATAAATCTATTTATATAGCGCAATGGCACTTCACATGGTCCATTTGAAAGCTAGCCGAAACTCCATATACAGTTTGTTAAATCACTGATAGAATTATGAGAATAAATATGTGTTGAATTTTGGTCTGAAATGGTTTTCATTTGAAGCACATTTCAAGTCACTTTGGAGAGCGTTCCATCATAATGGTCCCACTAGACTGATGGACCTATCTACTATACATTATATTTTGACTTCCTCCTAAACATATACAAATGTTATATTGAATGCTGTATCCTACAATGATTAGTTAGAACAAAAGGCGAGATAATGCTCATATAATATAATAACACTAGGAATTATGGAACGAACGTTCAACTAAAAAGATCTGTCGTATCAATGTAGCTATGCCGTCAGTATATTCTACGTACAATGTTATTGTCATGTAAGACGAACAACAAAACCCACAACAAATTAAAAAACAAGCTATTGGCATTTTTTTTCAAGACATCAAGAACACAATTTCGTAAGCATTATTAACATATTATTACATACACATGTATATCATTGTTGTGCAAAAGGAAGCCACGACCGTGAACCAGAGGTTAAAGCGCTGGATTTGTAACCCGGCAATCCAGCTTCGATTCCCGTCGCGGCAGGTCATTCTCGTCAAAGAAAAATTGACAAAAATGTGGACTTTTCCTGCACATGTGAAGAAGTTTCTTGTGGAAGCGTTAGTTATCGATTAGGTGAATCGTCTGTCGTACATAACTGAAAAATTGTTGCTATGCTATGCTAAACCCAAACAAATGTATAAATAAAAAAGATGAAAAGGAACGAACATATTTGATACTGGTTTCATTATTATAGACATGATAGAATGCTAATTTCATTCTTTGTTTTATACACTACAGGAGCTTTGTTAATGGAAGTAAAGTCGGAATCCTCCAATTTATATTCATACTATGTGATTAACATTATCTAATAGTGCTTGTCTGGAAATGGGACAGGTGAAATCTAATTCCCCTTCCCACAGAGCATACCATTTCGGTTTCCAATTTCGTATTTAGCTCTTTTTTGCATTTATAAGTTGACCTGTGTGTGTGTTGTGTGCATTTGAAATGGTTATGTTAACCATAATTACGCTTAATGTCACAAATCCGTATGGCCACAATGTCATGAGAGTATTTCGAAAGACATGTTCTGTTTCTTGTCGATGTAAAGTGACTTTTTGGCCATTGATGTTTTGAACAATTTATTATTTTGTGTTGGTTATAGTTCTCGCATACAAGAAGGTTTAAATCATTGATGGTTAAATGATTTCATGGAATGAGGGTAATGCTTTAAGCTCGTCTTAGGGATATACTGTTTACAAACCCATATAGCTTAATTTGGTGTACAAATTAATCGGAAAATAAAGCCCAATGTCGTAGCGCTCGCATTTTTAAATCGCATTACATCTGTCAAATTTGAAAAATAAGAAATATTCGCGAGTATTCCTGCGGTTAAATATACGCTAATAATCAGAAGAAGAATGCAAAGAATCATAAATTCTTTGTACAAACATCGTAACACGATTGCATCGAAGACGGTATTGTTGAAGGTTAGTGTAAACTGTACGGCAGATTGCTACTAATATCCCAGCTACGGAGCTCACATGGCGTTCCGATCGCGTTCACACGGCGTTCATGTTTTCGATTGTTTGCGTTCTCAGGGCGATTCCATTGCGTGCAAAGCACTGTCACGGCGTTCATACTGCGCTGTTGGCGTGTTGGAGACATTCGTATAAGCGCGACACTGACGCATCAGCATCTCATAGAACGACGCACAATTTCTATGCAAAACGCGAACGGAAACTATATCGTTCACACGGCGACCTCCTGTGGCTTTGTAGGAGACGTTACTGCGCTGCTCTGGCGACCTTTACCGGCGATCCCACATCGCTTTTACAAGAACGTCGAGCGACGGCGTTTGTTTTTCTGCATGCTCAAAGTGCGCACCATCGTTCAGCGTTCTATGCTATCCCAATTCGTGTACTGGCGATGCCACAGCGATCGCCCTGCGCGCTCCTCGGTGTTTTACTTGGGCGCCGTATGATCGCCGTGAGAACACAGCCCTAGTGTGACAGGAGTTTAAATTTTTGCAATTGTGTTGGATTTGTGCAGGTGACCGGCGCTGTAATGTTCAGTTTAGGGAAAACAGCATTACTTTAATAGTTTATTTAGCAATATTGAAATATATTTGCTGATAACTTTCTGAATATCTGATACAAACTACAAATAAACAACCACTGTCACTATTGATCAGTTATAATTCATCAAAGTCTGAGTTTCTTATTAGCACTAATAAAATATATGTACAATATCAAACATATGCTGTGCACTTTCTGTATATTTATTACAATCCACACAAATAAACAACAAGTAACACCATTAAGCGTTTATGAATCCGGCAAAGTCTGAGTAGGCCGAAATATTGCATGTGACATTAACTGTACATTCGAGTCTTTTCTACATATCCATTAATAACACAATGCCAAGTTTGCAACTAGTAATACAATAAAAAAAATTATCCATCTTAACTCTCTGGGGATTTATCTTTTCAGCTGAAGGCACAATGTCTTTAGAGATATGCAACGAGCCAGGCTTAAATCTGACAAGTTTTATTGCACATACCACGAAGTAATCCCCACATTTAGCAAAGGAATTAGTATAATAAAAAAATCCAATTTGTTCTCTCTCAGAATTACTGGATTAGGAAAAAGAATTTTGCGTCGTCTACAAAGTGAAAGTAACATGATCCACACGTATTTGTTGAGTATTTAAGGGTACAACGAAATGCCACAAGCATCAAGTAACACTGGCATTTTTTTAGTTCCGCTGAGGTCGAAGAATGACCATATACATAATGCCTTTAACCGTTGTCAGAGAGCGCATACTGCACAAAGATCTCGAAAACACAGTCTGTTTACATCTCGCTGACTGATTTTAATTATAGTTGAATAGAAGTAATTGGATTCATTGCCAACGTATTAGTAGAATGGAGAACAATGCTTGTGTATAGAAATAAACATTTCTGACATAATTATAACTAAAACAGTTAAATAATGTTCAAACAGTATTGTTTTGAAATGTGATATCAATTTGAATATCCTAAATACACAACTTATATTTAATATATTAATGTAATTGCTACATTAATAGTGTTGTTTATATAATAGAGTGGAGATGTGCCCGATCCACTATCATCTATTTAATTAGGAACGTAAAAGCAGGTTAAGGATCTAGAAGAAGACGAAGACAAACAACGTTGACATAAAAACTCTAAACTATAATACAATTATTGTATTGGTCAGTTTTGAGAAATGTAAATGAATTAAGATTAGTTTCCATCAAAATATGATTATACAGTATCACACCAAGTGGGCTTCGTTATTTTCATATGAAGCGATTTGTTTAGCTATGACCCTTGTTGTTTCATTAAAATTATTTGTTGATGCTCAGATTTCGGTTAAACTTGATTATTTTGAGATTGTCTATGAATGAAATGTGTACAATAAAATAACGGACGGGTTGGGCTTATTCCACAGTCTCGCAGCATCACGCAAAATCCCATTTATTAGAATAAAATAAATATTATAAAACTTGCGTTATTCACTACAATCTTAACGATTGATGCATGCTCTTATGACGTTAAGGAGCTGCGACTTATTGGTAGAAATATTTATTATCATGCGTTGTTTAGAACATCGTGCGATTATTGTAGAAATAATATACTCGACTGACCAATTCGGAACAAACACTTTGTACAAGGTCATGCAAACAATAACTTGTTAAAGCGCTTATAAAGAAATATATGTGCACGTGGGCGGATTTGTCTTATTTCGGTTGCATACCTGGTCATGTGCGTATAACAGACCAGCACAGTAAATCGTTTTAATAATGCAGGTCTTTCTAAATTAAATGGACCTCTCATAAACCAAGAAATAGATGCGTAAAGTTAATAGGTATACTGTAAAAGTTCCCTTGCCCTCATCAGACCTTTCACACTAGGCTCTATGTGTGACCGCTCATATCTGAATGTCTACGTCAACACCAAACAATGGTTAATACAAAAACAGACATTCACTAAAGATGAATAAAACGATTCTGGTAAATCAGATAACATAGCCTTTGACATAAAGACGAGTATTAAGGGAATGGCGCCCAATGAAATAAAAAATAAATAAAAATGACACCCAATCTTCTGTTATGAATTTCACTCATCTCGCTAAGTATCGTGTATTGCGTGATGTCACGCCAGAGACAAAATAAAGATTACAAGTAGCCGATCCCAGTAGTATATTGATCCAAAATAAAACTACTCATAAATGCAGGAAATATCAGATTACCTATCAAATAACCTATAAATGGCAAACTTGAATATCAAACTCACTTACATAATAAAAGAAATGTAGAATATGCTCTTTGAATTGTATAGAGGATGAGCATCATTTTCTGTTAAAATGTCCAGTTTATACTTATACTGATATTCGGTTTCATACATTCCTAAAACATTTTGTATAATTGAATTTTTCTTTTAATTACATATTTGCTAACAACGAGAAATGGGAATGTTATAAAAATGTAAAATCATATCTATATGCACATTTTGTTTACAAGCTTTACGTCATGAAAATAGGATATTGTTATTATAATAACAAAATGCCATAATTCTGTCACAAATATCTTTTAATAACATAGTTGTAGTTGAATATCAAAACATGTAGCGTTTATGGCTAATAACTTTATCAAAATGATGTGTATTTATATTTTAATCTGCTTTTCTACAACGTCTGAGAAATTAAGCGTAACCTTCCTCAACCAATATTTCAAACTAAATAAATTACTATTGAACCAATATTTCAAACTAAATAAATTACATTTAAAAATCTCAGGTCTAACTAAAATAATCACATTATGAACAATTCCTAATGGTTTATATATCAGATTAATAGCATAAAAAGCAGGATTCTATTTTTAAATCTCATAGAAGGAAAGTAGATAGTCACTTTAATGATACGAGTCTAGAGCACCTAACACCTTCCACCATAAATCATAATTTTAATCAGACGTCTAGAAATATTTTCTAAAATTATTAGCGAGTTATCATCCGAAATGGTAGATAATATAATGTACAGATACAACAAACACAACAAGAAACGTATTACATTGAAAAGATGAATGAAAACGCGATTTATGACGGAACGTTTCGCAAAGGATCTTATAGAGCATTACCAACATGTCTCCATTGACTTCTAAACTTTCGATGTGAGGACGATAGGTATTTGAAGGTAAGGCACGGGCAAATTGGAATCTTCCACGCAACCTATGCGAAATTTAAGAGTTTCATATCGATTTGACTCGACTGACTTTTCAAGTCAATATGTAGTAATGTATTTTTTTAATTTCTGCAGATTATAAGTACATAAAATACTGAAATACAGATGATGGAATATATTAACATTCTTCAAAAGTACATATTAATCACAATGGTGTAAGGGTTTGTTTCTAAACCCATCGAGAACCATCAAAGGTTTCATTGAAAAAAATATTATGGAAACTGAACCAGAAACCTCAGAATCTCTTTCAAGACAAGCCTTTGTACCAAATATAATGGTCTAAGTCTTAAAAAGGTACGTTAAGAGATATAATAAACAAACCGTTTTAAATGGCTAGTGGTTATAAAAGTCAGTATTGGCATCGAATTAGTCTCTAAGGGAGGTCTTACATTACTGTATACAAAGACATTTCGAACGGTTGAATAATTATTGTTTTGACACAAACTGATTAAGTCTAAATAAAGTATGGTTTTGGCAAAGACATATGTATCAAGTAATCTAAGTCTCTGGTTTTGGTTACCCGACCTATTCCAATTCTTACCCGCGATCCTAGACTATTATTATGCCCGAGGAAAATAATAACATCTACTTTCTCACTTGTTTAACCTGTTCAAACACTTTCAATAGCCAAAATGAAAACCACCAACTCCCTAACATATTTCCAACGAGCATGAATACAAAAAACAAAATACTTTTTACGCCAAGGTGTAATGTATGGCACGTGTTTCGAGTGTGATTTTGCTTTTTTATGCACATATGTATTAGTAATTTGTGTATCTATAGCTGGTTAACATTTTTGAAAAAAAAAAGAAAATCAATTCCAAAAGAATACCGCATGCAACATTGTAAGCTATTCCGAACACACTAACAGACACTCCTACTAGAATATACACGAACATTACAATGTATTACAAAAGATGGAAGGCATAATTTAAGTCATTTTACGTCAGCCTTATAGACTGATCCTGGACCATATATAAAATGTCTGATAGTATCTGATACGCATTATCGAGTTGGACCTCATTTCTACCAATCCAAATTGAATTTTCGTGAAAAGAGCCGATAAATCTAATAAAATTAGCGGGTAGATGAAGCTGAAATTAGATGATAAGTAGACTTTATTACACCCACACTGTATAGAAACTTACAACTTTAAGAGAATGTGAAGTTATATCAATAAGTTACCCCATTTAACCCATTAAAGGAGCTAGAAAGCAGACAACATATTTGATATATATTTTTATCTAAAGTTCGATGTCGACATTTGAACTTTCAGTGCGGTATTATCTGTAGGCATATATCACTGATATCATAGGAAAGATAACGAAAAGAACACGAACATGAGAAAACCCTACTTGTCGTTTTCTTTTTATTTCTCGAAATAGGTGGTTTCACTATTTAACAATTCAGTCATATATAAAGCATATATCACTTGTACGAAGCTGCACTTTGAGGACTTGAAATGGTACAACTTGAATACAACATTGAAGACATACTCGTATGTTTGCGTAGAGATTCCAGAAGAGAAGGTAGTATTTTGGAGAATTTTTTTATTCTATGAATACTTTCACAACCATATCCAAAACTGCCTTAATGTATTTCTCACTTTGTTTGATGAAGTATTAACTGGCGTTGTTTATTCCACTACGTGTCTCATTATTCAAGAATAAAGTAATTTATCGGGTCTCATAAGCAAAAAGGTAATGATGCGAAAATGTAATAAATTATATGGCTGTGGCTGACGATGATGATTTCTTCTTTTGTGCCTAGGCGGCTATTTTGTAACGTAGAAAGTGACATTAACGTTCCGATCTGTTAAAATTGGTAAGACAATGAACTGACCTTAGGCTAGTCAAGCTGGGTGATTGTTTTTGGTGACATACTCGTATGCCTTTCAATGCTTCTATTAAAAGTGTTCTCTGACGTTCGAACGAACGAAGAATGCGATATGGTTTCCATAAACATGTTAATTTCAAAGCGATATGGTTATAGTTTGAGCTGCCATTGACCTCTACAAATCCATCTCGGTTAGGTAGTTCCTTTACAAAGTCTATCTATGTGTTTGAAAGAGAAGCTTTCAATCAAAAATGCAAGTTGTACAAGATGTTTGTACGGCGCAAAATTGCATCCGGCCATTGAATACTAGAATATGGCCTACGTTTCGTTTTTATCAGAATCAGAAAGTTTCAGATCACATGAATTTGTAATTTTGACTTAACTGATCTCAAACTAAAGGAAACATCATTCTACTCGATCAAAAAGACAAGTCGTTGATGACTCATGAATCTGTCATATGGTTCTACAGTTCTAGAGGTACTCTATATGTAGTCCCCGTTTCCACCCTAAAAGTGACTCAAATATTCATTAAAATCAGGGGAAACTATCACCTCGATGTATCAGACGTTGCAATATCTACTGGGATACATTTAATATATTTAAATAAAGTCTCCAAAAATAATATACTCCGTTGGGTGTTAGACATTAACTTTTTTGACAGCCAGACAAGTGGTCTTTTCAGGTTGAAATTTTAGTAGACCTGACCTCATATTTACTCAACCAAGTTACAAAACGAGAAAAAAAATATAAATGTATCACATAATTATTGTTTAATAATATAACACATGAAGAAAACTTGAATTGCAGAAGTTTTTTGACATTTTAATACTGTCTTCTTGCCTACGATGTAAACATTTCGGAAAGAAAAGGAAGAAAAAAGTTGTCGTAAAAACCTGGTATATCGGTCCCAACCATAGATTTTCGATGTCGAAGCATAAAGTGACCATCTATGTCGAACCAATTAGGTTTTCAACCAGCAAAACAAATTTTCACACCTATCCCACCAACAAGTATGTACATACTGTATATTCATTTCTGTTTCAGTTTATTTGTTTCACTCAGCACATGTTACATGTAATATGAGGATAATATGGATGTAAATACAATAAATGTTATACAGTAGGTGTGACTGTACATAGTACATAAGTCTCAGAAAAAATAACAAAAATAAATTGATATATATGTAAGGGTTACATGAAATTGGGAGGTTACACATTTTGCCTGATGGTTTTACAATGGATAAGCACGTTGTTAAGAAAAATAGATAATTTGATTAATTTACTACCCTCTCGTTGATTCATTAATTCATAAAATGTATGTATATTTTTATTTGTTCTATTTATAGCTGGCAATAATCGAGAATGGAGATCAGAAAAATAAGAACAACTAAAACATAGTGAAATTCATCTCCGATTTCATTCATACTGCAAATTAAACATTTTTCTAGAATTTCTTTCAATATTTCGCCAACATTTGAAGCTCTAAACTTAAAATATTGTTCTAGTATTTTTCTCGGGTAGAATATTTAAATAAACATCAAAGCCATAATTCACTTCGAATAGTCTGTAATTAGTACATTTTGTTTTTGAGCCGACAGCCTCGTACCATGACTGTAAGTTCTGCAATCGGAACTCCCCGGCGTTTGTTTAAAGAAAGTGCCTCGGAAATAATAGACAGGCCGCCATTTTTGTCGTAGTTGTTCACGGGCTACTTTCTACCATGGTTGACCCTGGGAGTCCAACGATGGCAACAGCCTGTTTCTCTTTCAATGGGATTTTGATGCCCATCTCATCAATCGCGAATGATAAACACGTTTGAAAGTCTGAAATTCTACTTAAACGAGTACCTACAATTGGAAAAGTAGTTACCATGAACTAAATAACTAAAACTGCGAAATTAGATATACCGAAACGTATAAATACCATGTTCCGTACCTTTCTCGTAAACAAATGATTATTACAACACACTGACGATCGCTCCAAAATGTGATAAACACTCTAATAATAATTTATACTCCGATGTTCGTTTATATCGAAACAAGTTTCTAAGTCCTTTGAACTTCGATATAAAGAGTTTCGGCTGCATTTTAAATAACACGATCATTCGGGCTACCAAATAGCAAGGTGCACAAGACTGGACCAGCAAACTATTGATTGTCATTCGAACCCGCCTTAATGTCGAACCCAGTCATTACGGTTAAAGCGTAGCGCACATATATATACTTAATTATAAGTTATCGTTGTAGCGCAACAATAAGAGTCAAATTCTCAGTCAACTGAAACCAGTTTTATATACATATTGACTATTGACTAAGTATTGAATTTATATGTGTTTGACCTTGACGAGACGACAACGATACGAAACAGCTGTGCGCTCTGAGTTTCCGTGTACAATACCACACAATGCTTGATAGTCTACTAATTTCAACGCCATGTTTGTTTACCACAGTAGGACTGGATTCGGTTCGTTTATTGACAGATGCACAGATTCATTCCCGTCGTATCGTTGTAGTTATTCATCGAATTCGCTCTGTTTCTGTTTCGTTTATATCACGTGATCATTGCGGAAATTTCGGGCACTATCAGTAATTTCTGCTTCGGTCTAAGAAGTTGAAATTTTGCATTGCCATTTCGAAATAAGCATTCCATATAGTAGACTTCCGTCGCCGTACAATAATTACTTTCTATTGCAACAATGTTTTACAAAATTATCTTAACTTTTTAGTATAATTCGCGTGCAGCGCGTACGTTCAATGCCTGCTAAAATAGTGTTGTAATGAAGTTGCACCATTTTAATATATTTTTGGTGCACAGACAACGACCGCTGCTTATGTCATATTCAGTAATTGAATCTTCAAAAATATTGATTACCAATTGTTCGAGGAAGGTTTTCAATCTCGTTTGTTAAGCAATGATTATTATCAGATGAGAGAGAATGTATTTTCTTAAAGCCTGTATAGCAGTTGTGTTGATAATAGCACACGTCTTATATCTGTAGTAATTTAACAGCTGCAACTTGATGTCAAATGAACAGGTTGGCTCACTGCTTAGTAAGTGTATTTGGAATTTATATTCACATGATAATCAGATAAATTTTGAAGATTGATATATTAGACTGTTCAATTATTTGATGTGAAATGAGTCTGAAATTGCTACATTGTTCTAAAAGAATATCAGTATCTATTACCAAAGTTTCCCAAAAATCTCATTCAACAAAGTAGAATAGTGATCTCGTGTTTTAAATAAGTATCAAATTCGTTAACATATTTTAATGCCACTTATATTGTATTAAAATAAATAATTTATAGTATATAGATGATTTTCTGTTAACAACGATCACAATGGTCATAACATTGACTACGTTTTTATTACAATGAATGTTCCGCATGTTTGAACGCTATTTCAATGATATATATCCTTCTCCGTATTCGAATGATTTCATTATTCTTGGAGTGCAACTACAAACGTCTTAAAAGTTGTCATTCGTATCCTCTATGTAGCAAGAGTACAATGTCTGTAATAAAATTGCGAAGAGAACATTGAACAACGCAATATCCGTATAAAAAAGAATGCCATGATCGTTTACAAGAACGCAAAGTCCGTATACCAAAACCCATCCTGTGTTTAGTATATGAGCCGACAAATGGCTTCTTAACAGGGAAGATATAACACACGAATTATGACACAAACTACTTAGAGTGCATACGATATATCTAGATTATATTAAAGTAGTTCATTTTCAGTCTGGGAATTTCTGCTCGACGATAACATTAACCTTTTATCTAAATCATTTATTTCATCAGCATCAAACAAATGCTTCGATCATTTTTTTTCTAACAGTGCAATGAAAAGATAAAAAGACATTTTAGATGTTAAAAGGTAATTGTTCGTACCAACTTGTGCTCAGTTAAATGACAAAAAAGAGAAAATCCTAGATTTTGAAATGGAAAAAAACTTTACAAACGTTAGAATCTCCAATGTTTGTTTAAAGGGGCATACCCTACGACTGACAAACATTCTGTGAAAGTGTAAAAATGTGTTGGATATATATGTACAACAATATATAATGGATAATTGCAATAAGAACTTTGGTCATAAAATGACTAGTTTAGGTACTAGCCGCAAAAATCATAGCTATGGATAATAAATCACTTCCACCCAAAAATTATAAAACAAATTCCAAAGAGTTTCCGATCTTTTACGGAAACTAATATTTTTGTGATTTTATTTTTAATTGGATAAATTTTTGGCTGAAGCTTTCTTCGTCGGCTTTTTTCTTTACAAGCTTCTAATTTATCATCATTTTGCCTTGATTCTAGATGCACCAAGTTGTAGGGTATGCCCCTTTAAATGATACAATTATTTCTACCATTCGGCTTGTATATTTGTTTCAGCTGCTTAGGATTATGTAATAGTTTAAGACAACAGATTAAAAAAAAAACGCAATATTACGTTACCTTTGTGAATTGCGAATATGTCTTACTCATAATTCTATTTCTGTGGAGTATCCGGATGGATACAATATTATAAGAACTTCTCAGTATTACACTCCTTTTATTACGTTTCGGCTATTGCCTTTATAAAAAAACCGGTTAGTCTTAATCAACTACATGATCTCAGTACATAAATATTCTTATGAAATGTTTTCTATGACGTCAAATAATTAAAAGAGAATATCAAGTCATTGGCGTCATAGAAAACATTTCATAAGAATATTTATGTGCTGAGATTATGTAGTTGATTAAGACTATCCGTTTGTTTGATAAAAGCAATAGCCGAAACGTAATAAAAGGAGTGTAATACTGAGAAGTTCTCATAATTCTATTGACAGAATATCCAATCAACCCAATTTTAAATTTTCTTTCTCATTTTTCGAATACTTCCAACACAAAGTTCACCTTGATTTCAAAAATATTATCAAAAATATGGTATCTTATGTTAAAACAATTCGGCATTCTTTAAAAATATGTTTTTATTTGTTAAAAAATCGGCATCAACAATGTAGTCATGTCTTTCAAAGCTGAGTTTTAACTAATTTTGCAGTAATGGGCTTGCATCTTCTGAAGACCAAAATATTTTTCTGATGTATAATTTCTATTCTTCTCCTGATATAATGTATCGCAAACAGCAAAGCAAGGAAAACACAAATTTCACAAAACCTGAAATAAATACTCTAATTCATACAAAGAGACGTCGCAGAAATCGGAGACCTAACCAGTTAGAATGTATTACACGACATAAACTTGTATTAAGGACTAATTTAAAATAGGAATACTGGAAAAGACGACTGGCGGTGTAATAGATAAATCACGACGGTATTTAATTGACACAAGTTATGTGGTGTAATTGTTAAGAAATAGCTGGTGCACAGGTTATACAGAAACAGAGACATAATACAAAATTCACTTATGTTCAATGTGTCATCTGAAATTATATTATTTATAATAATCGAGGTTTCGGTATACTCGTAAGCATGTACGTAAGTCCTAGGACTACAGTAACTTGTTAGTCAGATTGTTGCAGGGACGATAAAGATAGTAGTTATACGTTGTATTGTTGAAATTAACGATATATTTACACAATGAATAAATTATACAATACACCAGGATTTTGGTAACGCCAAACATTAACATTATATCGTATAAAAGCGCTTTCATTTACTAGTAATGGCCACAAATTATGGAAAGTAACGCGCAAGACTAGTCTTTCTAATTTCTAAGAATATATTGTATACTTTTCATGAATGTTTTGTCCCCGAATATGTCCATGCTATCTGGACTTGTTGCAATGTTTTGGATTGCTGCTAGAAATGTTACAAAAAATGTTCTCTGAATAACCTGGACACGCCTATTTGTTCTGATCTAAATAGACCTTCAGAACAAACCAACTGATTTCTGAAATTGTATTATGCGTTTATGTATATCATTATTAAATTGTTGCATCAATCAAATGTAAATCAAGCCATGTAATAAGACATTTGGAAAATGTCATACGATAACAATAGATACATTACTTCAGTAAAGTAGATTAAGACCTATAAAATTGTGAAATTTGTCACCGGGATTTGGTAACCAAAATATTCGATGTTATATTGCCTGTTGTATTATACCGGAATCAATATATCTCTTTGTGTATTAAACTCTCTCTAGAAATCATTCTACAATATAAAATATTGGAATAAAGAGCGTCAGAGTATATAAGACATTTCTAACAGTATCAATTTCTTATTACCCAAGTGTTCCATTAAGTGGAGATTTTTCAATTTTTAGCACTGGGTCATCCGGTGTTATACCAAATAATCTAACAATCGACTGTGATGAACTCTTGAAGTAATTATTCGAATCTCCTGCTGCAATAACATTTAGTATTAAGTGAGTTGTGAAACTTAAAGCTTAGCTAGGAGAAAATATTAACTTTCCACGAGGATTTCTCTATCAAAGTTCTATTGCTGAAGTTTAATGACAATCTTATTCAACCACACAATGTTTCTACTTTCGTAGATTTGTACACCACCTATAGCACTCCTAATTTATAGACAAGTCACTGTTCGATGTCTTTAGACCATGACGACATATAAAAGGCATTCGATTCGGATTCATTTGTATGCATCTCTATTCCTAACGGAAAGAGGTAATTAGATTTACTGAAAGTTGACCGATTTATTGCCATAACCAGGGAGAATAATGTACACTTGAGGTACACCAATACAATTATCATATATTAAGATTTGATAAATAAATTATCCACAATACGTTACGTAACTACAGCTAATTTCTCATATAATAAGCTGACTGGTTAACATTGGCTGGTTATATTGAGCATGGTTCAAATAGTTTTATCAAGATATCCTTCCATGATGCGTCATAGCGTTTAACATTTTTGGTATCAATGACATAAACATACGTTGGAAATATTTCAGTCAGAACCTCATTTTTATAGACATATAACCAGCAGAGCTTATATGTAATGGCAATACTAAGATTATTAGTGTCATTTTTTTTCAAAACTTTACTTTCTATTTTGATATTCTTTCGAGTTGTTGAGTTTGTTTATCCTACCAACCAGGATGTTCCCATATATGTGCGAGCTTTCACTATCTTTAACAGAATAACCTTTCTTTGCTTTTTTATATAAACAATGTTAAACAATATAACAATACATGTAGGCTATTTTAATGAAATTTTGTATGTTACTACTTTACTAAACAGTAAACTATTAGTAACAAGTTAAGAATGTAGCTATTTCGACTTAATAGATTTTTAAAATACTTAATTTGTAAGATTATTATTTTTATAATATATTGAATAGGGTACTGATGATCAAGAATAATCGGGATTGATGGATATCAACTACCAGCCTGACATTCATTTAGACTAAATTATCTAAGTTTTATAAAAATATACATTTTCCCACCTGGATACCATAGTATATAAGTACTTCCCGATGTGTGATTGATTTGCATTCTCTTTTACAACATATACATTAAGAGGATGCAAAGTCGACTTGGGCGAATCTGACCTCTTAAGATTCACCTTTTTATGCGGCCAAACGCATTTACAAGAATGTAATTAATAAAGTCTTTTAGATACATCGGAGAGTATGACTTTTTTAAAACAAAATACCCACAGGACCTATTTTTTATTTTTTTATCACTATAATATTATTTAAGTATGAGAGTCACGAAGGTAATGTATCAAGAGGGACAATATGGCCCTTTATCGCTCACCTGAGAACAAAGGCACTATAATTAATGACCAGATAATATAGTTTCCATCTCGTATAACCCATTTTTAGTAGATTTTGAAATCAAAACCAACAGTGAAGGTATACCACTGTTAAACATGCTAAAACGCAGCAAACTTTCGAATCCAAGGGCCCATAACTCTTGAAGTTGTGGTGAATAAATGAAGGCACTAGAGTGTAAACAAGCTAAAATATAACAAATTTTCTAAGTCAATGGCCCATAACTCTTGAAGTTTTGGTCCGATTCCGCCCATAATTGAACTTGTCCAAGATCTCTTGGTTATACACATTTCCTGACAATATGATTAGGATTGGTGAATAAATGAAGGCGATAGAGTGTAAACAAGCTAAATATAGCAAATTACATGTATGTAAGTCAAGGGCCCATAACTCTTGATGGACATTCATCGATCCTAAAAGCTCACCTGATTCCAAATTCAATCGACAGTTAAAATACTAGTAGTACAAAGTAAAAATAAATGTTCTTTTGTCAATTTTAGGTTCTTGTGACCGGTGAAATCACGTTTTGTTCACGTGAATTATTCTGTGTCGTCATCGATTTTCGTCATCTGTGTAATACAATGAAATAAATTTGAATTGGATTATTTGTTCAGGGTAATTCAATCGGTACATTCGAGTGATTTATGTCAACTTTGCGCTGCTATCGACACACTGCAAGCAAGAACATACAGCAGCATAATGACACGTGCTCTTTATTTGGTGAATTGTGTCTCAAATATTTTGAATAATATAAAATAAAATTGAATTTTCTTTGCCTATAATACTCGTAGTTATAAAATAACACTGTGTTCAATGGAATTTAGTCCATAATTCGAACGAGAGAATTTTGTGACATTTACTATCATATTTTGCTCAACGGCCTTAACCACAGCTATGATCTTTTCGGGACCAACAAAGAAAGAGGGAAAGAAACAAACTGGAGAACCAGACATGTACCAGGCTCCGTAACACACCCTAACCCTCTGCTGTGACGGCCTTTCGTTTAGTAGTCTAGCTAATTACCACTAGTCCACCGATCACCTCTTTGTGACATATAGACTGATTTCTAATCGGTTCAGGAAAACAGCAAACAGAACTATGTATATTGCATACAACAAATTTCCAAGGAAACACAAATGTCCGTTACCTTACAGATAAGATGATCATAAATCAATCAAGTCGCACAGTAATATACGCGCACTAATACAAAATTCAATTTACATTATTTCCAATTCTTACAAATCTACGCATTTTGATTGGTCAATGGAGGGAGTTTACACTTCGATAAACTCCTTTTCAATCGGAAACCTTTTGTTTCTGTGCATCGTCGACGGACTACATTTACCAGTTAAAGAGTTCTAGGAGTTCATGTCCGACATTTGTAAGAATTGAATAATACAACTGAATTTAATTGGAAATAAAAGGATTAAACTTTCATTTCTGGTCGTTTATCGAAGTGTAAACTCCCTCAAACCTCATGACATACATTTCACATAAAGCCCTTCGGGCTTTATTCAATGTGTTATGAGGTCTGAGGGAGTTTACACATCGATAAACGACCAGAAATGAAAGTTTAATCCTATATAAATTATACATACAAAAACGTTCATAGCATTACAAATTTTCCTTACATTACAACATAACAGTCCACAAAGCAATCGACACCGATCATAGCAATATCCCTCACAAAAATAATCAGAATTCTTTTTTAATACTACCTAACGGAGGTCCTGCCTTAAATGGGTCTGAACAGAAAAAAAATTTGGATTTAAATCGATTTATCGGACCAAGACCAAATCGTTTACCGGAATTCACGAACATACGTATACCTTAAAAGGTTACGTCAATCAACAGGCCACTAGTGACGTAGATATTTTGTTTAAACAAATAAGCCTTTGCTAAGTTGTTGCATACGACAAGGCGGTTTGACACTGCGTGACATCAGTGCATAAACACGTGACATAAGAATAATCAAAGTACTGAACGTAGTCATGGAAACTGACTTTACTTAGACTTGCACCGCGACATGAAACGGGAACTAGTATAACAGTTGCATGACTGATATAGATAAACGTAGTACTAAGGTCAACATAAACAATATTGCGCGTCTAGCAGTTCCAGAAGCAAATAGATTTATCGGTCTTAATAGTTTCTGTTTGTCCTATTACAGAGGAATCCGATGTGTTCTCCTCCCGTGCATACTTAATTATAGCAAGAAAAAATGTTTCCAAAACATTTATCGTATTTTTTTCAGTATCATTGAAAAAAAAACTATTTGTAGAACAGCTGTGTTTGCCCCGCATTCATGTTGTTTACACGTCATACAGTGACGTCACCAATTCTACATACTTCCAGTTTACAAAAACAATAACTTTTTAAATTATACTTTTAAAACACTTATGCTGTTCGTTACTATCAACTGTGTTTCGGTCGCAATAAATATCTGTAACTATTACAAGATTTAAACATGGTACAATTCTTTTTAGATTTCGAGTAAAATGCGGCAAATGAGTGTTTTTCGAAGAAAAGGGGCTCGTTTCGTCGGTAATTATTACCTTGGGATAATATAAGCAATTGCTTGTTTTTTGCATATGTTTTTTAACAAAAAGCTAATGTGACTTTAATCGTTCATTTTCTAAAAGTCTTATACAGAAAGGCAATATGACAATCTAGTAATGTTCAAACAAACATCTACTTGTCATGATCCATACGATTATTCAATCAATATTTTTTTCTATGTGATGAAGTAGAGAATATGTCATTAAAACTTATCATTAACATTTCAAATTATTCATATTCTCAAAATAATTTATTTCAGAGCTTGACAGTTTTGTAAACCAAGATTCGCTTTTCAACATACAATCATTTTCATCTTCCAGACAAGCGTTAGACAGACAAGGATCTGCACAAAACAGAATACTGCAGATACTTTTTAAAACACTTATACTGTTCGTTACTATCAACTGTGTTTCGGTCGCAATAAATATCTGTAACCATTACAAGATTTAAACATGGAACAATCCTTTTTAGATTTCGCGTAAAGTGCGGCAAATACAAATATTCACGAGAAAAAAATACTTCAAGTATCACTCATTTAATATTATCGTATAAATATAACAAATTTGACCATCTCGGCCATTATTTTATTAAATGAAAAATCCAAATGAACGGAAATAAACGTCTAAAATCATCTGTCACCAGTATTAATATATATATATCATCAATAATCATTTTAATTGTAAGTAGTTAAAAAGCTTGTTTTTCATCTTGTTTCAAAACGCATCTATTAAGTATTTCTAAAAATACTTACCACATTAAGATTCAGTCCCTAGCTGCACATTACACACACAGCGTGATTGCGTTGGATGTCGCGTTTAAAACATTTTCAATTGTCATTAAATATGTACACTGGCAATTATTTCATCGGTTTAATTCATTTCGCAATCCGCACAGCGATTGATATTCTCGCTCACACCCAAAATGCGTACCTTCTCTGTTTGGTATTGGAAACTGTCTTCCTCTCATAGCTTCACGATTTGGACAATACCATATCTCATATGTACTGCCTGAGTGGGTGTATTTCCTCTATAAGGATGTTATTTCATCGATGGTCAAGTTCTAACATCCTAAGATGCATATCAATCTAATGTAATACGATACTTCATGGGCACTTATCTAAACTTATGATTACTAATATTTGGCTGTAGACCGTACCATGATAATACTCCCAATATGCATTTAACGCTTTTCCCAGTCCTCGTGTGGTGATTTATTGACACGAACCGTGATTAGTAAGAATGATTTGCTAATACATGTTGATATGTGAGTTTTAGAATCAGCTAGTTCGTTTGTCAACAGCTTTCACATTACAAATTTGTAAGATTTTTTGTTTAATTTGATGTTAGAAATTCAGAGCCGGGTCATTTGAACCATTGACATACTTAGGTTATTTAAAACAGCAGTGGCTGTAGAGTGAACCATGGCATGGTTAAGGTAATTAATCAAGTCATACTTGTTAACCGTAATTTTAAGTCAATAGGTATAATAATAATTAAAGTATTTCTTGCGTCCTTTGATATGTTTGTACTTTTTTATGTTATTCCTTAATTGTTAAATCGGCTCAATGATTAAATACTAGTAACAAACAAAACATAACTCGGCTGCTTGTTCGAATCCCGTCAGTGGTGGACTTTGACCGGAACCTTCACTGTCCCTTCTTTCGGCGCGATTATTGGTCAGAACCCAGGAAGCAATCGTCGAGAGTAGTTGATATAAATTGTAAGAACTTACTCTGCAATCGATGTAAAATAGATATTCTTAATTGAAATTAAACAATACATAAACAATGCCACCGTAACAGCAGTCCCGATTAAATTATTTGAACCAGACCAACCCATAACTGCACAATTACACAATACCCAAACAAATCATCGCTTTTACACACACATTACAACATCCGAAACTAGTGCTATTCTTATTAATTCATTTGTATCACTTGGTATCAGGTATTTCAGCTGGAATTTACGTATACTCTGCTCTAGCCCAACCGATTAGCACATGTGAGGGACATGCATTTTGTCTTGGCGAATTTCTTATAGACATTACATTTATATATCCGTAGAATGTGTCTACCGTATTTGATACATGTACGAAATATGCCTGTTGGTTATGGACTCAAGGAAAAGTCGGAGCTGCTCTGTCTCGTGGAAGGTACTGCCTTTAGAACGGTCAGTAGAAAGCTACAAGGGGGGGGGGGGCTAGTTTTTTGCCCAGCCTTTATGTTACCACAGGGGAACCGAAACATAAGAATAATTTCAACAATAGTTAGGTCATCAGTACATAACTAAGAAATGGTTCATGGTCGTTTTTAAAGTAAGCCAATACTTTGGATTCTCAAACGAACAAAGATACGTCTCACTGATTGTAATGGTTAAATAGAATTAATCAAAACTCTTCGTTTTCGCGAGGACAAAATTTGAACGTCAATCAGAGCGCCTATTGTGCACTCAATTATTTTAGATTTCGATTTTGGAGACAATGTCTCTATTCGGTCAAAGAAACCGACGTTGAGGTTTGAATAATAACTACCATGGCACTTCAACCAGACGTCTTTATTAAGAATGATTGCTGCTAATTTCTTGTCGACAACATTTAGCACCTACGACGAGATAACCTGCCACTGGAGATTCTTAAGATGACACCTTACTTTATTATTCGGTCAGTTTTCGATTTATTATTGAGTGATGCATAAGCCTCAAGGTCTAAGCTTCGAATTTCGCACTACATTTAATCGCTCGGAAGTCGTTTTGGGAGTTGGTGATTAACGTAGCCACAAAAAAGTATTCTTGATACAGTATGATATGTTGATTTCGACTTAAAATAGGATTGCCTAGGAAACGTCTATGCTAAACGACCTATCCTACCACACAGTGATGGACAAACTACGATTTATACACTCTCAGACAGACAGCAATTTGTCGATGTTTCAGGGATATATTCATCAACTGGTCAAATGACTTGTGGCGTACCACAAGGGTCATACTCTATGTTTTCTTTTGCTCCTTGTCTGTATCAATGATATGTCGGCCGTTGTCAAAAAGTAAACATTCTTTATATGCTAATTATTCTGGTATAATTGTCTCTGGTATTCAGTTGTGGAATGAATCAGCTCTTAATGAGAATCTGCAGCTGGTCAGTCAGTGGTTGGTTGACAATAAGCTTTCACTTCATCTTGGTGAGACTGAAATTTTATTTGGTTCTAAACATAGGCTATGGTCAAATTGCACTCTAGGTATTTCGTGCAATGGCTCAAATTTCAAAAGTGCATCGTCCGTTACCTATCTTGGTGCTATTGGCTGGGTCTGTATTGCAAAAAGCTAATACTAGGTTAAACTATTTGTATCGTAAAGAAGGATACCTTACCCAGCATACTAAAGAACCTCTTGTTATAATTATCTTATGTCTTATTCAATGCCACTTTGTTTTGCGTGGTATCCTGGATTGACTCAGTCACTCTGAGATAAGCTTCAGACAACTCAGAATATGCTGATAGGATTTGTTTTTGATATGGTAGATGGTCATCTTCTTCGACATCTTAACTGGCATCCAGTTGACGAACGTGTAGACCAGTTTATTATTTATCCTGTTTTTAAGGTTATACATGGCTTATCACAGACTATATGGTGGAACTTTTTGTCTCTCAGGATTCTGTACATTCATATACGACAAGGTCAATTACCAAAGGTGCTTCTGAAATTCCTTAGGTTTTGTGTCAAAGTTTTTTGCTTCTTATGTTGTTCTCTCTGGAATAAGTTGCCTCCTGGCATAGAGATCTGACATACCACCAGACTGGCTGTTTCAAGTCTGCCGTCAGAAGATTTGCTACCTTCATTCTTATAATCATTATTTTGTTTTTATGGTAAGTTTATTATTTATAATAAGTAACATTTATGTTTTGGTACAGCTACTTTTTAACTTCCTTTAGATTTTATAGCTCCTATAGTTATTTAATGATATCATATAATATTTTCTTTTCATTTATGCCAGTGCAATCGGTCATTACACATTGTTGTAATAAGTATTACTTGTCATGCAATTAACACAGTGGACCCCTAGGGAAGTAAGAGCTCCTCTCTTTTCTGTGTCATCCTCGGTTTAGATGAACATATCATGGATCTCATTCCATGTGTGAGTTGTATTTGATTTGTATTTGTATTAACTGCTATGATGTTTTGTAGTATGTATGTACATGTATCTTAACCGAAATAAATCAAATGAAAAAAAAACAAAAAAACTGCAAAATAAAAAATGGTCCGCACAAACACACCAGTATGGTTTGTGCCCATGTTGTCCAAAGCAATAAATCAACGGCTTATTGGCGCAGATCACACAGACAGTCTCGCGACAACACTCGGTAACCTACCAAAACAAAGAGATGAAGATATTTATTGAAGGCATATCTAGCTAAACGTACTAAGACTATTGCTGAATACCAACAGAGTCTGTTAAAAGCACTTCTTTTATGACGATGAGGTTAGGAAATGAGAACACGTTGCTACAATTGCAAAACATGAGGACTTGCATCGCTAGACATTTGTTATAGCTTTTGTTATTACTGACCCACTAAGTGCAGGCTTTTCCCGAACATCATTTTAAAATATATTTTATGGACATATTGTAAAATATTTAAAAAGAAATACGTATAATAATATCACAACGTACTTAAGAGTTAATTCGTAGTTAAGTACTGGGTAGATATTCCGTTTGAACATGTACTGTAATGTTGTATCCTTAAAATGTGTCATGAATGTAAAATAGGAATTAAGGAACAGCTTGAATTATTCCATTCCCTGTCAACAATGGAACTATGATAGGATTTAGAAGACAGCAGTTCATTGACGTAAAGTAATCTATGGACTTGCATTCTTGATAATGTTTTTTGCGAGAAAGAATTCTTAAGAGGCAGAAATGTCAGAGGAATGAAATTTAATTGTTTTTAAATAATAATTAGACAGCTCAATGAAAGCAAACCACACGTTGAGACAATTGTACTTAGAACATTGGTTCATGTTGTATTGTCATGTGATATAATTATATTATTGAATATATGTAACATTTAGAAGGCATGCAAGTTTATTACATATCGTTGTATTTGGCGTTCAAGTATTAGGAATAGTATAGTATTACAAATACTGAAATGACAGACTGTGTGTTAACCATAATGAATTATCGGCTGACAAAATTAAAATGACAAGCAGATTAATTTCGACTTGGATATTTTGGCTCCATGCATTGATCAAATGGTTTTCAATACGTCCATACTAAACAAACACATACATTTCAGATTAAATCTTGGCATTATATTTACAGAAATGCCCGCACAAGAATGCCTTAAGGAAAATAAAACAAATCAATCTCATTTAAGGGGGCTGACTCTTCACATATGGTAAACATAAGATATAGGACACTGGAAATTTAAATTATAACAAAAAAAAAAAAAGAAAAAAAAGTTAAACATGTTTACAAATCCATTTAAATTCTGTTTAATACGATTCTTTTCAGGCGAATAAATTTAGATATTTGACTGACATATTTTACGCACAGTACAAGATATACAAAGAAATAAAAAAGTCTATCTGAACAATGCTTTAATGACTCACTGCACAAACATAATGCTTGATAAGAATTATATATTAGTCGTAAATATTGTATTTAAGTATAATTTGGATATATAAAATCCGACCTTGCATGCGATGAAAGAATAAATTCCAGTCGCCATTCATCATTATTGACTGACATTTTGAATTTCGATACGCCCATCTTGAAATTAGAGACCCATATAATGTAACTCTATACTTTGTTGTTGGCGCACACGCTGGGAATGCATTAAGCAATGCAATCAAACTGGAAGAATTCAATCCGTTTTTATTTTAACGGTTGTTCCTCACGAACATTTGAAAACGAAAGCAGATTTATATGTCTATCTTAAAAAAACCAAACCGTTCCATGTTCTTAATTCAACCTTCGTCTTTTATTAATGAGATGTTTATGTAGACTATTTGCAGTAGTTCCACGTGTTATATTACCATAGTAAATATTCTGTTCAACAGACAAAGGCTTATTTGCAAGTAACTGTACATGTACATGCAAGGAGCACACGCCGTATTTACATTAGCTGGAGTTTAAATGGCACCAAACAGTGCAATCATAATATTTGAATATTTCTGAAATAAATCTGTACAACAGAAGCATGAAATCTAAACAGTATTCTTAAAGCGGCATGAATTAGAGAAGTTGAAAGAAATTATACCGCAGAGGTACTAGAATATCTGATGCTGTTTTACAAATGCATAAAATGAACTAAACAGTTTGTTAATCGTTTATTAAGGATTAAACTATTCAACCTTTTCTTTGGTGAAATTGTAGGGAATATGAGATAGGTTAGTGACTCTGAAGCACTTCGAAATGCTTCTAATCCAGACGATGTTTATGATTTTAGAGGCATCGCACACAATTAATTGAAAAAAAACCTGATTTATTTTTGTTGGCAAAATTTCATAATACAACTTTTATCGAATAAACACATTCTAATTAACCAACAGCACGCGTGTCTTTCTATCATATTGTCATGCCATTATTCTCAACGACCCTATACATGAAATGCGGCAAACTTTCGACTGTCAGAGCAAGAAATAAGAGAGACAACTCGAATCTCAGGGGAGATAATTATGTAAGTTACTTAATTGAAGAAATCCTTTTTGTCACGAAATTCTCCTAGAATTTTTTCCAATTTTTCTCAATCACTGTTCAGCAAGACTTGGTTATTCAATTAGAAAGATAGTTGAAAATCTACCACAAAACACGTTTGAGTTCTATTTTATAATTCCTCCTGAGTTGAGTGGTGACTCATAAGTGAATTATCTGACAAATCTAGTCACTCACTGCCTGTTGTGAGTTCAAATCACAACAACAACAATATTCCGCGCGAACTGTCATCCATGCTAGTTGATACATTAGGTTCTTCACTCATCATAAACAGCTATAAATACCGCATGCTCCTGGCTATTCGACGTAAAACCATTGACAGACGAAATAAAACATACAAAGATAATTTGTCTAATCGAAAAATCAAACGAGGGAAATCTATAGACCAAAGAATTTGAGGAGAAAACACAGATTACCGTGTCAGTCACAGTGCACTGCATTGGAAAGATCTGCAATAAAGTATATTAAAAGGACTGCTTTGGCATTTGCCAGTTCGTCTGGTTTATTGCTTGAATGTTTGTTTAAAATGTTCCTCGTCTTCGATCGAAATCTGTAAACTTATCTATCTATGCATACGATATTAACATTGTACTCCAGAAAATAAATAACATGTTACATGCAATGAAAGAACAATACGGCTGATTCAAGATAATTACATATTTTATACTCACGGGACAGACACTTATAGCAATTGTTTTATTGGCAACTCCACATATACAATAACAGTCATGTTTTATGAGATGTAACCACACGATAATTAAATAGACACAACTTTTACTGAGATTCTACAATTTTGAATTGTCTGTTCATTATATTAAATCATTTACTTGTGCAACCCTTTGGAAATATTTGCCATGTGGATGTCGCAAATAGAATTTGTCTGAAATGGTAAGACACCGCAAAAGCCTCTTTTTTGGCGAAAAGGCGTTCACGATACAGGCTTTGAATCTAATCAAAGGTGAACTGCAAACATTAATGCAGAGATAGGACGGCGAAATAAAGTAATATACGAATGTAACAGAGTCCGAATTAGATGATATAAGGCGACAAGCTGAATACGAACGTATTAAAGTGTAAGGTACTTATAACAATTCACAATATTTAGTATGACATATTGTGGAGACTCTGTCGCCTACAGAATCGCAGACATTGATAATAATTAATGAAGGCGGACACAAATTTCAGCCTCTTAACATTTGTTGTCATTCCATAATTTGTAATAGTGGTATAAACTCACTCTAGGGAAAGTAACCATTTTTTATGCGACCGTCATGTCTATGGAATAGATTTGTTTCTGTCCAAAAATCCAGACTGGAGATATGCGTGTCGTCTCAGAGGTCTTTATTTTGTGCTGTTTACTAGAATTCTGCGAGAAACTACGTGTATCGAAGTTTGCCGGTATTGTTATAGTGTATTGTACTTTTGTTTGGTATAAAAAAAGTCTTCTGTGTAAAGTGTTTAATATTTTTATTTAGACATGTATTTCTTTTACCTGATAACAAGATTATCTTGCCACAATAACCTTATAACGTTTTGTAAACAGTCAAAGGCAATAAAAGGACGATACAACGGTTAAGCTTAGACATAATTTATACAATCTATCAAATGAAAGACTTTAACGAAAAGCACTGTTCTGATCCCCAGTGTCCTTAAAGTATTACCCACATTAGATATTTCTTATATACCAATGTATCATCATGAAATGAAACACCAAATTACAAAATGCCCAAGTGATTTGAAGGAGGATTCTGATCTAAATAAAAGTGTTCAATATATACAGCTTGTTAATGGAACGGTTGTCGCTTAAGGTAGACACGTAGATGCTCGAAATATGTAATTTTGAGTAAAGTTGTTTATATCACAGATATGATTTAAGATCACGGATTCGGCAGATTAATGGCTTCTCATAATATATTCCGTTTTGATGTTATTAATAAGTAAGAAGACTTTTACGAGGGTATGATTATATTAAGCAAAGCCAATCCAAATATTCTATTGTTTTGTGACTATTTTGTTTATCGCCAACATTATAATTATACAAAACAATGTACATGTACCTTGTGCAATATTGGCGATATGTGATTACAATATTCAACAATACAATGAAAATTTAAATGAGATTTAATGTACCGCATGTATACTTCAAACTCCATAGCAAACAAAACAAGATAACAAAAAAGAAGCATTAAGCATATTTACTTCTTATACTTAATCACTGGTGTGATGTGTTGGTGTGGCTTACTAACATTAGTCTAGCAAAACATCAAAAGACAATATAATAACAGACCTACCTAATAGTTATTCATGGAATTAAGTGAACACCATTTCGTGGTTGTTTTCAAGAGGCGGCGGAAAGAGTTTAGCAACAATGGGCAGTGTGAACTATTTTGGGAAATCGAATGCTGCATAAAGAAATACCGAGAGGGTGTGTAGGGTAAACACACTCAAGTTATTTAGAAATAAGCCTATCTGTTCACGGCGTATTCTCGCATATTAAATGAGTAGTATAATTCTCTGTTCCTAGAATTCATTGACCTTACAGAGCATGTTTTTATTCCAGACTTTTATAAAGTCACTGCTGTAAATTATTAAAGCTATATAATAATAATATTTTTTACTGTCTTATACATAATTATGTTGCCATTGTCATACCATTCTAAAACTGATCAGACCAAACGAAGACGGTTAAGGGCGGAGCAGAGCACTGCAGAGAAGGACAACAGAATATAACAGTATAGAGCGGTATACTGTAATACGGCTGGTTAGATTAAACATATTCGTTATTACATACAACATGTGTCTGGGAAGGCAGAATAATTTTGGTTTATTGCAGTAGAATTGGGTATATAGATACAGCAGCACAGCACATAAACAACAACTCCATTATAATCACCATCAACATCATCAATTGTGGAGGCGGCGATGAAGACAATAATAATAGAGAAATCCATCGTATCATTGCTTTATCTAATTGTGAAGATAACAAATATTTATTTGAGATGCCACAATCTCATGCTTTGGTAATAATAGTAACGCTATATTGCCAGAGGATATTTTTATCCCCTAAGGAACAGTTCTGTTACATTAACCACCACTTGAATATGTATATATGATTTATTGCTGAAATGTTTATACCGCTGGTCTTCAAGTTTTTCGTTAAACACGATGTTATAATCACATTAAAGTACAATACATATATCTTAAAATTCACGTACTTTAAAAGTGAACCTTTACTGTAATAATGTAAAATGACTTCATCAAACAATGGTGAGACCTGGCATTACCTTCAAATAGCCCTTCAGACTCAACATTATTTTTACGACAAGATCTAAGGAACTAATTTTACATTCATTGTGTTATTCATGTCATCTGACTAGAAGAATCATAGTAAGTGCATTATTAAAACGCGTTGTTTAACCTTGTATTAAGTTCCGAAAACGAATCAGTAGTTCTAGAGTAGTCTTCGAACAGAGCATTTGTTAAACGTTGGAACCGCTGGTCATAACAAGGTAAGTTAACTTTAAATTAAGTTGTCCTGTAGCTATATACCCATAGAATACAAACAAGATTACCATTTATGAAACTAGACCATTTAAGCGACCTTGTAAGGATTCAGACCATTTAATTTTTTTCTAACGTAGATCTGCGGTTTCCATCTTTATAATTAGACCCTTTTAGCAAACTTATAAGGATGTAGATAATTTGATTTTATATCATAGACATGTCGTCTAGTCTCTATAACGAATGAAAAAAGCAACATATGTATATATATTATTCAAAACGGATTTTATGTGATAGATTGATTATTGAAGCTTCTTGAACACTTGATAAGCGTCGTGGTCATGTGGTTATTGGAACTGACTAATAACCAGATGTCCAACACTACTAGAAAATGTTCACATGTGAAAAAGCTGTCCAGCCAGTTTAAGGAAGGTCGGTGGGTTCTACCAAGATATACGCATGGGGTCTACAAGATGTACGTATGGGGTCTTCAAGATGTACGCATGGGGTCTACAAGATGTACGTATGGGGTCTTCAAGATGTACGCATGGGGTCTTCAAGATGTACGCATGGGGTCTTCAAGATGTACGCATGGGGTCTTCAAGATGTACGTATGGTGTCTTCAAGATGTACACATGGGGTCTTCAATATACACGCATGGGGTCTTCAAGATGTACGTATGGTGATTTCAAGATGTACACATGGGGTCTTCAATATACACGCATGGGTCTTCAAGATGTACGCATGTGGTCTTCAAGATGTACGCATGTGGTCTTCAATATGTACACATGGGGTCTTCAATATGTACACACGGGGTCTTCAAGATACACGCATGGGGTTTTCAAGATGTACGCATGTGGTCTTCAATATGTACACATGGGGTCTTCAATATGTACACACGGGGTCTTCAAGATACACGCATGGGGTTTTCAAGATGTACGCATGTGGTCTTCAATATGTACACATGGGGTCTTCAATATGTACACACGGGGTCTTCAAGATACACGCATGGGGTTTTCAAGATGTACGCATGTGGTCTTCAATATGTACACATGGGGTCTTCAATATGTACACACGGGGTCTTCAAGATACACGCATGGGGTTTTCAAGATGTACGCATGTACATCTTTAAGATGTACGCATGGGATCTTCCTCTACTATCTAAGCTGGAAAATATTGTTCTGGCTGTTGAAGTAAGTTAAGTACCTGATAAATAACATGAGGCATAAACTCACAGGATTGAGTTCCATATTCCGTTCCCTTAGAAAACAATGATAAAAACGCCGAAAGTTATTTTTTAAACTTTAGGTTCAACTGCAATTTTATAATTAGATTTAGGGTGAAGTTACCTCGCAGCATAACATTTCATGTGAGAATTAAATTCCAACCAAATGATTGTTTTTTCAGTTCATGTTTTTACAAGTTATGTCAAAATTTAATCACATGGTTTATTATTAGGACTGAATATTGCTTCTTGACGAGGCAATATCATCTAGGTATGTAAACACCGAAATTACATCGTACTTCTACATGTATATGTACAGTTAGAACCATTTTGGAACGAACCCAACATGGTTTAGGTTTCTTTTCGTTTTTACAACATTGCAATTGTCACTGTACAACAGCGAACTGATAAAGGCAATCATTTGTTATTTGCTGACTCGAAATAAAAGCATTAAGTACATGAATCTAGTATTTATCACATTTGCTCAGAATCGACCCTGACAGGAACGTACCGGGAACCTGTTGCAAACGTACTAAAGACATGACGCAGCAAAATTACAACCTAGTGCAGTCTTCTGTAACGTGGTGTGGACGTACTGTGCTCACAGCATACACCTGGTTGACACGTAGTGATAACTTTACTGACGTAACAAGAGCGTAGTAACAGCCCAGTGAAAGCGCCGTGAAAACCGCTTGCTGTCTTTTCAAGTCCGTATCACGCTTGTATTTTACCAATGGAGTTCCTACTAGTTTTAGTCACGTCCCTGTTACGTTCTTACTACGTAGGCACTGCGTCCTAATTTGACCACGTCCCCGCCGCGTTTTTTGACATGTCAAAAGTCCCATCACGTACTTCACGTCCACAAAGACCATACCACGCTTGAACCGGTTCCTACTGTGTCCTCATCACGCTCATCGAGTTCTTGCCACGTCCTGTCAGGACATGAAGGGCGCAGTGCGAACATGGCCCTAGTGTGACGGGGGTATTACGCATGCTATTCACTAGATTAACATATCCGCTACAAAATACCGAAAACCGCTTCAATGACATCCGACATCAAATAAGGCGACAATCTTAATTCGAAAATGACAGCTACTGTGATTATTTTGGAAGCGAATAATTAGCAATATTTAAAAGTGTCAGATCATTATCGTCTCATGAAATCAACGAATTAATCGATACATCCCATACAATTTTGATAGCCAATCAAAATATTTACTGTTCAATAATTAAAACCACGCACAGGTTTGATGTCTAGAAAGAAATTTATTAACTAATTATAATCATTAATGAATTAATAGTATAATATCGTACCAATACAATGCACAACACGTTAGAGATGGTTAACGCTGATAAGGTAAAGTCGATAAAGGGGTGCAGTGTTTATCGCAATTAAACACTAATTTTGCGCTTTCGGTCAGGATTTGTTTGTTGCTTGGTATTAAAGTATGATATTAAATCTTTGATAATAACTTATAATATTAGTTAACGTTTTTTTGGCATATAAAGCCAGAATAGATACCGCGGACGGAATACTAACAACAACCAGCATTGTATTAATATTTTGCAGTCTACAGGGTGATTAAAAAAAGTAACAGTAACAATTCTTAATAACTCCATGAATTTATGTAGCATATTTATAGTTTTGGTATCAATAGAAAGAGTATAGAATATTTCTTAATTGAATATACAGAAGAACGTCATGCAATGTCATGGTGATGCCAATGACGTCATTTATTATGTCATATTCTCAGAGTTCCAAATGGCCGAAATGCAAACATTATGATTGTTCGACGAATTTGGCGAATATCCTGCATTAGTTGCAGGAAATCTTAAAAATAAGTGTCCATCTGTTCCAACTAAGGAACAAATAAAAAGAATTGCGTCGAAAGTTTAGACCACAGGGACTGTCACAGATATGATAACAGTGTGGTAGACATTTCTGAGGGCGTTCAAACTTGAATACTGGGTTTGTTCATCAAGTAATAAAGGAAACCTCCGTGTGACTTCTGAACGCTACTTGAAAATATTAAATGATTAGTTTTACCCTGAAATTAGAAATAGACTTTGAATGGTCTGCTCCACAATCTTCAAATCATATGTCGGACAACTTCAGAACCTTTATAGCGGATTGACTGCCCTAAAACAACATAATGAATTGCCACCACATTTACCCAATTCAAATCCCTTAAATACTTATTCTTATGGAATTTCTAAAATAGAAAGTGCTTGATCCAAAACCGATCACTATATGTGATTTGAAACAATCACTTTGCAGAAAAATGGGTTTGACTTATCAACAAACGTGCAGAAACGTCATTCACAAATTCGACGTCGGCTGACATTGGTTAGAGAAAAACGTGCTTTTAATTTTGAGCATCTGTAGTAAATATCATACATACAATTGGTAAATATTTTAATCAGATAAAATCTTACATGTATATTTGCTACAAGTGTGTAAAGTTTAAAATCACATATTATGAACAGTAAACTATTTATTAAGCTTTGTTTGTGGGACATAATAATAATTTTATTTGGCAAGTATACAAGTTTTTTATCACCCTGTATATAGTTACCTCTTCGTTTGATTTTTTTAATTAAGTAGAATCTAGAATTTGAATTAAAATCAATGAATCAGATGTAATTTGTGTACTTAACGGTATCTGGTTTACCCCCTTGAAACTTTCCTTGCGCCAGAAAACTCGCACTCGACAAGTACAAAAAAAGTCATTCTTCTTACTGGATGCTGAACTATAATTCAATTTCAAATAATGTCATCTTCTATTCTCATTTAATATAAGTCGATTTCACCGTTTTTAACTGTTCAATTACCGGTTTCCGTGAATAAGATAAAACTCTGGGGCTTTCAATGTCTGTCACAAAGTTCTTTCCAAACATTATTAAATATTTCAATTTGCATATCTTAGAAAATGGATGTAGAAAAAACATGAATGTGTAGGCGATTGATTGGTATGGAGTGTAAAATTGTCTTAAAAACTTTGTCTCAGGAACATAGGCCAAACCCAAGCGTGTATACTCACCAAAAGTTCTTAAATATGAATTGTATGAGTTACTGTTTTTTAGTTTTATTTTGTAATATGTTACTGAGTTACAAAATGGTTCAGCTCCTTGATAAGAAAGATTTGTTTATAACTTTAAGTCTGCATTTGTTCAAGATAATGGTAAAAATGCAATTTAGCAATCAATAATATTATACCCCGAGAACTACAGAACACTCGACACGAATACTGACTGAGTACTCGAGAAATGTATATAATGTTACCGCTAATAATGCAGCTTTGACAGTTCAATAAAATCGCACATTACCATCGAAACATATTATTATATTCGTAGTTTGTAATGGTCCTTAATGTCACAAGATACTATTTACTCTAAAATCTAATTATCCAAGGAAATCATTTGCATTTACAAAGTACATTTTATCATACATATATATTAAACAATATTAATTATGAAGACAGCACGGAATATGATCCATCATAATATACTTGAAATAACCATTTTACAAGAATATTCATAAACTGATTAAAACAAAATAATCCCGACTTTAGAAACCCTTGTGTTCACTGGAACATAATCACCTATCATCATTTCATCAATATGTCAGCGTATCTAATTGCGATCATCACTTAATCAATTAATTGATCAAATAAATTTTATAAGGTGTTAGGTATCTTCAGTTATTTTTATCTTATAGGCCCATCATCTGTTTGAATGTAGTAATACAGAACTATAAATGAAATGATAGTAAATTATAAGAAAACTATTTCATTTGCTCAAAAACAATATTTACATATTAATGTCCTTCTATAGCCACACCCCGAATAAATGTTGACAGGTGGTTATTCTTATTCTTTGCAATATCATTGAAAAAAATACTCTGAAACACTTCTGTATAAAAAGATGTAATTAAAAAAGAAAATTTCGGAATATTTTTACTGCATGCAAAAACCAGTTTCACTGATAAGACATCTTCTATGTAAAATAAGATCGACTTTACAAAATGTTCTTTGTGCGCATATTGTGTACATTTACACGCATGACGTAAAACTCCCCGCAATGGATACCTTCGTTAATCAGTACATTAACAATATAGTAGCAAATGTTACCGGTGTGAGAAGTTCGGCATGACGTATTTGATATGGATGGATATTGCGTGAAATTCGTATCGCGATATATATACGATACACAACACTGTATAGCAATACTTATTGCGATACATTGAGAGTTTAAAACTCATGATTTATTAAGTATTCATGCTTGAATATTAATGAAAATAAGTAGTTTCATTAATCATTTACTTGATAGTATATTTAATTAAGCTATCACAAAGAAACTAATGAAAATATCTGTGACTAGAATGAAATTCCATGCTATATAGTATACAACAAATCTCCTTCAACAAAACAACACATACAATCCTAATACACAAAATAAAATTTCTATTTTCGGATCGATATAAGCTACAGCTGATACAATACATTTGAAGTATGCAATATAAAATTACTTTAAAAATATCGCGACACAGGGTAGAACCGTACCGGTACGTATTGTATTTGGAACTTATTGCAAGATAGCGGTTTTATCGCGCATCAGTTGCATTTGATGAACTTAAAGTCTATGTCAGTTGGTATTAGTTTGATTCCACATCGGTGAAGAACATTTAAAGAACTGTGTTTCTAAAATCAAGTTTTTAATCCAAACCCGAAATTGGATGTCGAAAATCTACAGTTCGGTCTAAAATGAAAAGACATGTGTGCTCCTGAAATCAACTGGAATGAGAAAATATCTTCATTAGCATATATCGGGAGGTTTAGTATTCAATTTCACGACAAATTAGCTAATAAAATGCCAGTTCCATTCCTCGTGTTATTTGGTGGTATTATGCGCTGTCACCATTTGTTACGAGAAAGCATATTCATTTTTATTAAGGCCTGATTTGTGTCAGAGCAACATAGCATTAATTTTATATTACAGTTACTGGCCGATTTTCCGAGATTGAAGAACTTGATTGCGTTTTCTACAGTAAGTATCGAGACATTGTGCTTGCTAATAAGATGAAAGAAATACGTGATTAGCCTCTTATAATTTCTCAGTTTTTGAAATAATTGAATATATGTGTTGAATTTTGTCTAAACAGTAATCTTGATAATGACATTTCCCTGTGATATTGATAACTGCTTCAAGATGTTATAATGTTTTAACATGCATTGGTGTCTTAATGCATTTATAGAATTATAGTAATGCTTATAATAATGGCTTTAATCTAAGAGACTACACATTAAATTTTCCCTTACCTTCCATGTTGGCCTCTAGACTTTGTTACGTGAAAAGTAATTCTTCTCCGATTTCTTGTCTATACAAACGTCTGACCATGATTAATTCGGTTGTGTTTCTTGGCGCTAGCTAGTTCATACTTAAACTTATGGCAGTCAGTCGTATATATAGTTATAATAATTTTCATTGCATCTAGTATGGCCTTGATTCTATCGTCTTTACAAAAGTGTTTCGGGAGCCTTTATTCACTGAATTCTTGAATATATTTTACTTATGAATACTCTTCTCAGAAAAAACTACATTCGATTTAGTACAAAAACTGATTCTAAAGGAACTATGTTGGACCTCCTGAAATTGAATGACATTGTACCATCACTGATATGGTCGACATATTTAGGCATGAAGGTAATATAGACGACTGTAACAGTATCTGTTCAAGACACGCTTGCGAATTATCCGACCAATCCCTCGATAATTCTTTGCTATGAGATTCAGCATTAATCATTTCACAGCCTGTTGATATCGTGAGTCTCGTAAATACGCTATAGCCTTATACAATTGTATAATGTAAGCATTCGGTATTGAGAATAAATAAAAATATGAAAAAGACATTCATTTTGGTTTCTCCAGGCGGTCAAAATCCAATTTGGAATCACCGTGGCGAGAAGAAGAGCATAATTATAGGTGCATCCATAAGAGGTAAATGTATTTTCATAAATCATTATTTTGAGCTTCTGTATGACCATTATAAGTATTCATTTTCAAAAAGAACGTCAGTCATTGTATGGCCAGAGATGTGGTTTTTTAGTTCGTTGTGGAAAAGCCGAAATATGTCTGGCTTTGTATATATAAACGTGAAGACACATTTCGCATATGTTATCATAGGTGGGCCGTGAAGAATCCTTTCTGAATCATACTAGATTTCGTTTATGTATTTTGTTTGTTTTTAGATTTTTGTTGTACGTACACATTTTCTTTGGTATATAAATATCGCATAGAGAATGTTCAGGGGGCGAGTGGCTCTGGAGATATAATTCTGCATTGGTTGGCTGTCGCAATATAAATGTATGTTGGTCGAATGTGGCGATATAACAGTACATTTATTTGTGTAGGGATGATATGATATGCTATGACAATATGAATGGACATTTATTGGTTGAGGCTATATACCTGTGCGTTTGTCGAATGCGACAATACATAAAATTATGTACGTTGTGGTATTTTAACTGGGCTTTGATAAGTGGCGAGGATGTACTGTATGTTTTGGCTATATAACCATGTATTAGTTGGTTGTGACGATATACTTGTGAGCTGGTCGATTGTTGCGACATGATTGTGCTTTTTGACAGTATAGTTGTCGGTTGATAATCGAATCTAAAGCATGCGACATTCCCTATGATTGCTTTTTTCTTTCTACAATTTGTTTAAGTTATTCAACACAGTTTTTTAATGAGGACGTCAGTAATGTTTACCAACGTCAAACCTGTCTTGTCTTTATTGCTCAATTAGTTTTTTCCATTAGCGATCGTATTGTTTTGTTTGTCATTTTAAAAGAAATGAAACGTTTTATCACTTGGGAGAACATTATACAATTTACTTTCAGTTTTATTTAGCTATTTTGTCACGAAATATTATAGAAATTGTAGATTAGATTTTTAACTTCGTCCGCTAACCGTTCATGAACAATTGTCGATAAGTTTTTAACTTAACAAACCAAATAAAAGATGCCGATTTGTGACAAGTTAGGCTTGCAGTCTTGACTACAGAGCCGAAACTGTGAATACAGTTATTTAAATGTGTGTGATAGTTATAGTTAATGAATATATATTCAGGTTCATTTATGGGAACGAGCTTCACAGAAAAGTTACTTCATATTTGCCTATATTGTCTTAATGTCTTAATGCAATAGAAAGCGTAAGTGTGTCTCTTGAATTATCACACTATTCTTATTTGTAAAATCGTTAGCGTATTTCGTATGTACTTCAAACGAAACGCGTATCTGATTATACGACCGCAACAACCTTATTCCAAAACAGCTTATTAATATAATAAGCTACAAATACTTTGACCTTGAAGAAAATAGTAATTTGATAATAAGCTTGATGTCGATATTGGATTCATAGCAGTTACGTTGGATTACTGTTCTAATATGTGTGAAACCCAGCATTTAGAACTTTCTGTTGAACTATTTACTTAATCATGATGTTAATGCAATTGTCTTTCATTTGTTGTATGCTATTTTGTATATTGTTTACTTAACGTATCGGGATTGGTTAAAATCGCTAAAATAAAGTAAAACGATTTTTACGTTATTTACAAAGATTAAATATCATACTAGCAACAAAACATTCTAACCGAACGCTAAAAGTGTTGTTTTATTGCGATAAATACTGCATCCCATTATTGGTACGATATGACACTGTTAAATCATTAATGGCAAAAAATTGTCATAACAAGGGTTTAACAAATCGTGATATTACTGTCGATACTCTTATTGTTTGATAAACAAGACTAGCATCGGTTTATTGTTTTTCGAACAATAAAGTTATTACCGCATTTCAAAACTCGCTCAGTTTTCATAAATCTGCATACCGAACAGCTTCCAATAACCTCCCGCCTACGAACATGGTTCCATTTTTTAAAAATTCAGTGGCATAAATACAAATTCAAATATTACGTGCATATAGGTCAAAATCAGATGGCTATGCAATATCGTAAACGAGCAATAGAAGACAGTCGTAAAAATCTAAACAATCCTATCCCTTCAGTATATACATTTCATGGAAGGATGACATCACAATCCTCGTGCTTTATATGCTAATTTAGTCTGGTTCCTAGCTTCTATTGTAAACGCATAAACGTCATCTTTGAATTCATGGACGATGCGATGATAACTTAGTGTCAACCAGATATTTACAAAAGCGGTTCATTGGGAAATTGTAATCGATTGATTTAATGCTTATAACGTGTAACTTTTTCTTCGAGTGTGTCTTCATGTATGATATATCACATTCTGCATAAGTTGAGTATACAAAGAGGCAGGTAATGTAGACTATATAATATTATGCTATTTGCTGAACTACTTTTGGTGATCAGATGGGAATCATAAATCAAATTACTGAAAGCACATGGAACGGGAACAACTTTAACAACTGCATAGTGGGTGTAGAAAAGCGTAATTAGTACTTAAGTCTGCATCCAAATTCATGTGCGAACTATCACTCGGATTAAAAAAACTCAACCTACAAATAAATTCAAGTTTTGACTGCTTTGTATTTCCGAACAACAGCAGAACCTTCAGAGCTTTGATTTAAGTATGGCGTATTACGTTATAAACAGCGGGGTTCTGGGTACGGAATTTCTTTAACGTCAAGTATCTAACGAACGCATGACGTTATTAAAAACATTGAGGCACGGTTTCCTGCTTTATACATTTATAGTCATTTTATGTTGTAATATATTCCTTTATACAGAGTAATTATCGTTGTTCAAAAATGTGTAAATTACGTGCGATATTGGTTATAGAATCAGGTAGTTGTATTAAATACAACTACCTGATAGAATCAAACAATCAAATGTAATATTTCTTTCATATCACCTGCAATGCACTTTATACAGTGGGTTTAATTTAGTATATAATTAAAGTTTAGTTATCAAATATTTTAATTGGTGAAACTTGTTTGAGCTGACATCCAAGCCCGTTACCTTAAAATGTTTTTAATTTTTACATCTGTACGTAATAATGACTTAAATATACGCTATTTAGTATGATTAATGCACGTACTTGATTGTAAAGTTGCTTTGAAGTTACAAAGCACAAACAGACGCTTTCCACATAATATACTTTATTCTAAAACGTATAATGTATTTTTGGCAAAACCATAATTGCAATGCATGTACTACAATTATCCCCTTACAAACAAACGTTTGTGTGACATATATGTCACGATGACCTGCCCCGCCCACAGTGCATTTGAGTACTTCGAACGACCGTCATGTCCACACCAATTTATGTAAACAACTGAAATTGTGCTTACTTAATTAATAAACGTATGACAAGATGCAAGTGAAGTTTCGTGCTATTCTCTGTGACCGTCTTCGAGTTATAGCAAAAGTCTACGTAATTCTGGGACACCCCTCGTATATCCCCCATTAACGTAAACTGATTAACCTGAGCAAAATAGATATGAAATATATGTGTGCTTGTTTATATGGCAATCAGTTTTCCTTTCCACTTGCTGGCATTTGGATTGAGACGTAACTTCATACAAGAAACTTCCATGTTGTAGAAGTGACAGATGACAAAAGAAAGGTCACATTGGCTGGACGCTTAATTTCCGGTATTTGTTTTGCACGAGTGAATTATCACACTGTAAATCATGACAATTATTGATGAGCACATCTTAAAGTCTTGTTTTTGTAATTTTGTGCATGCAACAACTGGTACCACATATGCTGCCATGACAAATCGTGTAAATTGTACTGACAGGCAATTTGTAGTGATGATTTGAATACAGTATGCTCAATGATTGTCCCCGGAAAGAATATAAGATTTAGTAGAGTAGAATTAATCTTGAGACTATGGCTAACTTGTATGCAATATGCGCAGTCTTTACAGCAACAATACATGTCATGTCATTCGCGACATGAACCTTTCCTAGCCTTTCAAAGTCAACAATGGCGTCCGGCAAGGCTGTCTCTACTCTCACCATTGATCTTCATCATTGCAATTGACTGGGTAATGAAGAACACGATAGATAGACCTTAACTGGAAAAACGGAAGATCTTAATGCTGCAGACGTTATTGCACTACTGTCCCACACCAAACACCATATGCGGCTTCAAGAGGTAACCAGACAGACAGGACGTCTAGAAGCCAAAATGCCTTCGTGTCAAGCCCTTACAGGAAGCTCTTATCCGACTAGAAGGCAAAGACATCGAAGATGAAAACTACATTGCCTACATAGGCATCATTGTGAGCAAGACTGGAGGCACAGAGCAAGATATCCATGCAGAAATCGGGAAGACCCGCCAGGCATTTGTCACATTAACCCTTGTCTAGAACAACAGAAACATCTACCAAAAGTACAAGCTAATGTGAAGACAGTTCTTCTCTATGGAGCAGAAACCAAGAGACGTACCAAAGGCTTGGACCACAAAGTACACGTCTTCATCAACAACTGTCTTAAGAATGATCAGGCCAGTCCCCTATCACTGACTCCACCACGCAGAAGAAGTGGAGGTCGATTGGGCATACTCTGCACAGACAACAGCAAAATATAGCTCGGCAGGCCCTTGAATGAAATCGACAGGGCGCCTACCACGACATGGAGGAGGTCCCCTTCGACATCAAAAAATCCTATCCAAAGACCTATTAAAAGCTATGATGTCGCCCCTATTGCTCCTCAATGAGTGAAAATGTTTAAGTTAGTAAGTAAGAAGCTTAAATCCTAATCAGTTTCGAACAACTCCAATATCCCTTCACAAAATATGTTGAAATGCATTAACGAATTTAAAATAAACCCTAAAGCAGATTATAAAGAAGTTTACGCATAGTCGATTTAACTTTGATATATAAATGGTACGCCAGTCACGTTTTACACACACCAGTTACTGTCATCACAACTGCCATTTGTCTCTTTTTAAATCTCAAAGGGACAGGTAATCGGTGAGTGCAACACATAGTATTTTAGTATATTGTTAAACGAAAAGTGCCTAGACAATGTGAACGGAACAAAAGCCAAAAAGATACATTTTTGTGTCGACTGATGTTTTAGTCTGTATCAGAGCCAATTTGTCCATACATATTTTAATCCGAACTTGGATTTCAAACTAGACAACAAACATCACAAACTGACGTAATAATTATGTATTCTGATTGGTATTCTTCAGTTAGTTAAAATGCTTCCATGGCTTTAAGATAATTGATTATATGATAAATCTTCAATCATGCCAGAGATGAAATTACTCGAGGACAGGTGAAAAAATAGGCAAACGCTAAGGTGATCTTGAATTATATGCACAGAAGCATTACGAAAAAGAAATTTAGTACAATTGAACATTCCAATGGTCTACATTTTATGACTAATGCATTTTCTTTGATCTAAATTTAATGTCGCGCAGCAAAGTAACCATTATTTATATTTCTTTAAAACTGAGAAATTGTTTTTAAATTGCTTTTGAAGATGCTATCTATTAATTGATGCTTAATTTTTGCTATTTTACTTTTTAGGCGATGGAACCTTTGTTACGTTGTTTGATACATTTCCTTTAATCTGCGCTGAATGTTTTTTAAGGTATCTGGCGTGGATGTGAGGTCAAATCAAGTTTCACCAATTTATAGATTTAAAAACTAAATCATAATTATATACTAAAATAAACCCACTGTATATAGTGATTTGAAACAATTATTACATTTGATTGGTCTTCTATAAACCAATATCGCACGTAATTTTCAATTTTTTGAACAACGAAAACTACTCTGTATATAGGAATATATTACAACAAATAACCTTAAAATCACTATAAATGTATAATGCAGGGAACCGTGCTTCAGTTTTTATATAATGTCCTCGGTTCGTTAGATACTTGACTTTAAAGAAATTCCGTACCAAAACCTCGCTGTTTATTACGTAATACGCCATAGATAAAAATTGAAAACAAGTATCAAAATTCTGAGGCATAGTTCCCTACAAATTACCGAAAACCGCTTTGAAATCCGTCATCAAATAAGACGACAATGTTAATTCGAAAACGGCACCTTCTGTGTTTTTTTAAGCTGAACAGTTAACAATAGAAGTGTTGGATCATTATCGTCTCATGAAATCTATGAATTTGATGCAACCAATTCAGTTTTGATAGCCAATCAAAATCGCTAATTTTACGGTTCAATAATTGAAACCACGCCCATGTTTGATGTCTAGTAAGAGATTTTATAACAAATTGTTTGTCATTAATGAATTAATAGTATCATATCGTACCAATACAATGCGCATTACGTTATTGATTTTTAACGCTGATAAGGAAAAGTCGATAAAGGGGTGCAGTATTTATTGCAATAAAACACCATTTTTAGCGTTTTAAAGATTTTTATTGCTTGGTGTTAAAGTATGATATTCAATCTTTGTAAATAACGTAAAATATCATTTTACGTTACTTTAGCGATTTCAACCTATACCGATACGTTAGGAAAACTATGTATTTCCGACTTTTTACCATTTTAATTTTATTTGCTCTAACATTAAAGCATAATAAAAGACGATTTCTTTTGAACAAGTTATTGAAAATATTGACCATATTATACTGACGTGAGATTCTCCTAGTTCCGCCAATCATGTTGAACGTTTTGCAATTAACAGTTTTTCAGTTAAAAGAAAACTACCCTGCCTCCACACTATTTAGACCGCCACAATGTAACGACCATTTTCTTCTGAACGATTATCTGAAATTCAAACCTAATTCCAATCATAACACTATGTAACAAAAGAAGTATTTAACTTGCAACAAAATGTTCAATGACGCCTCTGGAAAGTCAATTTCAAAATCTAAAATTTGTAATTAAAACTCCTTCAACCCTGTCATTCCAATAATTCTTAAATCTAAATATAGTGTATCTTAAAACTTCACACACAATGCTGTAGAAAAGACAAGCTTAAGTGATATTATTTGAAGAAAAGCCAGGAAAATAAAAATGGTTACGATTCATTTTATGTTCCCAATGAATATCATTTGCACTTTTACAGTTTTGGTATTAACTCTCTTGAATAAATGAATTAAACTTACACGTGAATCTTAGCGTCAATTTGCGTGAGTTAATCGTTTTGAATACCCTAACTCAAGCAGTTCAATTCATCGATATTGTGTTTTTATATAATGTTCCAATTTATTTTTGCCTTTCCTTTCAAAACGAATGAAATGAAAATAATCGAAGAAGTCACTGTTTGAAAGACAGCGCTCAAAAACAATCTACTTTTTGATGAACAAGACAGCACACTATTCATTCTTTAACTTTGGCTGCATTATGTACTGGTAAAGTTGTAAACAAAGATAACCCGTGGACTTTATTATCAGGAAGCATTTATCCGGAAAACATTTTTTTCTAAATAATCAATGACGGTTTATTCAAGAATGACACTAGATTCTGAGGAGGCCTTTCACACAGGATTGACTGTTCATGATTATTATATTCAGAATTGAATACATGAATAATATATCAATCACCATAAATCATGTTTTATTCGAACATTTGTGAAACATATTTGCATAGCTTAAACATTAATAAAACTAAATCGCGGTATTAAATATATCAAAAAAATTCAATCACCGCAAGTTTTTTACGTTTCCCATTCTTCTGGTCTAAATAGTGGCAATGACATACTTTTGTGATTTGTAATGTAATAAATCTGACTGACTTACAAATTGATGTGGTCATGGAAGCGATAATCAGGCGATTCCCAAGGGATATTCTTTTCATTCATGTTTTGTTCTGTGGCGTTTTGGACATGGAGTCGCTCTATGAATATTCGAACGAACTTATGGTTTTCTGAGGAGTTGAAGCAGTTCGCATGAAAATGTAAAATTGGTTGCTGATGACAGTACGTCTGTTCTTGCTTCCTATTATCGTCAACAATTTAATATCACACGTAATGCAATCGAATGGTGAGATGTTGCTGAACACAGGAGCTATAATTTACACCAATCTCTGCTCAACGTCTGAACTGTTTACAAGTTTCTAGTAAACCATGAGATAAGGCCACAAATAGTGCACTGATTTTACAACTTATAGAACTATTTTTATGTACAATTCGTTGCACATAAAAAACATTTAATTTACACGAAAGCACCAGGCAATATTATGTTTATCAAGCGCGCTTTTTTCTTGAACTGGAAGTGACTTTTATATTCGGAAATTATGTTACAGAATCCAATATTTAAATGGATAGACCGAATTTAAACCTTTTCGTGAAAAAGTATTAATTAATACAAATGCATTTGAATATCAGCTGGAAACTAAAAATGTGTTCACATGTTTAGAACTACTTTTCAGACGATGACATGGATGTAAGTGACAGATAATGATAGACAGCCCTGGGTAGAGATTCGATCAATCTGATTAAAACCATATCCTCAAACCCGCTACGCTATGAGGATCTGAAGACAACCTATAGAAGGTCATCTCATGTGACCTTTTCCACTAGCCAGTCAGCGCCTTACTTTCATAATTCTGAAAGTGATCTGATTCTATTTTTAACCGCAGTAAAAAACAATATTTGACTTGTAGTTATCACGAACACCTTTTCTTACGCAACTAAATGTAATGATAGCTCCCATGTGACATGCGTGTTTATTAAATTTTCTGTACTACTATGGCCGAATCGATCAGGATTACTAAAAAAATCAAAAAGTGGTTGCAGACAAATATGATATACGTAATTTAATGTTTACTAACGTTTAAATAACATCGTCAGGTAGAAAGTTCATTCGGTCAAAGTACCGATGAAACGAGTTATACGATTGGCTGAATTATAAATATATATAAATAGTGATAATGGAAATTCCGACTTTTGAAAATGGAAACTGGTATAGGCTGTCATCAGATCTTGCCGTAAGGAAGATCGAATACTTTAGTCAGATTGAGATTCGATAAACATTAGGATGGAAAGAAATTGTATGGTACCAAGCCTCGTACTCCTGTTTCTGCTTTTACTCCACTAAAATTCACATAAGAATCGCTTTATTGGCACATTATACGAACTGAAAGAACACTTTTCTTGTCAATGAATTAACGTATATCGAAGCAATCGGACGCACACATACCAGACGTTATGGTATAATCTTCTCAATTTCACATATACAGTCGATTACTGAATATAAATCCAATATAAAACGAAAATTGGAGTCGACGTTACCATGTAGTTATTGTATCTGACCTGGAATCACTAGCGCTTCATTTCGGCGGGAGTCATCTGTCCAGCTAACTTATGGAAGCTCGATGGTTCTACACAGGTATACGTCTAGGGACTTCCTCCAACACCCCAGCTGCAAAAGTCACCTAATGACCCACACTAAATGTGGTTGCGACATAAAACCCCAGCAAAAAGAAAAGGAAATTAATGTCGTTGGGAAGACTATAAGTAAAAGTAAGTGTAATCCTAAGCGACAAAGCTTATCCCAAAGATACAATTTTTGATCAGAATTATTAGCACTGGTCAGAACTATTATTTTTATAATCATAGAGTGTAATAATGATGTCAATAAAAGGCAAACACTAATTGTATTAATTTTGTTCTGAAGAATATAGTACATTATGCTTACTTACTATAGAAGGAGGATAACTTAAGTTCCAATTAGATCCATCCTCTGCAATCTTAGTAATGTGATATAATGAAAGGTTCAAAGTAAATTTACACACTGTCAGGATCTAAATTGAATTTGAATGTTGCTGTAATATGGAATACATTGTAGTTTCTAATTTGTTTATTTTCAAATTTGAAAACTCCTTTGAAATCGCATAACAACATAATACGCAAGGAGGGTATTCAAATTAGTTCACAATGTTTGCTTATTCATCTTTGTGTAAAACTTGTACTACCTCAATTTTCTTTTTTTACAATAAAACTTTTTTTTAATTGTAATACTGAGTATTAAAAGGACGAACTTTAATCAACGACTTCACGTAACATAAAACCAATGCATTGTTTTTTCAACTATGAGTGTTAAGATATTTTTAATGAGGCCCTTATGCAATTTCACTAAAAGCTCTGGCGATTAAAACAATCCTAATGAAATAGAACTACCACGAGATACCATCCAAAATGGATACATCTGTCATACAACTAATTCTTTTAAGGCTCAAATCCGCTGTTCTATGTTTATGGTCAGTACGTGAGTGCAGCCTTGTAACACTTTAGATTCAATATCAAACTATGACGCAAACTGATCGCATTATAGTTCGAATGTTTTTATTCAATTCGTCAAGCACCAACGTTACCAGATTACTAAAGCTTTGAATGAGATGTACATGCAAACAAATCCATCAGTGAAAGTGTAAAATGTTGTTACCGTTGTAAAGAGGTCGTGAGTTGTAGACACCATAAGGGACATGCATCTCTGTTGCGATTTAATTAAAAGTATTTCATTCAAAGTCATTCGTTTTCTAATTCAAACATCAGTCGCAATTTCTTGCCATATAATGGGCTTTTGTGTAACAGAATATATGACCGGTAGGAAATATGCTCACGGGTTCGGTTCTGTTCGTGCCTAAACTTACAATGGTATTAACATATATAATCAGACGAAAAAATACCAAATAAATCTTCAGAAGATCTAGCGGGATTCGATTAAACTACTAGTAGTGTTGGTTACTGGACAATCTGTTTTAAAGATACCACGGTAACCACAAAAAGATGTGTCCCTATTTGATACGTCGTACCGTACACGAATATAAATCAGAAATGACTGCTAGAAAAAATCTCTGTAGTTCTAAAGATTCCATAGTTACAGAGTACTGATGTATTCATGATATGCAGCAAATAATATACTTCAAAGCAACGACATGATATTAAACGTCAAGACAGAATAGAACACATCGGTTCCGGTCATATATAAAATGTCTCCTCACAAGACGACTATGGATTAACTGAGAGGTAACGGAATGACTACAAGAAAACAAGTTCTTTCCATGTATTAGTATTCAATGTGCATGGAGCTGTATTATGTACCTTGCGCATACAAATAAGTCTTTGGTTTCGTTTGTAAAGTCTTTGTTGAATTGACTGAATGACACTTCCTCGCCCACGGCTTAATATTTCAATTAGTAAGGATGAATGGACCCAAGTCAAGGGTAATTGGTTAAGTTGCAAGTTATCAACAAGACCGCAAGCTCCAATAACAGGTAGTTAACGTAGCTGGCTTCAAATCACTCACATCTATCACTGATAGAGAGTCGTGGGATAGAGCCCCACTACCGACAATGTCTCATGTACGCAATTGCTTACGGAGGATGGGAGTCTAGTACTGGTTCATCCAAGGCGCGATGATCGGGTAAACTGACCGTCTCATATGACTCTGACTGTTGAAAAGGGGCGTACAACTTGATTTAAACAAACAAACAAACATCGTGACATGATTTGCTGTATCTCAGGACAGTAACCAGAAAGTATGAAGTATCGTGTCATGAATGTATTGTATCTTAGGACTGTCACGAGGAAGTAGGAAGCATCGTACCATGAATGTGTTATATATTAGGACAGTAACCAGGAAGTATGAAACATCGTATCATGAATGTGTTGTATCTTAGGACAGTAACCAGGAAGTATGAACTATCGTACCATGAATGTGTTGTATCTTAGGACAGCAACCAGGAAGAATGAACTATCGTACCATGAATGTGTTGTATCTTAGGACAGTAACCAGGAAGTATGAAGCATCGTACCATGAATGTGTTGTATCTTAAGACAGTAACCAGGAAGTACGAAACATCGTATCATGAATGTGTTGTATCTTAAGACAGTCACCAGGAAGTATGAAGCTTCGTACCATGAATGTGTTGTATCTTAAGACAGTGACCAGGAAGTATGAAGTATCGTACCATGAATGAGTTGTGTCTTAGGACAGTAACCAGGAAGAATGAACTATCGTACCATGAATGTGTTGTATCTTAGGACAATAACCAGGAAGTATGAAGCATCGTACCTTGAATGTGTTGTATCTTAAGACAGTAACCAGGAAGTATGAAGCATCGTACCATGAATGTGTTGTATCTTAGGACAGTAACCAGGAAGTATGAACTATCGTACCATGAATGTGTTGTATCTTAGGACAGCAACCAGGAAGAATGAACTATCGTACCATGAATGTGTTGTATCTTAGGACAGTAACCAGGAAGTATGAAGCATCGTACCATGAATGTGTTGTATCTTAAGACAGTGACCAGGAAGTATGAAGCATCGTACCATGAATGTGTTGTATCTAAAGACAGTGACTAGGAAGTATGAAGCATCGTACCATGAATGTGTTGTATCTTAAGACAGTGACCAGGAAGTATGAAGCATCGTACCATGAATGTGTTGTATCTTAAGACAGTAACCATGAAGTATGAACTATCGTACCATGAATGTGTCGTATCTTAAGACAGTCACCAGGAAGTATAAAGCATCGTACCATGAATGTGTTGTATCTTAAGACAGTGACCAGGAAGTATGAAGCATCGTACCATGAATGTGTTGTATCTTAAGACAGTGACCAGGAAGTATGAAGCATCGTACCATGAATGTGTTGTATCTTAGGACAGTAACCAGGAAGTATGAAGCATCGTACCATGAATGTGTTATATCTTAAGACAGTGACCAGGAAGTATGAAGCATCGTACCATGAATGTGTTGTATCTAAGGACAGTCACCAGGAAGTATGAAGCATCGTACCATGCATGTGTTGTATCTTAAGACAGTAACCATGAAGTATGAAGCATCGTACCATGAATGTGTTGTATCTTAAGACAGTGACCAGGAAGTATGAAGCATCGTACCATGAATGTGTTGTATCTTAAGACAGTGACCAGGAAGTATGAAGCATCGTACCATGAATGTGTTGTATCTTAGGACAGTTACCAGGAAGTATGAAGCATCGTACCATGAATGTGTTATATCTTAAGACAGTGACCAGGAAGTATGAAGCATCGTACCATGAATGTGTTGTATCTAAGGACAGTCACCAGGAAGTATGAAGCATCGTACCATGCATGTGTTGTATCTTAAGACAGTAACCATGAAGTATGAAGCATCGTACCATGAATGTGTTGTATCTTAAGACAGTAACCAGGAAGTATGAAGCATCGTACCATGCATGTGTTGTATCTTAAGACAGTAACCAGGAAGTATGAAGCTTCGTACCATGAATGTGTTGTATCTAAGGACAGTCACCAGGAAGTATGAAGCATCGTACCATGAACGTGTTGTATCTTACGACAGTAACCATGAAGTATGAACTATCGTACCATGAATGTGTTGTATCTTAGGACAGTAACCAGGAAGTATGAAGCATCGTACCATGAATGTGTTGTATCTTAAGACAGTAACCAGGAAGTATGAAGCATCGTACCATGAATGTGTTGTATCTTAAGACAGTAACCAGGAAGTATGAAGCTTCGTACCATGAATGTGTTGTATCTAAGGACAGTCACCAGGAAGTATGAAGCATCGTACCATGAACGTGTTGTATCTTACGACAGTAACCATGAAGTATGAACTATCGTACCATGAATGTGTTGTATCTTAGGACAGTAACAAGGAAGTATGAAGCATCGTACCATGAATGTGTTGTATCTTAAGACAGTAACCAGGAAGTATGAAACATCGTATCATGAATGTGTTGTATCTTAAGACAGTCACCAGGAAGTATGAAGCATCGTACCATGAATGTGTTGTATCTTAAGACAGTGGCAAGGAAGTATGAAGCATCGTACCATGAATGTGTTGTAACTTAAGACAGTAACCATGAAGTATGAAGCATCGTACCATGAATGTGTTGTATCTTAAGACAGTCACCAGGAAGTATGAACTATCGTACCATGAATGTGTTGTATCTTAGGACAGTAACCAATAAGTATGAAGCATCGCCCTGTGTATCTGATGTTTCTAAACAATACATTTGGCATTGCCTACGATTCATCGTCTGAACCCTTTTAAAACTGTGGTAAAGTCCGTAGGCAGGAGAGAAACTTTATGAATTACACCACACGTGCGACTAATTGATTGTCTTTAAAGGAGCAATACCACGGATCAGCTATCTTCCTGGAATTTTCCAATCGTATTCCAATGGTTTCACTAAACTTGTTTACCTCTTTAGATCACCAGAAGCAGGAAGGAAAGACGTCAATAACCATTAGATGTAATCAATGGTAATCCATATGGAACGTGGGATATCAATAAAGGTCACATTGTGTCCTTTACAAGGCTGGTATTAGTTCACATGTTTGACTGTAATATATAATCAAAGAAAAAACTCTATTTGACGTTTAAAATTTGGACTTAATTTAGAAAAGATGCAAGTATTTGATAAATATTCATGATCTGTCATAAATAATATGTAATAAGATAAATCGTTCAAAAATGGAATGGTTTAATACAGTGGTCTTCATATAGACATTTTAGGACATCGCATGAATATTTTGTTAATTGGATTTCATCATTTTTTAAAATGTGTACCATATACATTAGATAGTAATGAATTAAAACGTCTATGTAGGCTGATTAATATTGTTTTAAGTTTGTTTGTTGTGATTCACATGAAACTTATTAAATCCAAAGATATAGATCGCAACATGAAATCGTCAGTCGAAATGTTGTAGTGTTACATATTGTTACAAGAGATGCAAACTCGGATTGCTATCTGTAAACATATAACGTTTTACTAACAATCCATTCTTCGAAATTCAAAGCAAGTATTGTTGAAATACTTTAACCATCTAGCATTCATGTCAGAAAAGCAACAACGATCGTAACAGCTTACTATGGTCCATTCGTTTCTGAAATTAACTTGTTCAGGGCGATAACCGGAAATTAGATAGTTATTATCTTAAGTCCACAAAGGAATGTATTATGAATATGTTTCGGGATGGCTTCTCTAAAGTTACAATATAGTAAATATATAATGTTACACATTAAATTGTTATTATCCTCAGATACAGCACCAACATGACAGTATGTTTCATATGTTGTCCAATCATACTGCACGATGTTTCCTACTACCTTGTTATTGTCCTAAGATACAACACATGCATGACACGATGCTAGAATACTACATATGCATTGCCAATATGACAATGACATTGTCCTATGATACAGCATAATAAATGACACGATGTTAAGATTCAGCACAAGCATGACACGATGCTAGTATGCAGCACAAACATGGCACGATGCGAAGATAAAACAGATACATGTGTCATATCACCATGTTATTGTCTTAAGATAGAACACACACATGGCACGATACAAGGATACAACACATGCAAGTGTCATATGATCATGTCATTGTTCTTAGATACAGCACATGAAGGGCTCGATGCTTCATACATTGCCCTGACAATTATCATTTGTACGGACCAATGCTTCATTTTTAGTTTTTGTCCTATGATACAGCACATGCGCTGATCGATTCATTATATTACTGGGTTATTTCCCAAAACTATATCACATGGAGGGAACATAGGTTAATTGGCAATTCTTTTTTGTAGTATTAACATAAGCAAAACACATTCCTTTACACAGACATTGAGGTCACCCATTCAGCAGTTTTTCCTAAACTTTCGGATGCATTCAAACAAAAATATATCTTAGCTGATATCCGTTAGAAAAAATTTGAAGTGATGCGATTGCAAGACAATAAACCTTGTGTATAGATTCAATCAACTAAATCCGCAGACGGCAATGTGATGGAACAATACAATAAATAGAAATTTGTTTGTTAACATGGTGAGCATCCCAATAAATAAATCAAAGCTCTGAAGGTTCTGCTGTTGTACGGAACTACAAAGCAGTCAAAAGTTGAATTTCTTTGTAGGGTGAGTATTTGAATCCGAATGATAGTTCGCACATGAATTTGGATGCAGACTTAAGTACTACTAACGCTTTTCTACACCCGCTATGCAGTTGTTAAAATTGTTCCCGTTCCATGTACTTTCAGTACTTTGATTTATGAATCCCATCTGATCCACAAACAAAAGTAGTTCAGCAAATAGCATGATATTATATAGTCTACATTACCTGCTTCTTCGTATACTCAACTTATGCAGAATGCAATATCTCATACATGAAGACACACTCGAAGAAAAAGTTACACGTTATATATAAGCATTAAATCAATCGATTAAAATTTCCACCACTTTTTTAAATATCTAGTTGACACTCTAGTTATCATCGTATCGTCCATGCATTCAATGAAGACTTCTATATGTTTACAATAGAAGCTAGGAACCAGATTAAATTAGCATATAAAGCACGAGGATTATGACGTCATCCTTCCGTGAAATGTGTGTACTGATACTAGTAAATATTGTAGTAATCCTAGAGAAAGGATTGTTTAGATTGTTTATGACTGTTTTGTGTTGCTAGTTTACGATATTGCACAGCCGTCTTATTTTGACTTATGTATATGCACTTAATATTTGAATTTGTTTATTTATGCCATTGAATTGAAAAGAAAAAGAACTATGTTCGTGGGCGGAAGGTTAATGGAAGTTGTTCGGTATGTAGATTTTATGAAAACTAAGCGATTTTTGAAATACGGTAATAACTTTATTGTTCGTACCGAACAACAATAAACCGACGCTGGTCTTGTTTAGCAAACAATAGGAGTAACGACAATAATATCACGATTAAGTTAAACCCTTGTTATGATAAGATTACAATGTAATGAGTTCCATCATTTGGCATGCATTAACATATTTTTGTATTATTAACTTGTCTAATGTTAAATTGGAGGCTTTTTAGCATGATCAAACTTTGTGATAGATTGCTAATTGACAACCGGGTTTCTCCCAGTCTCATCGGTTCCATGTGTGGCTGCAAATCAAAGACTCGTACATCGCTTTCGTATATTGAAGTATTTGAATTTTAAATTACACCCATCGTCAATTTGCTTTCGAAAGATTAAAATACGCATGAATAAGATTATCTTCATATAGTTACACTGGCATCATTTAATTATGAATGATTGTCGACCGACTTAGAACAAAAACGTTTCGTGATGATGCACTGGTGATTAACATTTCTTTGATAATATTGTGAGCGGTTAAGTATAAAGAACACATTTCTATATACATGTAGACCATAGTATTTGAGGACATTAAGATTCATTGGCCTGTTTTTTTTTCAGTCATGAACTGACCTCTCGGTCATTTTATTCATAGACGTCGTGAAGTGAGAAGATCATTGACATAGTAAATATGACTGATACCATATTGCTTTTATCATATTACCTGTCTAGAAGTTTAATATCCGGTTATTGCTTTGTAGTTGTTGCATATCATGAATACAACAGAAGTCTGTGACTATAGAGTCTTTAGAACTTTAGAGTTTCTTAGACTAGCACTCAGTTTTGGAAGATGATTACATCAAAATCACTTTCCAGTATAATCGTATACATATCTACTTTCCTTCGACTCCACGACAGGTTAAAGCTTGGTTAAAAAGAAAGCCACACAAGGTCTCAACTAAACTCAGGGGTGAATATACTGACGTACCTGGTATTTTTTTTCAAATAAGTGTGTTGGATTTAAATATATTTCATTTTATTGTAACCACATGGAACGAGTTATGTCTCTAAATAAGTACATGGCATATTCAAGTTAGTAGAATTAAACCTGCATTTCCGCTGCTAGCCAATGAAATAGCGCTATTTTGCATATCCTGTTTCCGTAAAAATAGTAGAAATATTCGGTTTTCGTTAGATGGGTCAGTAATTTCTCTACATGTATACTTGCATCTGTAATAAACTACCATCGATTTATATGTTACTGCCTTTTCTAGACGAATTATACCTACGAGTATTTGTTTATTATAGCTGTTTGCGAGTAGTTACTGTATTGTCTATTACTAGTTTGGCTAATCCTGGCCATTTGATTGGCTAATGGTGATTTCGACCGGCTATTCGTCGCGTTACCTGTCCTGTTTGACTGAATCTGTTCGTCTGCTCTGTTGTTGAAACCCAAATAAGTAATGTAGGCATCGTTCTATGATGTTAACGTGGCATAATATCGGGAACATCATTAGATGCAAGTTTATTGTGATTTTATCATAATTATCAGACTATGGTGGATTTGGTAGTATTTAGGGTGTACTTTATTCCATTGATGTATGGTATGGTAATACCATGTACATATGAAATATACATGAATGTATTCATTTTTCAAATATTCATGATTGTCAAAATATGTGTATTATCTACAACTTGTAAATATGATATACTCTCCATAATGGAGGAATGAATAAAAGCAACTTCATACAAACAACTTAAACCAATGCTTCTTGTAATTCGTCTATGACGTTTTGTTATAGTTGTTCTTGTTAACATTATCTTGATATTACGTGGCGAATTAATATCTAGTCGTATTGATTTATACTTTACATAAAATGGCGACGTAAACATCGAGTTCACCTGCGGAAGTCGAATGTTCAAACTGCGGCTTACAAATAATAATACGAGTCGCTGAATATGAACGTAAAATACTGGTTTTAAATAAGAGCAAAGGAGTTGTTTTTATTCAATAATATTTAGAATTACGTGATCACGTCTGAATCTGGTGCAAACTCGGGTTAACTATCGGCCCTACTTTTTAATGATATGTTGTTGTGTCAGGTTATTTTTATTTGAGTGACCCTGACTTTTATTCGTTACCTATAAATTTTGGTTACCTAATAACGTTGGTGTTTGACGAAGTGAATAAAAACAACCATGATTAGTTTGCGTCGTAGTTTGATATTGCATTTTAAGTATTGCAACGTTGCCCTTAAACACTGACCATAAATGTAGAACATTGGATTCGAGCATTAAAGAATGAATTGTATGACAGGTTTATTCATTTTAGATGGTATATAATGGTAGTTTTATGTCCTTAAGACTTTTTAATCTTTTTTGGAGCTTTTAGTGAAATTGCAAAAGAGTCCCATTAAAAATCTCAACACTCGTACATGAAGACAGTGTAGTGTTTAATGTTGTGAGGAGTCGCTGATAACCACAACACAACGAACTAGTTTAATGATCGTCCCTCATTATTCGAAATTCGTTGGTTTAAATGCTTCTATACTTCTGTCGACAGATATTGTCTTTTCCGAGCTCCTAGGGATAGTGGAGAGAAGATACAGGAGAACCGGGTATTTGTATTGTATTGTATTGTACTCTTTTCGAATAGTTTGTCTTGGTTCTTTATCTTGCTCGGTGTAAGGAACCGATACACGCCTCAATGTTTATCATGCGATTTTCTAGACCCAGAACTTGGCACAGTAGTTGGGATGGAAACACTGAAAATGCGTCCATGGGAAACGCTAAAAGCGAAGTCGAGAATCGAATATATAAACTTTGATTTAGTTGTCCAGCGCATTGCCACTCGATCATCGATCAACTCAACCTGGTTTTGAAAAGGCACGTTTCATTGACAAACATGATATTGAGACAACACTGCGATATTTAGAGGTACGATTTTGGGCTTCGGTGTTATATAAATTGTGTCAAAGAGTCAATGAAACCGTATACCATTATCCTAAAATTATAAGAATGATGATCATAGGAACTAACGATGTCATGTACCTAAGACTTTAAACATTTCTTCGGTTGAGTACGATATGTAATATACTGTAGGTAGAATGGAATATGTTTTGCCTTTTATTAATTCGTTATACATGTAATTGCCAGTATATTCTGTAAATAACGTTCTGATCAAGAATTAATCCGAGGCGTATTAACGATAAAGTTAACCGACGACAGATATGGATAGAGATTTAGATAAATCATTGCTGCTGTGTTTGACACATCCTCACGATTCGACTGTAGAGCGTGTGATATTCAATGGTTAACGATAATAGGAAGGAATAACAAATATTATATTCTAAGCAACAAATTCTACCTTTATTTCTTCTTAGAGGTCTTAGAACGACTTTTGTTCAAAATGTCTCATAAACGAATATGCGACAAATAAAATCCACGAGAACCGATTTCAAGAATATCGTTTCGATGAAGATAATAATATTTATTTCAATAAATATTGATTAAATATTAAGACTTAATTTTAAATGAGCTAATGCGCTAGTGTCAGGCACGGAGAGCTTATAAAGTAACTTTCACTCTAAGATTTCAATGTGACATTTGCGGTAGGATATAATGTATTGAAACACTTACTATGCCTTGAAAACTAGCCAAAAGTGTTAAATAGTAAGATACCGGTATTTCTTGTTAGATACTAGTAATAGGGTCTTAATTTCAGTGCTAAATAAAACGCTACGTACGTCGTACAAACTATAAATCTTTTGTCTTCAATAATCTGGTATTGGCTAGATTTTCTGAATGTATACTAGAATTCAAAATGCTTTGAATGATATCAGCATGTTTGAACTGATTTGTAACCAATTGTCGAATTGGCAAGATGTTGGTATGTTTTTTTTGTATTGAGTTTTCAGCTGGTGTCAAAACAAACGAGGACAGGAACAGTTATGTCTGACAAACACAGAATGCGCCGCCGTGAATTATCACAACCTTACAGGAACGTGTGATGAACTCGCGACAACAGATTCCATGGCTGATGTGGAAAGTCAATGTCAGTTTTACAGTTTTTTTGTAAAACATCTATGCATACTCCTACACGTTGGGTTAATCTTAAAGATAAATATGCTTGAGAATGGTGACTACCAATCTGCAACGTCTGCTAGAAGACACTTTAAAAAACTCGCACTGTACCTATTACATGGCTGTTTCTATGCAGCTTTTACATTTATCAGTGTATATAGATTGTAAGTATTGTAAAACATAAAACATGACTTAAGTGTTAGGAATTCGACTCGTTGTTTACAATCTTAAATTTGGCCAGTATAAAATCAAAAGTCATAGATCTGACGAGGCTGACAACCTGTCATTTTATCTTCTATTTATAACATTCGTATATTTATGTTGTGACATGTATGTACTTCAATATATATTTAAATTTGCATATTGCTGAACTTAAAGCTTAATTCATAAATACAGCTTGTAATTTGTATGTGTGTGTAAAGACGACCATGCACAATGTAGTGATGTAAAAAGAATCTACAACGCAAGTTCTACAAAGCAACACTCTTTGGAAGTAGCAAAAATATTATGTTGAGCGGTTGTTACTCTAGAGATGATAAATTCATACTTTTTAATTAAATTGAGTAATGGGAAAGATCATGCTGCTTTTGAATTGATGTTGTTTCTGAAGAGAGAGCCTCTTTGGAGAGATTAGACTGCTTTTTTATCAGTGTGGGTTTATATTTAGGTGAACATGTTTGGTTTATTTGTTCATGTATTATGTGGTATTTTTAAATAAGATTGTTCTATTCTTATATATGTTAGGATTATATAAGTGTGTAGGTTTCGGTATACCTTAGACGATGGGGCATATTTTAGGTCATGAAAATAGGTGATGATTTTAAGGGTGTCATTTACAAGGCTTTTAATGTTAGGATTAGATTTCTATCACTAGTTTAAGTCATTGCCTGTAATAATCCAAACTCAATGCAACTGGGGGGAGGGGATGGGGTTAAGGGGACCTGACTTATACATCGAGGTTTACCCCAGTTCACATCTTATTTCAATAAAACTTAAAAAGCTAAGTACATTTTCTCCCATTATCTCAGTACACCAAACTATATATTATAGCGTCTGCTATAGTCAGACATGTACATGTATTTTGTAGTGTTTTTTTATATAAAATGTTGTATTCATATATAAAGTATAAGGTGTGTATGTATGTATATTCTACCTTATACTGTGTAATGTTTTTGTGGGGATTCATTCCAATCCCTACAGTGTCAACATCCATGTACATTCAGACGGACGTACGTACAGACACACCACAACTACACGAAAAAAAACACGAAGAAACCGAACAAAACCGAATGCACAATATGTATATAATGAACCATAATCATTGTAAAGTTATATCCCGGAACTATTTTTTAAATAAACTGTTCTATTCTTAGTTGTAAATACAACATTTGTATGTGTGTGAATCATCGACATAAACTGTGTTAATATTTTTAAAGAAAACGCTCTTTGTTATTTATTAGAGTTGTTTGTGTGTTCGGTCGATCATTGGTCAGTGTTGTGTTCTTTTTCAGGAATTCAGAAATATTCAATTTTCATTTCATACCATTATTTTCAAATTTTACGAATTTTCATTTCATGCCACCATTTTCAAATTTTACGAATTTTCATTCTCAGCATTTCATTGAATACATTCATACATTTTATTCCCCGGTTTTATTGAAATATTTCTTAAAAATAAGGAAATCATCAAAACGACATGAAGTAAACAATGAACAAGCAAAACATTCCGTAATCATTGTGCTACATTACAAATGTATTCACCCAGAATCGTTGACGATGAAGATGACAACTACTTTTGAGGTTAATAACATACAGGAGTTACAAGGCGACAATCCAATTTTACTTGTTGATATTCATGACTTCCACGAATTTCATGACAATAAATCAATTTGGTCGAGTTGGTTAATACAATTTGATTTATAACAAATACCGTTTCACCGAGGGTCGTAAATCACTATTGTTTCGTAAATCAAGACTTATGATATTTAAACAGTCAGTTGGTCTTAAAATACATGTGTACCATTATTTTAGGTTTAATTGTACATCAAAATATTATTCCTTCGGTTTCTTCTGATAAAACATACAATTGTGATAAAAACAGTATCATTCTGGTCTCAACAAAACAAGCATTTTTCCCTATACTCCGATTTCCCATGTAGTACATGATTATCTGTAGTCATCACTTTGTAACATTGTGACAGAATTATATTCATTTTATAATCCAGCTGTCACTTTGAATCAAAAGAAATGCTTAAAGATGAAGCCATGCCAAATATATGGTAAAAGAGTTAGTGACAGATCCATTAATTTTATTCGACAATAGAATTAATAACTGGAATTAAATGCGGTTATACTTTGACAGCTGTCATATTAATCTATACTTCGATACGAAATTTGCCATAAGGGATGACACGCTAATTTGGATAAAATTAGCAAGTTCCGCCTGAACATAATTTCACCACTTTTCACCAAATCAAATAGATATGAATATTGGATGGTTTATAGTGATGTGCGAACTTTTTATTCCAACATTATTGTTGAAAATACAACAATAATTCAAAATATCATTTATCATTTAACCGTATGTATTCGACTATTTAGTGCCTACACAATACACGTTTAAAAACAACGACAAATAATGTTTGTCTTCATGGTCTAAAAAATGGAAATATTGTATTCCTCCGTTTCATTCCACAAGACTTAAATACCATACTTCATTGTTTACAGAAACATCTAGGGACATTCGAGGTCGAGCGGTTACGGTCAAATCATTTGTCCTGCTCTGTTGTAAGTTCGATTACTATCCCGAGACTAATTTCAATTTTTGGGAAAGCTGCCATGTCTTCATATGCTTGAAATGGTCATTTGATAAATATATATAGATTTAAGAAGATCATTTCAATATTTAATTACAAAGTACATTTTTTACATGAGGTTAAACCTATTTTAGTTTGTTGGTTGTAAAATAAACTATGTATCATGCGAGTTAATTGGCAAATTAACGCTAAAATACGAAAATTGTACTTGCTAATGTATAAGAGGTTAATACAGTCATGTTTGTTGATTGTTTAAATGTGTGTTGACTATTTGAAAAAAAGAAAACATCCATTCAAGTTTTCTTATTTCCAATTGTACAATTTCACGTCCAAATGTCGTGTTACTTACAGGCAATGAAAGTAATAGTGACACATTGTGAGAGTTACTCATCTTATGCACGTCTGTACCAAAAAGAAAGTAATAAAAATAAAAATATTCAATGACATTCAGATTCACCTGAGTTTTATCTTAGTACATGTATGTGCTTCACAAACTTGTCATAAGTTTTCATAATTAAGACATCGCAATTAAATTCTCAATAATGATCAACTTGTGTTACATTTGTCCCCGATCTTAAAAGTTAAATGTAAACATTCAACAAAGTTTAACAAATCATGTTGCATTGTCTTTTAAACTATTTTAATGTTTGTTTCAGACTATACAATCTATCATACACAACCAGACACAGTAAGTGTGGAAATTAATCAACAGTACCGGAGAAACAACAATGCTTTAAATTCAAAATTGTGGATTGTCCATTAAATGTCAATTATATTCTTCCAACATCAATTGTCTTGCTTTTCTTGCGTTTCATATTGGCATTCTTTCTGTTACTGTCATCTACGAAATCAGATATTGCGCAGATTTGACAATTTAATAGAAGTGGGGAGTGCAAATACGAGACCGAAAATTATGTAATATAACTATCCAGATAATGTAAGCGTTTTGGCACGAACTCTGAATTTATTATTGCGAATTTCATTTACGTTAAATTCATGCATGTTAAACAAGACATTTGGATTCTATATAGTACAACTAAAACACTAAAACTGTCATGGTTATTTCTTTTCTAATTTAAATTGTCAGAACATATCTGAACAATCAACAAACATGTATAAATATCTTATACATCAGCAAGTACAACTGTTACAATGATTTCTCTAGATAACGACGTCGTTAGACTGTATGTAACAAATGTATTTTGTGATGAAATATTGAAACCATGATCTTACATGTATATTTATTTGTTCCTCCATCTCTGTACGCTTCAGTATAATTAACATGTTGTTTATTTATTTAGGGGGGGGGGGGGGGGGTAGTCAAGTTGTGTAGGGGAGTGTCTGGGAATATGGGATTGTGTTTTTCTATGCATCTTTTTATCTGCAATAGATTAACAATTCGAAAAGTGATGTATATGAACAAATAATTCGCCTCTAGGATACAATTTTCAAATTGATGGATGATACTAGTGCAAAAGTCAATGAAACTTAATGCTCCTCACCAATGTAACGATTTAATACAATGTAATAAGAAATGTACTGCTTGTCAATCTTGAACATCAATGAAAGAAACAATCATTTATTCAATACTTATTTAAAGCATATGTTTCTGCATTCTGTTGGGTTTAACGTCACAGGACCAACCAGAGTCATTTGCCGATTTTTCCAGGTTTAACGATGGTTGAAGACCCAATACGCACATCTGATTATAACCACCTGTCTTTCGTAATCTGACAATGAACGCTTTCCCAACAGAGCAGGACAAGTGATTACAAGTCGGAGACCGTAACCACTCTATCACGTCCCTAGCTGTTTCTGTAACAAGGTAATATGGCATTTAAGTTTTATGGAATGTGAAAAAAATAAACGAAGGAAAACACTATTTCCATAGTCGAATATATACATGCACGGTCAAATGATATAAGATATTCTGAATTATTGTTGTATTTTCAACAATCATGTTGGAATGTAAAGTTCGCACATCACTATAAACAATCCATCATATACCCAGTGTTATTTTTAACAATATTCAAGTCTATTTGATTTGGTGAAAAGTGGTGAAATTATGTTCAGGCGTACCTTGCTAATTTTATACAAATTAGCGTGTCATCCCTTATGGCAAATTCCGCATGGAAGTATAGATTAATATGACAGCTGTCAAAGTATAACCGCATTTAATTCCAGTGATTACTTCTATTGTCGAATAAAATTAATGGATCAGTCACTAACTCTTTTACCATATATTTGGTATGGCTTCATCTTTAAGCATTTCTTCTGATTCAAAGTGACAGCTGGATTATAAAATGAATATAATTTTGTCACAAAGTTACAAAGTGATGACTACAGATAATCATGTACAACATGGGAAATTGGAGTATGGGACAAAATGCTTGTTTTGTTGAGACCAGAATGATTCTGTTTTTGATAACGTTTTGTTAGATGAATTTAATTAATTAGCCGCATCCTTCTCACTGACATTAAACGATATGTTTTAATGTTAAGTACAATTAAACGTATAATAATGGTACACATAAGGTTTAAACCAACTGACTGCTTAAATAGCATAAGTCATGATTTACGAAACAATAGTAATTTACGACCCTCGGTACGTATTAGTACGTGATTTCTTATAAATTAAAATGTGTTAAGTTGTTAACCTTTCATTTTTATGCTCAACCAAATTGCTTTAGTGTCACGAGATTTAAGGAAATCATACATATCAAAATGTAAAATTGAATTCTCGTTTTTAACACCTATATGGTATTCACCGCAAAGGCAGATTTTATCTTCATCGTCAGCGACTCTGTATAAATGAAAATTAATAAAATTTGAACATGTTGGTATAATATGGAAATTGAATATTAGTGAATGTTTCTAAAAAAGAACACAAAACTGACCAATGATCGACAGAACAAACAAACAACTCGCCTAAATATATGTATTAAGTAAGTGTATTGAACAAAAGGCCTTCGGACCATATACATTAACAAATATACAGTACTTATATAAAGCATAAATGTATTGATCAAACTTATCACATGTTACATACATCATATAGTGATCTTACTTATCACATGTTACATACATTATACAGTGATCTTACTTATCACATGTTACATACATCATACAGTGATCTTACTTATCACATGTTACATACATTATACAGTGATCTTACTTATCACATGTTACATACATCATGCAATGATCTTACTTATCACATGTTACATACATTATATAGTGATCTTACTTATCACATGTTACATACATTATACAGTGATCTTACTTATCACATGTTACATACATCATACAGTGATCTTACTTATCACATGTTACATACATCATGCAATGATCTTACTTATCACATGTTACATACATTATATAGTGATCTTACTTATCACATGTTACATACATTATACAGTGATCTTACTTATCACATGTTACATACATCATACAGTGATCTTACTTATCACATGTTACATACATTATACAGTGATCTTACTTTTCACATGTTACATACATTTTGTGCGTGTCTTCCTTATCACATGTTACATACATTATGTGCGTGTCTTCCTCATCACATGTTACATACATGATACAGTGATCTTACTTATCACATGTTACATACATCATACAGTGATCTTACTTATCACATGTTACATACATTATATAGTGATCTTACTTATCACATGTTACATACATTATACAGTGATCTTACTTATCACATGTTACATACATCATACAGTGATCTTACTTATCACATGTTACATACATCATGCAATGATCTTACTTATCACATGTTACATACATTATATAGTGATCTTACTTATCACATGTTACATACATTATACAGTGATCTTACTTATCACATGTTACATACATCATACAGTGATCTTACTTATCACATGTTACATACATTATACAGTGATCTTACTTATCACATGTTACATACATTATACAGTGATCTTACTTATCACATGTTACATACATTTTGTGCGTGTCTTCCTTATCACATGTTACATACATTATGTGCGTGTCTTCCTCATCACATGTTACATACATGATACAGTGATCTTACTAATCGCATGTTACATACATTATATAGTGATCTTACTTATCACATGTAACATACATTATATAGTGATCTTACTAATCACATGTTACATACATTATATAGTGATCTTACTAATCACATGTTACATACATTATATAGTGATCTTACTAATCACATGTTACATACATTATATAGTGATCTTACTAATCACATGTTACATACATTATAAAGTGATCTTACTAATCACATGTTACATACATTATAAAGTGATCTTACTAATCACATGTTACATACATTATATAGTGATCTTACTAATCACATGTTACATACATTATGCAATGATCTTACTTATCACATATTACCAGTGATAAAGTTTATTTAACAAAAGGCCTCCCGCATACATTTACAAATACACAATATTTATATAAAGCATGTTACAGCGGTTGAGAAAACATAAAAGTCCACATAAAATGTATCTATCAATGACAACTGTTAAAAGTGTAAAGCTAAGCTAACAACAGGAAAATTGATCTGGCAGAATTGTTAGTATGAAGTTTTATGCGGAAAAATTTGGAACAAATTTTCTTAAAGAAGTTTAGATGATAATTTGTAGAATTATGTAGTTTTAATAAATGTAATTTGGATATTTTTTCTTTCTCTATATGTAATTGTGTGACTCTTGTTAAAGTCAATGCATCAAAAGTATTTTGTAGCCATAGGGTAAAAACTGTGATTTTAATTGTTTAATCAAGGCATATTGGTATTGAATTTCTCTAACAGCTGTCAACTAGTGCAGTAAATATGTTTCTTCATAAATAATCTAAAATTTAGAATAGTAGCTCTTTGGTTTTATTGTTGTAAACAACAAACAACCGGCTTATCAAATAGTCTTGGCATTGTGAAACAAAAGCCCTATTATTTCGGTGTTCGTTTTTGATTGGCTACATTTTAGGGTCTTATTTAAAGAGATGCCCTTCTGTGGTCAAGTCGCTGTTCAATTTGACTTTACATGTGTTTTACTTATTATTTGGAAATTAAGAAATATAAAGAATACATCGTAGTGTTTTAGATATCTCTGAAGAGAGTCAAACGGAATCGGTGCAAACAGCATAAAACGGGTGGTTTTCGCTTAACATAAAAATAGGCGGAAATCACAGCAGAAAAGATCTTAAAATTTAGTAGGATAGCCAGTAGCATATATGCAACAATCTAAAGAAATGCTATCATTTCTAAACATGAATGCATAAAATGTGTACATAGGTAGATGTTTTTATTTCATTTTCATTTTTAGTAAACATGAGAATATAAAATTTGATTTTTTTTCGAATTATAGTAATATGTTTCTTCTACGTATGTTTTACGGATTTGATGAAATTTCGAACATAATATAAGAAGAAAATTGACATACATCCTCAATAACATTGTTGTAAAAAAAAACATACACGTTGTGCTCTTGCCATGCCAATATCCACACCCTTTTTGATAATAATTTTGTGCGAAGAAGGTCTAAATTGTACTAAACATTTCCTAAATTTCAAGATATTATCAGCATTTACATAATGATCATCATTAAAAGATTTTTTAGATCTAGTGTATAAACTTAACTTTCTATTGTTGGTGCAATTTTCATACCAGTTCTGACCGTCTTGTAGTATACATGCTTATAAATTCATCTTTATTTCTAATTCATAAATAACAAAGAACGTTTTGTTTTAAAACAAACAAACAAACAAAGCATTGACTTACAGAACAGAATATATCTATATTAAGTAACGTATACAAACACGTTTCTTGTTACAAACATAATGCAATGATATGGTTGACTTTTTCACGTAACAACAAGAACACCTTAAAATTGTCACCTTCTTCATGACCTAAAATCTACCTCCTCGAGTAAGTCATATCTCGCATACAATCCTAACACATATATAAGAATAAAACATTTTTTTAAAAAATACAACACAGTAAAAGGTCGCCTATTGGCACAAACAACCTCGTACTTATAAGAAAACACCCTTTTAACAAAGCTAGGCTGTACATGATTGTCTATGAAAACACATAAAAACATAAAGTTCAGCAATATGCAGATTGAAGTATACTCAGTCTAGTACTACACATGTGTCACAACATTAATATAAAACTTTGATAAATAGAATCATGTAGTATATCAGATTAATAAAAGAAAATGAAGAAAAGTAAAAGTTATTTTATAAATTCATTAAACTGCACAGACGACGGTCAGATTGTTTTCCTCGATAAATAAGTGTGATGACTTTTGATTTTATACAAGCTGTAATCAAGATACACACAACGAGTCAAATTTCTAATGTTCACCTTATGAAACTCGAAATTTAGTAATTCTTTATGTTTTACAATCTATTTACACAAGAAAATCGAGAATTCAGTGTAAAAGTTGGATAGAACATATATTAAAATGCTAATCAACCAAAAATGTTCAATTATTATCCTCGTATGGAATGTACAAGGTAAAAAGCTTCGGCTCAGTGACTTAGGCTCTGAGTTGTATTCTTTTTACATTCTTTATCAAGTTTGTGTTATATCAAGGCAAATGAGAAGTGAGTGTTGAAATTAGATACAGTAAAACCCTAGAAAACCGGACTCCCTGAAAATTGGAATTCCCTAAATTTCGAATAATTTGTCGAGTGCTTTTTTTAGGAAGGAATTTTATCAAAAGTTCTCTGAAAACCGGAAATTTCAGAAAATCGGACTGTTGGGCTATTTCGGTTGACAGAGGTATGATTTTCAGTAGTTTTACTCCATAATGCTCTTTGTAGATAGGTGGTTATTCACACGTTGTCTTTAGTACACGTTTAGCTGTAAGATTAGCTCAACGCATTTATAGGGTAAGCAGATAATTAGACCTTTTTACGATAAACTGTAGAACTGACATTGACTTTCCACAGACACCGTTGAATTATTTGTTGCGAGTTCATCACACGTTCCGATAAGGTTGTGATAATTCACGGCGGCACATTCTGCGTTTGTCAGACACAACGAACAGCAATGTGTACCAGATGGCGCAGTTGTTGTTTTCAAAATTGTTCCAGTCCCCGTTTGGTTTGACACTAGCTTAAACCTCCCTACAAAGAAAAACATATCGACATCTTGCTAATTCGACAATTGGTTACAAATTAGTTCAAACCTAGGGTATGTACATTCAGTTAATTCAACCAAGACCTTTTCAAAACATCCCACCGGAAATGACACTTTGAATTTTGTGCGTAAGTTTGGTACCAACATATCTTAGAGAGACACCTACACTATAAGCTCTCCATGCCTGGAAATAGCTTACATGTTTACCTCTTGCAGTGTATAAGTATGCCATACGCATTGCACTTATTTATGGCTGTTCTCAATGTATGAGATTGCGACAAGGAATATGATAAGCATGCATGTAGTGCCGACTAGTTATGATAAACTCAAAGTCTAGGAAGGTTTACGAATGTTTACGAATTTGTGTATTTCTCAAATAATACGTCACCAAATAAAAAAGGTGAACTTGCTTTACATACTTTTGTTGTTCCCATACACTTGGACTTCACAAGCTAGCGTTTTTCATGTGGAATTAGCAGCTGCTAGCAGCGTGAAGTTGGCAGAGTGAAGTTAGCAGCGTAAAAGCGTAACAGCGTAACAGCGTAATATATATTTCTACAGATAAACCTCGCAACAAATCAATCTAAATACTTCTGAATGCATAAAATAATGTGATTCTGAAGATTGAACGTTAATTTATTGAAAATTTTGAAAAAAAATATGTGAAATTAGCCGCTGCTAGCAGCGTGAAGTTGGCAGAGTGAAGTTAGCAGCCCAGCGGCGTAACAGCGTAATATATATTTCTACAGATAAACATCACAACAAATCAAGCTAAATACTTAAGAATGCATAAAATAATGTCAGCCTGTTGTTTGAACGTTAATTAATTGAAAATATGGGAATTTAAAAAAAAATATTGTGAAATTAGACGCTGCTAGCAGCGTGAAGTTGGCAGCGTGAAGTTAGCAGCCCAGCAGCGTAACAGCATAATATATATTTCCACAGATAAACTTAAAATCAAATCAAGTTAGATACTTAAGACTGCATAAAATAATGTCAGTCTGTTGTTAGAACGTTAATTAATGGAAAATATAGGAATTTTTAAACTTTTTTTCGTATGAAATTAGACGCTGCTAGCAGCGTGAAGTTAGCAGCCCAGCAGCCTTGCAGCATAATATATTTCTACAGATAAACTGCACAACAAATCATGCACAAACTTAAAAATGCATGAAATAACACTATTGTGTTGCTTTAATGTGTATTCGACGAAAAAAATACGATTTTTATCTAATTTGTGAATCTGGCAGTGTAGTGGCCGCATAGCGTTCTATTATAGTTATACATGTATAATGCGGCTTATTAAAAAAAAGCGCATATTATTATTAAAATCTCTGCATCATTGTTAGGCCACTAGTCGGCTAGTTTCCAGTAGATTTGATTGTAAGATGGTCTATCATAAACGTTTACACGGAATGTTTGATTACTAAATGACGACCTTATATCGGATGCTTTATAGATAATTAAGTAAGGGTTTCTCATCACTAGGGTATAGTTCTGTCTAAAAGGTATTAGGATGCATTCTATAATGTACATGTAATAGAATATACTGAGATCTTATTGAAGCATACAATTTACATTCAGATAGAAAATGCGTTTCGTCTAATATGAAGTATTCTAAACATGTATACCATTCACCATTTTTCATTATGATTACATATTCCAAACACTGAGAGCTCTAACTTTAATATGATAATATTATAAACAATACGTTGGAAGAAATTAACAAATCGACAAAACAGGGTCGCGGTATTCGAGCATATTGACAGTAAAGCATTAGTACTGTCGATCACAAAGTCGAATCAAGCTTTGACATTTTTTTACATTAATTTTGTTTCAGTGGATTTAAAAACGGAATAAACTTAATTTATATCAATCATCATTCTATCCGGATACCGCATATCGGATTTAAAAGTTCCGTAGCAATGTCATAACATTTATTTAATCTTATACCTGAGACCAATATACGCATGTGTTTATTTGTACCAGGTTATAATTACATAATTAATCACATGTATTGACCGATATCAGACGGACAAGACGGTGGGCAGTCGTTCGGCCTATCAGTTCATCGATCGATCTGATTGGTTGATTTGACCTTACACCAATCTGTGATTGACAGGTTCAACTGCCCAACCAGCTGAGTATGCTCGTAAGCATTGTTGCAGTACTTCGCTTAGACACTATGCAAGGCATTTAAAGACATTGAACTAGGAATGCGAGGCATGTGATTAAGACCCAGCAGTCCTGTATATTCCACAGTAGGGAGTCCAATAAAACAGACAGGGACATTGACAGACTAGCTTCTAATTCTAGCTACTGTATAGATACTTAAATTGATTCAGTGTTTAATTAATAATATGTATATATAATTATTTTTTTAAAAAGTATGTTTATTTAAATGCAAAATATTATAAAAAGAATAAGACAGCTCATTTAATATGATTAAAGAAATTAATTACTAACATAAATGCTCTACGCTTCAAACACATTTGCAAATATATGTATCTCACACCAATTAGTTAGGTCTGGATGATTTTAATAAATTAAACAGTCCATTTGGTGAAATTAATACAAACGTATCCTAACACCTTTACCTGTTAAATTAAATTAAATTAAATATTGCTAACCAAGATATTTCCTCAAGCAGTACTGGTATTAACATCATAGATATTTTTTGCAAGTTATTTTAAAGATTATAATAGTTATCTTGTAAAACATAATTTCATGTATAATTAGAATAATTTAATTTAGAAATAGAAGAATAAAGCATTCAGTTGCAATTTTAATGTATACAGAAGAAAAAATGGCAGGAATAAAATGGTAGTGACAGTAATTGTTATATTTTAGTATATACTGAAGTATGTAACTGTTCTTACATAATCTGGTAATTAAAGGATAACATTCATTTATTACATAAAATGCTTATAAAAACAACAGGAAGTTATCCATAAACTAATTATCACTAAAGATCAATAACATTTATGACCCTTTTATATGCATGACTAGGTGTCAAGTCTACAGACACTTTGCTGACCATGAAAAGACAGGATTAATCATATTAGGGGTAATACAACAATTAAGAGATTAGACCTCATGTGGATTTGGGGGGGGGGGTCACTCATAAAGTAGCTGTTCAATGTCTTTAAACTCCTGCTGCTATCATAATGATTTGGAATATCGATATTTTTTATTAATATTTTAATTAATCTTTTATATTACTGACGGTATCTTTTTGTTATTTTGAATTCATGAATTCTCCGACCCTTATGTGTTTATAAAAGACACCTGTCGACGATTCCTTTTATGTTCAATCAGGTAGTTGTATTTAGAATTATTAAGTATTAATACAACTACCTGGTTCAATGTAAACTTGGTAGATTCCGAAGTAAATTCAATGTTTTTAACATCATAACTTTTATATGCAAAATGGCATCAAATGTGCACTCGTATTAAAAATTTATTTTCATTCACCATGTAAAATATGACCACCATCAAATGATATCTTCTCCGACCCTTGATGATACACGTGCTATTTTTAAGATCCATTCAACGATCTTTCGGCAATTCTCGGATATTTACGTCGTCATATATACGGAAAATTTATTTTCATTCACCATATAAAATATGACCACCATCAAATAATATCTTCTCCGACCCTTGATGATAAACCTGAGATTTTTAAGATCCATTCAACGATCTTTCGGCAAATCTCGGATATTTACGTTGTTATATTTACGGAAATAACCGGAATTTTGCGAAGATCATATCTGCCTATTAGACATCCTTGTATATACAGTCACAGCATTATGTATTATACAAGGTAATAAAAAAATGAACGCTCAATCGAGTTTAAGTATTATTAAAATAGAAGACTAAAATAAATGCATTTATTACAGTATGTATAAAAATATAAGAATCTGTGTAGCGGTTGGCTAAATTTACTTTCGTATAAAAGCAAAATCGGTATTTATATTATATACGCTGTAACGCTGCTGGGCTGCTAACTTAACGCTGCTAGCAGCGTCTAATTTCACAATATTTTTTTTTAAATTCCCATATTTTCAATTAATGAACGTACAAACAACACACTGACATTATTTGATGCATTCTTAAGTATTTAGCTTGATTTGGTTTGAGGTTAATCTGTAGAAATACATATTACGCTGTTACGCTGCTGGGCTGCTAACTTCACGCTGCTAGCAGCGTCTAATTTTCACACAATTTTTTTGTTGAAAATTCACATATTTTCCATTGATAAACGTCCAAACAACACACTGACATTATTTTATGCATTCTTAAGTATTTAACTGATTTGTTTTGAAGTTTATCTGTAGAAATATATATTACGCGGTTACGCTGCTGGGCTGCTAACTTCATGCTGCCAACTTCACGCTGCTAGCAGCGTCTAATTTCACATTTTTTTTTTAAATTCCCATATGAAAAAAAAAAGTTTTAAAGTTCCTATATTTTCAATTAATTAACGTTCTTACAACAGACTGACATTATTTTATGCAGTCTTAAGTATCTAACTTGATTTGTTTTGAAGTTTATCTGTGGAAATATATATTACGCTGTTACGCTGCTGGGCTGCTAACTTCACGCTGCCAATTTCACAATTTTTTTTTTTAAATTCCCATAATTTCAATTAATTAACGTTCAAACAACAGACTGACATTATTTTATGCATTCTTAAGTGTTTAGCTTGATTTCTTGTGAAGTTTATTTGTAGAAATATATTAGGCTGCTGGGCTGCTACGCTGCCAACTTCACGCTGCTGGGCTGCTACGCTGCTACGCTGCCAACTTCACGCTGCTGGGCTGCCAGGCTGTTAGGCTGCTGGGCAGCCAACTTCACGCTGCTGGGCTTCTACGCTGCTACGCTGCCAACTTCAAACTGCTAGGCTGCTGGGCTGCCAACTCCACGGACATCATTTAACGTATTGGCGTTTATATTCAAACTAGAGACTGTGTCGTCTGGATCGATGATAACATACGAACTCCTTTGTCTAGCTGAATGGCAAATACTTTACGACTGTAGAAATTTCATAACAGAAATAAAACACAGACATAGAATATGCATTAAACTTATGACGTATCGAAGCCTTTTTTAAATACTTTTAGGCTGTAGTGTAGTAACTCAATTGTTTTAACTACTATAAAGTAGACAATGGTGTACCTACCATTTGCTGAAGATATCCCGCAAAAGATTCGTATCACAAACAACAACATGTTAATCCACCGACCTTCTCTATAAGCGACACCAAACGAAATACTTAAGATGGATGGAATCTTACTGCTTCTATAAGATGTTGCAGTAATAACATCGACAAGTTATTGTGCGCGACAATTTAAAAAATGCAGAGGGTAGAAAGTGAAACTGTTCAACATCTTAATTTATGTTGTTCTTCCATTTTCTTTTGCTTTAATCCTTCGATTTGTAAATTATCTTAAGTGCTCTAGCATGTACGCACAGAAGCATGATGTAACAGTAACAATACTGAAATATTTAAGATTAATTTTATACAATTGTTAAGAACTGTTACTGGACTAAAGTATTATTATATTGAACAGAAGAACATAATATACACCTTGTTCCAGTTTTGCAATTGTCCTCTTGCTGAAGGCTCTTACATAAAGACATCAAATGACCGCCTTGCTTTCTAGACAAAATTTTACTTATAAATTCATTCTTATTATTCATGTTTGTTTCACGTTTTACGTGAGCCAAATTATAACTAGACGGTAGGATGGTAGACTTAATTTCTATTTGAAATCTGACTCGCGATTATTATTAATGCATAATATTGTTTGATATACATTTAAAGTAATGGTTCCGTTACAAGTATTTCATAGAACAAGGGAAGAACATTCAATCTATCTCATAAATAATTCTCGTCATTTTGCAGTCTACTAATTGCTTGGGTTTTTTATTCGGTACCATTCTATGACTTAATACATAAACCAAACAAATAATATTTCCTATTATCAATTCCAAATGTACTGACATTTGCAGTGTTTATTAAAACATTGGTCTTTGAAATATTTAAAATTGCTAAAACCGCGAAATGATTTAATTTCTGACTTGTAAGGAGTGATACTTATGATGTAAATAATAGAATATAATTCGTTAAGTTCAGTAGTTTGTGCTGTGTCATAATATTATAATTTGGAACGTAGATTCTGTAATGTTTCAACGTATTGTAGTGGATTTTCTGGACGCGTAGATGCTAAGGTATATTCTTAAAACATGATTTAAAAAACATTTGTAGCCACACGGCCTACGTCAAACTCGAACTCTATTTTGATACAGTTTCTCACATTACTCGTACTTCTGAACATTGCCTTAAACATATCAAGAACAGCCATAACCGCGGAATGAATCATATTGTTCATAATGTGTAATGGAATACATACATGCATGAACATGTACACTTATTTTCATCAACGCATAAACTGTGTTAAATGGAATTATTCCACTTTTACAGGCCACACGTCTTATCTCTTACATACACATAACAAAGACACATACACATAGACGGAATCAGAATTCGTAGTACTGTGGACGTCTCAATATCAAGTTGGAATTGATTGGAAATATTAAAAAAAAAACGAATTACATTAAGCATATTTGTTTATGATTTTTGTATGAAGTTGCTTTTTTCATAAAGGATATTGATTGTATATTTTATTCAATCCTCCATTAATGAGAGTATAAAATATTTATATGATATGACTAATACACATTATAATGACAACAATAAGTATTTGACAAATGAATAAATGCATGTACATAGTTCACGAGCACATGGTAATATCATACCCTACATCAATCAAATAGAATCTACCCTAAATGTTAACGAATTCACCATAAATCTGAGCACTATCATACACGCACATTGAACTTCAAATAGCCACACAACAACTTATCTAGACAATGCCTTCATGGTTTACTTACCTGTCAACTATTAATAGATTCAGTCATCACCATAAGCCAATCAGATGGCCTGGATTAGCCAAACTAGTAATAGAGACTACACTATGTACTCGCCAACAGCTATGATAAACTAATACTCATAAGTATAATTCGTCTAGAAAACGGTCTGTTGCATTAAGTCCAACCTTATAACTTATACCTCGGGAAATAGACCAACTCGAACACATGGGCCTAAAGTGAGTTGTCCTAGGATTGAAATGGACAGCTAATATTTTGTAGAATTGAGACGTTAAAAAATGATTTAGATATTTTTTGTAACAATATGATCATATTATTTTACTCGTTTGCAGGTGTTGATTTTATTGGGAATTTATACTAAAAAAGGTGCAGATTGGAAAATATACTTCTTAGACATTTCATAGATTAAATAAATAGAAATAATTCATGAAATTACTGAAAACAGATAATTGTTTGGAGACCTTTTACAAGTAATTGGGTGTCATGTATTTGTAGATAGTTTGGTTTCAATTTTGTTGTAGGGACAATGCAATATAGGTGGTACAAAATATTTAGATAATCCTGTCAAAGAGTTTGTTATACATTAGAAGATAACTTAAAGATCCTGTATGTCATAATATGTTACATTTGGGTACTTGGTAAAGTATTCGTGATTGAAAATATTTCAATGCGCAATTGTTAAAACGGTAACGAAAATGTAGAAATTTTGATAATATCCTACCATGAACACTCTAGAGAGTTAAATTTTGCGCGAAACACATCATCACGCTTCACATGACCGGTCACGTGATCAAATCAGGGAAAACAAACATGGACGTTGTTGAAAGCAGATTGACGAGTACAGTAAGTGAGTCGTTCTTGAATTTCTTCGATATGCTTTGTTACTGAGACCAATTCTCAAGATAATTTGATCGAATTGATTATTTCTCATGTGCACCATATTCATTTACGTAGAGTTTAGTTCAACTGTCACGTGATACAACCTAATGTACATATAGACGATGTTACATCCAGTTAGTGATACTGTTGGTGTTTTCCAACAGAGTGGGTTCAAACTGCGCGAAAATAACTGGACCAGTCCCATAAAGAATAACTTTAATACATACGTGAATATATTTTTATCTTTTTTTTAAATACTATTGTTATGCTTATATAAATTTATTGCAAGTGAAAGTGGGTCTTGAATGGGAAAAGCTGACTTCTCGTCAGGTCACGGGGTATCATATTGACACTGTTGGATATTTGGTGAGGTTATAGGAACGAATCTCACAAGATTATATTACTCATTTTTATAATTCGTTCTTTATTTTGTCGGTGACACCGTGCGTACGATCAATATCAATTAGAATTCAAACATCACCTAAGGAAGCAATTTCCGGAGTATTGTTTTAAATAAAAATTGGTTTTTTATTGTAACTGTAATCAAATGCTTTGGATTTATTGAGCTTTTACCGATTATGTGTGCTATAAAAATCTCAAATGCTTTAACGAAAACAAACTGATATCGGTGATCAAATGAGAATGTCTAAACGATGGAGCTAGCAAGCGGTTTAGAGACTTTCAATTTTCTCATCTTGTACTTTAATGTTTCTAAGTTTATTATGATTTGACTATGATATTGGTACATGTATATTAGCATTGTGGTATAATAGATCTGATTAATGTATTTAAACATTAATCATGATCAGCTCTATATTTTCAATCATAATAATTTGAGAATGGGAGTAAGGCTTGAGCTCGGAGACTGTTTTCAGGTTTCATTACTTCGGGTCCAGGTCTTCAGTGATTCGTTATGTTTTATTCTGTGTTATATCAAAAACAAGTTATCCCTGAACCTTATCCAAACAATAAGATTAATTAGTTGAATATCGTATTTATGGAAGCTGACCGATAATTCAGCTTTCCATGGCCGTCACTCGTTCGTTTTGATGCGTACCAAAGTACTACTTCTTCATCCACATTGTAAATGTCAAACTGGTTCCAGTTCCAGTCTGTGTGAGTTCAGCTTCCTTGAGCACTTTCAGTACTTTGATTTTTTTTGCTCTGTTAGGGTTCCTTTCACTTCCTTAACACATCGTATAATGGTGGAGAGGAACAATATTCAGAGGAAGCCGAGAGACTGTATTGCCTTCGTGTTATCACTAATGATCAACAACTCATTTAAGATGTCAAACAATACGGATCTGAGACTCATTTAGACGAGTAATTTGTCTATTTCGTCGACTTAATGAAACGCTAGCACGTAAACGATATCATTAATCTGGAGTAAGAATTATTGTCAAAGGCTTTGGGGTATATAAACTCATGCATTCACTTTCCTTGTTCCTGTTCACATTCATTTAATTAATTGAATAAACGTTTTTTAATCTTTGTGCGGATTTATGTGATGATTTAAAACCGGAATCCCAGAAAACCGGAATTCTATGAAAATCGGACTTTTTCAAGGACCAATATTTTCGGAAGGTACTAACAAAACACCTGAAAACCGGACCACTTCCAGATTTTCTTTTTAGATATACCGTAAAACCATGAAAGCCGGTGTAACGTTTTCAAGCTCCCCCCTTTTCAGGTTACCCCCCGGTAACTTAAAAACGTTTTCAGATTACCCCCGGTAACTTAAAAACGTTTTCAGATTACCCCCGGTAATTTAAAAACGTTTTTAAGTTACCGGGAGGGGTACAACTAAAACGTTTTGAGATTACCCCCTCCGTTTTCAAATGCCCTACCCGGTAATCTGAAAACGTTTTCAGATTACCCCTGGGTGCTTTGAAAACGTTTTCAGATTACCCCTGGGGCGCTTTGAAAACGTTTTCAGATTACCCCCGGGCAATAATTTGAAAATTCATAATAAAAGAGAGCTTGCACACGAATAAGGAGATTACAATTTCAAACACATAAATGCATACATGTGTTACAGTTATATGAGACAATACACGCGGTCCTAATGATGAAATCATACGACGAAATCAAATGGTGTCATATACTGACAAGTCCATTCCTTCATTATGGAATCATTTTGACAAAAAAGTAGATAAAAACAATTAACTATTGTTGGTTTTCTGAACACAAGTAAGTGTGGGATTGCACAGGCCATGTCTTGCATTTTTTGTTAATATATTTGAATAAAGGCGCGTACTCTCCATGACCCTAATAGGATGCCATAGCTTCATATAATTATTGCGTATATTCAGTTTAGAAATACAGGAATTATATGTCAATAAACCATGTTGACTGTGAATCATTTAAGTATGAATTATAACCTGAAATATAAACGTTTTCGTCATAAAGAATCAACATAGTGTGGGGGGTAACCTAAAACGTTACACCGGCTTTCATGGTTTTACGGTATATCTAAAAAGAAAATTCTTGACATTTGGTTAATGTGATGTCAAAGTCTCTGCAAGATTAGCTCTTGTTTACATCCCGTTTATGAAATATACTAAATCGTAGAAATAGATCGCAAGCTATTATTTCAACAGGTTGTCTTTGAAATATTTTGTCATTATTCTAATTTAATTTCTTAAAATGAACATCTAATATTGCACGTCCTTTAACATGAATTACAAGAAATACAATCATATACCCATTATTTTGGAGAATTGGAACTTGTTAATAACTGCAGAAAGTTATTTACATTTAGTTTTAATATAAATGAACGCAGAGCATTTATTTAGTTGGCATTTTCTGTGGGATATGTTGAACAATAACGAGTATGATATTGTCTTATTCTGTTTTGGGATTATTGTTTGAGTGGTGAACATCAATTATTTGTTAAATGCTAAATACTAGAGGTTTTGTTAATTGCTTATTTTATGATGTTAGGTTATTCTGTTTGTTTGGATTTTTCTGTTCATTCTGTGAAGGCATCGTGATTTGCTTTTAGATTTGTGATGCCTTTTGATAGGTGCTTTTATGGCTTTTAATTTAATTTAGCAGTGTGGTATTCATCTGGGGTATTCTGTTACATATAGTTTGTACGTACGTAAATTATCACTACAGATGTAAATGCAATTATTATTCCTTGCTATAGTCGTATATAATGTGAGTGTTCATTTCAATGGTCTTTGCCTTCATCGCATTACGTATATGCGCGTGTATATTACGTTTGATTACGTGTTTATACGTAAAGACCCAAAGGTCTTCTTACCTACTGGATTGAAACAATATCTATGTATGTACTTGCTATGTATGTTTTAACAATCGTATTGGTTGGTTAATGTTTGTAGTGGTCGACCTGGATTTTTTTCATCGTGGTAATTCCCTTTTTCTTTTTTATCTTTATTGTGATGTTATAATGTAGTAATAATAATTAAAATGCATTACATTTTCTTGAATTTTGCATCACACCACACACGATAGAACCATAAATCAGAAAGTCACTTGTCAGCTGAAAGAAGAGATTTTAGATAATTTGATGCGAATGAAATATCATGGAATCAACATGTTTTAAGACAATTAACACCGCTGTACATCCATTATTCTTCATTAACATCGTTACACACTGGATTTGTTCTAAGTGCCTCGAAGCATACAATAGTACATTCGTATTTGGCTATTTCAACAAGCCATTGCTGTTTATATGTGCCCCATTACTGTAAAATAATGAAACAGACCGTAACGTAAATAAGGAAGCCTCGTCCCGATTTCAGTACCTTCTTAACATCCGTCTGATTAAAGCTGCGACTCAAAACGTTAGTAATGTAAATACTATTTTTCTAGACGAATTATACTTACGAGTATTTGTTTATTGTACGTCGACGGAAGTCGTACACTCTGGAATGCTTATTTTTAAGTGGCAATGAAAAATCGCAACTTCTTGCGCGAAGCAGATTAGTGACAGTGCCTATTCCGAAATATCCGCAATGGTCATCACGTGATATAAACAAAACAGAAATAGAGCGAGGTCACGTGTTACTCACACCAACTAGTGTTAGCTTGATGACGCAGTCGCTATTTATAGTCTAAGAATGGAGCGAGCTCGATAAACATCGACGGGAATGAATCTGCCCATCTGATAATAAACGAACCGAATCCAATCCTACTATAGTAAACAAACATGGCGTTGAATTTAGTACACTATCAAGCATTGTGTTATATTACTGAGGATGAAGCAAAACTACTTTTTAAGTGGTGTTCATGTGTACATACAGACTGTGTATTATTGAAGTTGTTAATCGGACTCGCTAATAGTCTCAATGATCACGTGACATTCACCGAATACTAGTAGCTGTTTCATATCGTTGTCGTCTCGTCAATGTCAATCACCTATAAATTACTACTCTTTATACCAAAGGACTTAGGAAAAATTGTTCGATCTAATTGAACTTCGATGTATAAATTATTAGAGAAATTCGCTGTGTTTATTACATTTTGGAGCGATCGTCGGTGTGTTGTAATAATCATTTAATCATGTTATAAGATACGGAACACGGTATTTATGTATAGGATATCGATCGAGTACGAGGTCTATCTGCGTAGGAAAGACACCGCGTAGCGCTCGAGGTGTTTCGAGCATCCCGTGATCAGGTCTTTTCTACACAGATAGGCCGATGTATGAGGTTGGTATCTGACTTACACAACGTTCGACAGTTGCGAGATGGCTTTATATTTACCGACATGTCCAATAGCAATACAGACGATATATTTTCTCTGGCTCTGGTCATATGCAGCGACATTGACATGGCAACACCCGAAACGATGAACAGGTACTGAGTATATACTATAACGATTTATAAATAATCTAAATTTGACTGTTATATTATCCTTCTCGTCTTATTTAGAAATGTGGATTTGGCTACCAATTACACCAGCCTATGACGATGAGGTCATTGAATGTTAGTTGAGAGCTTGCTTATTTATTCTTGTTGCAACGTTACTGTCGGTTTGAAAGAAAAGGAAAAAAAGTTTTCAGACACAAATATATTTTTACATAATATACGTAAAACGTCGATTTTCTAGTATCTTATTGGCAAAGAATAATATGTTGCCATGAGTTATTTTCATGCCCCGCCATTGGATACGGCGGTAGGACATAAAGTGACACCCTGTCCGTCCTTCCGTCCGTTCAAATTTTGATCTCAATACATAATTCATGGATTTATTTCATATAAGCCCGCCCGGTTATCACAGTGGTTAGAGCGTTGGTCTACTGATCAAGAAGTTGCGAGGTCGAAGCCTGAGCGAGACTCGCACTGTCCATGACCAATTCGGCTTAAGATATTACATCCCATTTTGAATTGTCAATCACCTCTGAATTATGTGGGGTAGCTTTACTAGCTTGGTAGTACCTTACGGATAGAATGGTATTTAGTCTAGATAAATCCAGGGAAGCTGGTTAGGATGACTATCCGCTACGATATAACTGATATTATGTTGAAAATAGCGTTAAATCCGATGAAATAACTAAATAAATAAGAATGGTTTCATTTTCTACATGAAAGTGTGTGATAATAAAATACATGTCAACTTTGATTTCCGTTAAAAACCAAACATTTCACAGGAGTTATGGCCCCTTTGACTTAGCGCTTAGTGGAGGTATTCATGTCATCTGGTCGCATTCCTAGCCTGATATTGCTATTGTTTTAACTATGATCGGATGTTTCATGTGTACTCAAACATTGTCTTTAATAAAACCGACACTCATGTCGTCAAATCTAACAAAGAAGGAAATGTATTGCGCTTTCGTCAGCCTTGTATGTGTCATTGCGGTATAATTAAAAGTAAATGATCTAACTAAAATTGCTGTTTGGTTTGTTATACCATGTATATATGACACATTTAAGGTATTTTGTCCATCATTAGTTCAAATATACTCGACTGTCCAATTTGTGATTGCTCATGTTTATATAATCATAGAGCATACACATTGTTATACAAACAATAAATTCTTAAAGCATTATAAACATATTCACACAGACTAATTTTATGATCGCGAGCGTGGACACTGACTTGTTTACGCAATTGTCATTAATTAAATATCGATTTCGGAGCTCAATACAAAAAATGTCCGATCAGGTGAGAAATGATGACTTAATTAATTGGTTCGACATAGACGGTCACTTAATGGTTCGATATAGATGGTCACTTTACAGTTGAAAATCTATGTTTGGGACCGTTATACCAGGTTTTTACGACAACGTACCCTCAGACAACGGAGTATATTATTTTTGGAGACTTTATTTAAATATTTTAAATGCATCCCAGCAGATATTGCAACGTCTGATACATCGAGGTGATAGTTTCCCCTGATTTTAATTTTAGGGTGGAAACAAGGACTACATATAGAGTACCTCGTGCATCGTGAACTGTAGAACCATATGACCAGATTCATGAAACATCAACGGCTTGTATTTTTGATGGAGTAGATGATCACTTTAGTTTCGGGATCAGTTAAGTCAAAATAACAAGTTCGTTTGATCTGAAACTTCAAAAATGTTACATAGGCCACATTCTAGTATTGAACTGCCGGATGCGGTTTTGCGACGTACAAACATTTAACTTGTTATAGCTGTTTGCGAATAATTAGTTTGGCTAATCCTGGCCATTTGATTGGCTAATGGTGATTTCGGTCACTTTTGATTGGTCAATCATTGGACTGGCTATTCGTCGCGTTACCTGCCATGTTTGACTGAATCTGTTCGTCTAACGTAAGTAAGTAATGTAGATGTTAACGTGGCATAATATTCGGGAACATCATTAGATGTAAGTTTAATGTGGTTGGTATCATATCAGACTATGGTGGATTTGGTAGTATTTATGGTGTACTTTATTCCATTGATGTATTGTATGGTAATACCATCTACATGTGAACTATATACATGAATATATTCATTTGTCAAATACTCAAAATATGTGTATTATCTATAACTTGTAAATATGTTATACTCTCCATAATGGAGGAATGATTTAAGTATACAGTCAATATCTTTCATGAAAAAAATCAACTTCATATAAAAAACTTAAACCAATGCTTCTTGTAATTCGTCTAACTATAACGTTTTGTTATAGTTGTTCTTGTTAAACGTCTATTCGTCACTGTACACCATTTCATACTTTTGTATATATAAGGCTTGGTTTGGGTTTGAGTTGTAAGAAATGTTATGTTCTTCCGTAGCCTAACCATTCTGCATACATCCACATACATCGGATGACCTAAATGCGCATAAAATGACGACAATGATCGTCTTGCAACTCTGTATATTGGGATATTTGAATTCGACTGGCTTAAAATAGTACCAACAAGATAAGTCGAATAACCGATTTGGTACAAATATACAGTGTAAAATGTTCGCCGTTTTATTCAATTTTCTGGTAATCGAGGTCAATTATTCAAATTGCCTCACTTACAATTCCATTGAGAAAGTATTGAAGAATTTCATTGGGAATTCAACTAGAAACGACTAAACAGTCAACTGAATGAAATTATTCCAACTAACTGGACTAATAAACTTAATTTCCAAGTATTTAGAATGGCACGATTGACTGAATGGTCGTCTGACTTACGAAGTAATGTAACTGAAATGAATTTTTACATTTTCTCATCCGTTAATCTAAGCAGATCATCAAAATAACCACAGAGTGTAAACTGCCTATTATTATTTTTGAGTTTTAAAACTTTATTCAATACTATTTCAGTTATTTATTGGCGGGGAGGTAGACTTACCAGAGTTACTGGATTCCGTCCTGGCACTAACCCTGTACTCCACAAATGACTGTCAACTTCTCCGTACAAATCACTTGAATCAGTGATGGTGGACAAATGACGCCACGGAGAACAAGAGACGCCACCTAGAGTTCCGGTACAAGAGTTCTTGGTCCGTAGACCTAACGCTCTACATAACAGACTGAGCGGACGGACCGAACATAACTCAATAAAAACACACCATAATTTCCATTTATAAGATCGCTTTTATTATCTTTATCATTTAGTTACAGAATACCAATTACTTTTCGATATGTCCTGTTTATTTGTAATTTGAATATTGCTGGGCATATTGGTTTTATATTCATACATTATACGTATTGCGATAATACAGGTTTTAGCATTTGAAACTTGTTGAATGCATATTCAGTATTTTTTATTTATCAGCATTATCACGAAGGATGCTACAAAAATACGACAACGTAATTCAGAACATTTCATCTTCTTCCACCAGTTTACATATATATTTTAATACAGTGTAAGTAAAACATAAGAAAACTATAATAAATAGAGGATATTAAATGAGTGTGGATTCCATATTGAATTTAATGGACGAATTGAATAAACAGTATGAAGCGAGCCTCTGGCGAGCTTTATACAGTTTTATTGAACGAGTTCAATAAATTCAAGACGGAATCTACACGAATTTGATATTCTTTTTATCACATACCCTGAAAATACAGCGAAAACCAACATACATGTTTGACATTGATACTAATAACAAAGGAGTGACACATGCATAACAAGGCTTTTTAATCAGGAGCAAAAAATACATGTAGTTCCATTATGAAACATCATAAATAATAAATGCGTGAACATATCTAACGATATAAACAGTGTCTTTACTTACTCAAATTGTTAAAATTAATTTAACATTACCCCTGTGCAGTTATATATAAATTTTGTTGACAAACAGCGTAGGAATAATTTATGTGAATCGGCTCCGTATATTATATGCACAGTCGTGCCATATCGTTTTTATGGCACGGCCAAAACGGCACGGGTATGTAATAATATACATGTAACAAATCTATATATGAATGAAAGACAATCTCAACTTTTGAACAAAATATATCGATCCAGGGTGTAATATGTTGAACTGATTTAATTAAAGTCTAGACACTGAAAACTTCTATGTTGGACGTGAATGTCAATTTTTATTATTTTGAGTAATTACAATGCTCCCAATCTTCGTATTTATAAACAATTTAAATTGAAATTAAGTAAGCTTTAAAAAATCCAATTTTGATCGTCATGTTAGGGGAAAATGAAATTATTCGTTTAGATTCATTGTAAGTTGAAATAAAAGTAACTGCATAGAAATGTTCGGATTCTTTGTCGAATCATAATGATATTATCACAGATATTATACTGCATGGGCGAAACGCCGTTTTGCAAGAATTTTTCAGTTATATAAGTCGGCCGATTCACTTAAGGTTTGCCAAGGGTTGCCAAACATCCCGAATTGAACATTTCAATACAGGCGCGTACTCTCCATAACCCTAATAGGATTCCATAGCTTCATATAATTATTGAGTATATTCAGTTTAGAAATACAGGAATTACATGTCTATAAACCATGTTGACTGTGAATCATTCAGTATGAATTTTAACCTGTAATATTAACGTTTTCGCCACGAAGAATCAACATAGGGAGGGGGGGGGGGGGATTATTAAAACGGGGGAGGGAGTTTGAAAACGTTTTAATGTTACCGGGGCCGGTACAATGAAAACGTTTTTAAGTTACCGGGGGTAACCTGAAAAGGGGGGAGCTTGAAAACGTTACACCGGTTTCTAGTGACAGGGTAAGTTAGTACGGATTAGATTATAGTTCAGCAAAACTTGTTAAGTGAACTGGGTCGGCATATATGTGGCTGAAAACTTGTTGAAAAACGGCGTTTTACCCAAATAGATAAATAAATTACAACATGATTGTATTATATATTTTCCCGAAAGAAATTACAATTGATTGAACAGCCTGTGACAATGCACCATTGTCGAATTTAAGATGCAGGTACAGTGACCATAGTGCCCGACAACAAACAATAGCGCGAACTCGTTACACACTTTGTATCAGATGTATACTATCATTATTACGTGATAGGAATTCACTTGAAATTCCGGTGTTTCAACAACGTTTTCTGTTCTATATATATATATGTAACATGCGAGCAAAACGCGGATATCAAACTCTTATTGCTTCAGCCATCGATTTAAATTATTTGGGATGTCAGTTACGATGAAAACTGTACTAAACATCTTCTATGTGGGGTTTCGCCGCTGAAGTAACCGTAAGTTAACTAGTCAGATTGCACTAGTCTGGTCGTTTCTTATCCTAATATACAAAGTATAGTAACGGAATTGTCAAAAACGTAAAATGCAAGGGTACATTACCTCAATTTATAAAACTAGATAACGCAAAATCCGTCTCAACTTACAAGTAGAATATGGAATTCAAAGTGTAGAACAACTGTGTACGATATCACAGGTATTTGTCTGTATCACAGTAAACCCCCGATAACGGGAACTCCCTGAAAATTGGCCCATATTTCAGAATATGAAAACCATTATTCTCTGAACTTAAAATGATCAAATTTGCATTCAGACTACAATACTCGAACACGTAAACACTCGTTCAAGACGATACAACAGTAACTGTTTTACTCATCATTAAAGTGGCGGGCATCGCTACGAACACGAGACAACAGTCGATTTACATTGGCTAGGTCATCACTTGAAAATGGAGTTTGCTGCCCTACGATGCCGCGTCAAAGTAATTGCAGAGTAAGATAGCCTGTATGCTTGATGTTGTCTGGTTTTGCTGGAAGACAAAGTTTGCGTTTGCTACGATGCCAAAGAGAAATAATTAAAAAATGTTCTAACATTTATGTAGTCTGGTTTCAGATAAAATAAAATTCGCATAGTTGACTGAGAGATAAGATAGTTGAAGTCTACATTCATGTCCACTGTGACCTTATCATCATATTTCTATCTTCTTCAAACTGTTATTGCACCAACGCCAACACGATAACGAAGCAGCAACATCGGTGGCTAGTCTGTGATTGTATGACTAGATTCTAGATGTTACGCTAAGTCTCCAATACCTCTCATAGATACAGAGCATGAGCGATGGCGGATATGAATCAACCAACAGTGTGTCAGATTCAGGAACAAGAGTGTAAGAACAACGAATAAGTTGTGTCAAGTGTGATGTTATAGAGCCTGTGTATGTTATGCGATCGTGCACGAATGTATTCATCAAAGTCATGTGTATAAGCTTAGATGTCTTCGTAGCAATCGTAATCGTAGCACAGGTTGAACACAAACTCATCAGCACTGTCTCTTTTCCAAAGATGCGCGACTTATAGCTACCGATGTCTGCTTGGCGAGATTCATAGTAATCTTCATCTAGTATTGGGATTAACTCGTATATCAATTATAATTATCAATGAATGACAATACGTATTGACCCAACAGATTAACAATTACAGTGAGAATATATTCAAGGAGTTCACAAGAGATTCCACATGCAATATGTTTTATCTTTAGTTTCACCCTAGACTTCAATAACCATATAACAACCCTTAAACAAAGTGCTAAGATAGAATTAACATACACTTAATGAGATATTTATGTTGGTAGAAACGATTTGTATTGAACTGTACGAATCTCAATTGCTTCCGTATTATATCTTTTAGACTAAGTGCATGTAGTCCGAATGGATAGAATTCTTGCCACGACGGAACTCGATATGGAATAATGGTGGTTCCATGCACTGTTAATTAGTCTGCGCTTACATTATCCATAGCATTAGAATTGTCATTTCAGGTTTGTTTTGTAAACACAATTACCATTACATGCAGGAAGTATAGTATATTCTGATAAATCAGATTTAGAAACATTTCCTTACATAAGGTTGAACAGGAGAAGGATGATGGATTTTCAAGATAATTTAGTTTTTTTGGTCATTTCGTTTTTAGACAATGTCTAGCCCAACACTGTGTGTAATGCGGGGGCTTTTCTGACCGAGTAGATTTAATCCTTGAAAACGTATCACCAACCCCTCATAATCTGGTTCCTAGCTTCTACTCTAAACAAATAGAATACTCTTTGTATAAAAAGAGGCAGGTAATACTGACTATAACCTCTCACCACTGTTAGTTCGAATCCGACCCGGAGCCGAATTTCACCAGTGCGTAAACTGTCAAGCTAGCTAACGGAAGGTCGGTGGTTCTTCCTGGCTACATGCATGGGACCTTACTCGGCTGTTAAAGCTGAAAAGGATCGCCAAATAACAATAGTTGACTGTATATATGTTCACTTTGCTTGATCTTTTAGGGCAAATTCAGTTGAAGTGCCGTTCGCTCTAAGTTCTAACGCACAAAACGGAATTCAAATTCCATATAGTCAAATAAACACCTGAAACATCATGGGTGTACAGGACTTTAATTATACATGTTTGTGAAACTTTGATTAAATACCATGGCAATATAAAACCATCCCATTGTATAGACCATGGATTTACGGAGACAATGTTTTATATCTTCTATTGTGTCGACTTCACAATAAGCCCATCGAACTATTTAAACCTTGGCTTTATGTGTTTTCTCATATTATATGCGTAACTTGATCAATATCTACATAAATATTCATGTGATTTTTTCTCGTATTTATAACATTTTTTCCGATGTAGAATATGTACGAAAAAATATCTGGCCTGTTCGCGAAACTATTTAACTAGTACTCAATATTTTTCGCTACTTCTTTTATGCCTAATCTCTTTCTTCTTAAAGATTGTACATGATTTCAAAAGTGAGAATTTACTATCTGTCGAATTCGCACAAAAATTCAAGAACGCCAGATGACGTTTAATATATAGTATTTTTGACATTCAGAGTATTACCACATGTAACAATCATGTCACAATTCAATGATATATTGACTTGTTGATAGTATGCACCGTTGTTTGCTATAAAGGGAGACAACTTCTTAGATATATAGAAAATAGCCAGTGAGTAGTTATCTTCTCTTACACAGAACTTGATACAACAATGATAATATACTACTGTAGTACTCAAATCACCACCTTGGGGCAGAAAATCAGTTCTACTGTTGAGGTGATCTCGTTATGAAGTCTGGTTATATTGAAAACGGTCCAAAAACAATTGGTCTTTCTAATTTGGTTGTCTTTATACTAAAATTGTCGCTAGATCCAATTTGCGAGTTAATCGAATGTCATTGGAGCATCGTATTGCTCGACATAATGCATCACATTTTATAATTGGAATGGTATGTATGGTACATACACTCGTTTTAGATATATGGTATAGCTACATATACTTGCAGAGAAGCCCATAGTCATACATACTTAATCTGCGGTGAACTAGCATGACAGTCATACATTTTACTAATGTATTGTTGTTTACCATATATTTATATGTATATATATATAATTATATAAATTAAAGTTAACTATATACATGGTACAGAACGGTTCATATGACGCATAGACAACAAAACAAACCCATGTTGACCGAGGAATTACAGTCAATTGCCTCTCAACAAAGTTTAAACAGACTTGCACAGCAACATGAAACGGGAACTAGTTAAACAATTACATGGGGGATGCAGATAATGTAGAACTTAGGTCCGCATAAAATTTCATGCGCGCCGAGCAAGTGACGGCTATGGACTACTTATCTACAGCTACAATGTGTATTAGTTTAACGACTCGACTTTTTTATTTCAAAGGGAGACAATTTCGTATGAATTCATCAGATAGTATGTGTAGTTATCTCCCCTGTATAATAATACGTCAAAATAAACTGGTTCCCGTTGACTTATGTGTACAAAGCCGCACTGCAACATGGAATGGGAACCAGTTTATCGGCAAAAACCTAACTTTCAACAGAGAGTAAGCAACTTCTCCACTTACGGAGGAAAATCGACTTTTCTCTCTGGGTAAGACCTGGGTCCGTATTCACAAAGCATCTTAAGATTTTCATTAACTTAAGTCGAAATTTTTACTTAAGTGTAAATGTTTTTCATAGTAAAAATTTGTAAACTAGTCATCAAAAATGTGAAAATGAATTATCATTTTCATAATTGGCATCTTTAGAACAAAGATAAAATCATATTATTGTGCTTTCCTCCTTTATATTAGTACAAAACAGTTAAGGAAAAAGTCGAATTTAAGGAAAAATATAACTTAAGTTAAAAAATTACTTAAGATACTTTGTGAATACGGACCCTGCTGCGACCGCGATTCGAACCCGCTCTAACCACAATACCAGGGCCGCGGTTTAGTATGATAATCAATGCTCGATACGGGCGTGATGAATTAACGATTTTAATGATTCATAACATGGTACTCTGCGATGGTGTTTATGTTGTTGATAATAATGATCGACTGTTGTTTTAAATAATACGTGGGTCCAAATTATTTTATCATCGACCTTATCTTTGCAGTAAATCATCTTGATTTACAGAGTTTTAGCTCTTAATGTCAAAACTAGCATTATTATGGTAGTTATTTAGCTATTTATCGAAAATAGATTTAGATTATGTTGTAAATACAAACTAAAACTAATACTACATACAAAGTCATGTACTTTCAATACCCAAATTACATGTCTTACACAATCTGCAATATATTTAAGCCGAAATCGAAATCGAATTAGCATGACTAGAGTCGAGAATTATCCTCAACACTAATCTATCGCTGAAGTGAAATGTGTTTTAATCTTCAAATAATATGCCAAACTGCAAACAAAAAATCGTCTATAAGAGGGAATAATAGCTGTAGTTTATATGTCCCAGATCGTAAAAAACTTGCGATCAAATTTAGCAAACATAATCCTGGTTACGAATGCATTTTCATGTCCCATGTTAAAATGTTAAATCCCTATGAATGCAGATAAAGGAAAGCAAACTTTAAACTATGTGACATCTTTTATACCTACAATTTTATTATTTAAAGGGGCATATCCTACAACTTGGTGCATTTAGAATTAAGGCAAAATGATGATAAATTAGAAGCTTGTGAAGAAAAAAGCCGATGAAGAACGTTTCAGCCAAAAATTCATCCAATTAAAAATAAAATCATAAAAAATAATGTATTAATGTGACACGCATACATTCAGTCATGAAAATGTTTGGGTGGAAGTGATTTATTATTCATAGCTATGATTTTTGCGGCTAGTACCTAAACTAGTCATTTTATGACCCAAGTTCTTCTTGCATTTATCCATTATATATTGTTTTACATATACATCTAGCACATTTTTACACTTTCACAGAATGTTTGTCAGTTGTAGGGTATGCCCCTTTAAACTCAATGAAACAGTGATTTAACCATGAATATTAATTAAGATAATTATACACTTTTAATAAGTAAGACGTGATTTTTTTCGTAATTAACCAAAAACAGGTGGGGGATCCTTTCATCATAAATAATACGATTAGAGTTTAAATTGTAACTTAATTATCAATTAAGTCAAATTCTCTAATTAAAATATGTGTCAGATACCACCATGTGACTTATCATATGTGACGTGGTTAATGTGCTAAGACTTGTCTTTTGTGGGCCTTATTGGTGCCATCCAAATGACTTTATCCAAGTGAACAAATAGCGTTTTTGGAATTTAATTTTTCAAAATCATGTGTCTTTGTTACTTATATGCCATGGCTCCCGTTCCCACGTTTGCATACTGTATTATCGATGTGGTTATATTATGTATGTGGTTATATCAAAGATGTGGTTATATCATTGATGTGGTTATATTATCGACGTGGTTATATTATTGATGTCGTTATATTATTGATTTGGTTATATTATTGATGTATCTGGCACCAAATTCGAACAGTAACCAGAGTAAAATTTATTCCGAGACACCTGACTTAATGGGTGAGGGTGGTCCATGGGGCCACGGGGCTAGCTTCGTAATTTGCCTTCCAAGCCTTCAGGCGCATGGGAGAAGGGACCACGAAATATGCAAAACAATAAAGGAATAATGCTGTGAAAATCGTTGTGCATTGACAAAAGAAAATGTTGTTTTACATGGATTCTGTGGGAAATTTGTTCTGACAATGTAACAGCTACTCTCGTTTTCGATCTAAATAGCTACTATTTCTGGTGAGCACTGTATAACAATTATTGTTTTTTTTCATTCATTCTTAACAAGACTACTGGTAGTACTATAGGTGTACCATGAATTCTACTCAAAGTGTACGAAATACGATGTCCCATCTATTGAGCACGTTGCAGTTAATGAACTAGTTCGCCAAATGTTGCGTCTCGCTCGACAAATCCTTCGACAATAGACGGTTTGTGTGAGATGTTTCCAATGTATTTAAGTTTGAATGGAAAATAAAATATTTAAAAACACAGAATAATCAAATGATCCTTTTAAAGAGATCTACACGCTCGAAAATGCCACAGTACCGGAGACAATCATTATAAACGATATGAATGTACTTCTTTGCTGCCTCGAATAAGGCCAAACCTGTGAATAAAGGCCTCCTTTGGTAAAGAGTAAAGACAAAATAATCCCTTTAATGACAAGTCTAAATTTTAGTGGCTCTTATTCTGAGATCATTTAGTTCTTAATAATCAAAGAATGCAATTGTTAAAAAATGGGATTTTTTCACAGTGTGGCATTTACGCGGAGATGACAGCTAGCACAGGTGTGACTGTATTTCGCAAGTTATTTGGAGTAGGCGTTTTTAGGAGGCTTTTGATGACTTCTTGTCAAGTCGTGTATTATTATCACTCATGACAATAGTTCTTTTGAGACAACTGATATAGTTAGGATTCGAGGATTATCATCATAGCTGATGCTAATGTGCCCATGTCGAAGAAATTTAATCTCTTAAAATTAGCGTAACAACGATTAAGTACAGATCAAAAATGCGTCAAGAAGGTTATTATCATACTTCCAAAGGCTTTCAAAATGTTATCACCCTGCATTTAAAGTGTGATATACAGCCGTATCATATGGTATAAAGGTGAAATGTAAACCTTTATTGCCTAATTTCACGCAGATTACGATTGGAGAATAGTTTTAAAGACTTTGAATTTGCGTAATGCTTTGTCTAGTGGTCTTTAAATTGTTAGGTAAATCTGGTGGAAGCCGTCTACTGTACCATGGTCGGGATAATAAAATAGCTTTAAGATATTTTAACAATAGTTACCAACATCAAAAATAAAAATTAAGACACAATGTAGATCTGAAAGAAATTCCTCCGGCAGGGGTGAAACAGACGGTCGAATCGAGTTACCGATTTGTTAACGCTGCTTTACAACAATATGTCAGTTAGGTACCGCTGCCGGTTCATCTAGACCGATTCCCTTGACTGTATTCTAACCACATGGAGCCAGCAACTTCTCTCCATGTGGAAGAAAATCGACGTGTATCAAGTCCAGTGCACTGAGCAATGAACCACGACCGCGGCCCTACAAGTACATGGAGACCATAACATAACTACAGTTTACTGACTTATTGCTTTGAAATTGAAAGTTCATAATTATGAGATTGAACAGTCACTCTTTCTTTTGTGACATACAATATTAAACGATGAAATTGGTGGATTATTTATTTCAAACTAAATGTTTGCACACAATAACTTATGTTATTATTTGGCATTTTGAAAATAATGCTCACACTAGTTCATTTTTTATATCAAACGGCCATGTTAATCATGTTTGACTTTGATGTATCGGATTAAAACAAGAAACAAACACACCATACGTATAATGGTAATCATGCATTAAGACATTTTACGTTTGAGAGGAAAATATTTATGAATGGATTACTGCAATCTGTTATGAATGAGTCTGTTCATTTATGTATTATAATTATACACGTCAGACATGAGTATATCATGGCTTCGTAAACGATTATGTCATGATGACGTATATTACTAAATCTACCTGCCATGTTGCCATAATAATGTTTCCATAAGATAAAGAATTGTTTTTTTTATTAAAAGGGACCTGCGTAAGTCGATTGGTCGTGGTCTGTGATCTGTAATATCTGACCCCTTTGCCTCTGTGAGTTCCATCCAGGATGAGTCTGGTTCCATTTGAGGGGAACTTGTCTAAGCACGTTCGGTTGCTCTACCACTAGATGTATCCCAGGAGTCCTCCACCGTATACTTGCTGCTTGAAAACTCGCCAAACGACCATGGTTGTTAAGACGATGTTATGTTGTACCCAAGTTTATCCATAAAAACTGATATTTTAAAGTAAAACAATAAATTCTTTATCATCACTATTTTGTTGTGATTTTCTATGTCAAGTCCTCTATCCAATGTTGCCGTTGATGCTGCTGATGCAAGTGCGGATGAGGAGTAACAGTATATGTTTTCTATGTTATTGTGAAAATACTGTTGCTGATGATGATGGACACGATTTATGTATGATGATTCATGTAGTTGTGTGTTGAGATTATTTGTGATACTGATGAAAAGGACTCGGTTAAGTCTGGTGGGTGTAATGAAATGATGACAATCCTGGATGTTATGGTAGTGACAGTAATGGAGTTAATATTGTTGTCAGTGGATATTTTACCCAACCGCTATAAAAGTAGGTGTGTGTGTCTGTTGTTGGAAGAATGACCACGGTGATTTGATTTTAATTAGCGGACACATATTTACCATTAACGTACGACCGCTCGCCAAACCAATCGATCAGCTTTGCACCCAGTAAGTTTACCAGATGAGCTCAAAACACAAAATATTGTAAAATGCTTGATACGATTGCCAAAACTTCAGAAAATATGAATTACAAGATCAAAGGAGCATGCTTACGATCTGCAAGTACAATTTGTCGCTCTTATGAATCTAAATACTATACAGTGACAGACATAATTGCAACACTTTCAGTTGCTTTGCCTCAGTAAATTACCGACAGGTGCATAATAATGCCACTTCCAGTGCCAGAACCAGTCGAGTACTAAAACATGATCAGTGAACAATACTTAAAAACAGACAGCAAAGATAACAATACAGCTGTCAGCAAAGTACATTACTGCATTAGTGCAGGAACCAAAACGTTTGATCTGTGCGTCTCTTCTCAACGTATGCATCTGTTTACGAGCAAATGCATTTGGCACACTGGCAGGCGCTTGTTGTAAGTGAAGAGAAAGGCGTGAGCCGTTGCTGGAAGTAACTAATTAAAGCTAGATTTGTCAGAAGTCATTATGGGGAAAACACAGAACAAGATAAACATCATCCCTTTCTCACATGCAAATGAAATTTCGATAAACGATTCTATGCATGCATGTGTCGGGTGTGTGTGTGCGTAAGTGTATTGTCATTGAGATTCGTTTGTGCCATCAATTTGTTTAGGCGTTTTTAGAAATACTGAAGACTTATGCATGTTTATGTTCTCCAAAAGAATATGATAATAATTCCATGTTTCCTAATCAGCTGAAATATTTAACAGTAATACATGTACATGTTACTATATTTATCAGTGGTTATAAATTATGTCTTGGCTAGCATAACGCATCAAGACACTTGACAAACTTTAAGAAGAAAATAATTTTATTTGACATTTACCTAAAATGCAAAACAATCAAAGATAAGCCATTTTGAAACCAACAAGAGTATGCATAATTTGATTCGAATTATTGGAGTGTATTCTCAATAATAGAAGTTTTGATTGACTGAGTCTGGGTCTCCTATTTCCAAACTTGGTCGTAAATTCTAATACCAGAGGTAAGATTGTAAACTTTCTGTAGTCATTCAAGAATGATGCTCAGTAGTTCTAAGATGTTGGATAGTTCTTATAGGCTTACATCATTTCTTCTATTAATACTACATGTATTATCTTTCAGGGCGTACTGCATTCCGTAGTAGAAAAATACACACAGTTGTTTTTATGTTTCTTACAATATTTACATGTTATGTACACATTCGTTTATTTTACTAGTTGGCATGTGACATGCCTCTACCTCACAAACGAGCTTTATTTTGAAAGAGATTGCCATCAAAACATACACGAAGCACATGTCAAAGTTAACGACTTATTTTCTTTGAACCAAGCTTCCATCTGATAAAGACAATCTCACACTGATCTGTGGCCCGGAAGCGCTAATAAATGTTAATCATAATATTCTAACGACTAATGATATAAGAAATCGTCATAGTCTTTTCCACAATCTGGTTTGAAAATTATGTTTGTGTGATTGATGGTTATCAGAAAACACATTGTTTCACCTTGTTCCACGAAGATAAGTTGGCAGAATAGAACTATACGGAACAGTTTTATGTTAACCTTCATAGCAATAAATAGCATGAAATGCCTAGACTGGTATCTTATAATGATATTACACCAGGAAAAAGTAGTCAAACATGTGAACAAAAGCCACCGTTTGGGAAAGAAAAGATGTGGCCTTTGTTGCCAGGTGGTCTTTATTCGGAGGTCATTTTGTTCTGAATAATCAGTGGCGGTTTTTAAAAGGACGACCTTAATTCACAGGGTGACCTTTATGTAAAGGTGACCGCTACCACTGGTTTTACTGTATCTAATTACAAAATATATATATAAGTGACTATTCTCAGCGGATCTGTATGTATACATCAACACGAATTCTAATTCTTGATATAACATTTGTACATTCGCGTTTTTCTCTCAAAGATTTTCTCTTCTACCTGCGATCACCAAAATTGGCGTCACCACCGTATTGTTTCTAAGTAGTTCATTTAATATCAACATCATATTATGTAGCAGTATTGAATGACATAGCAGTATATGTGTAAATAAATTGTTTGTGATATTAACCAGTCCGATTTGCTGATTTGTCGGTTGAGTTTCTGTCTTGCAAGCAGGTCGTGGGTTTGAGCAGCATAGTATACTGTGCTTTTTATCCTTCTACTATCTCTGATGCAGTGAGTATGTCAGTCTATCCTTGTAATTATAGCGCTAAGGTGAAGCAAAGGCTGGTTAAATATCAAAGCTTCAGGTTGTGGTAGTAAAATAATTTCTAGATACATGTTAAGAAAGGCACGAGTATTGCGGCAACATTGTATGTAGTATTTGTGTAAATATATTGGATGTGGTTTATACCAGTCCGATTAACTCAGTTGGTAGAGCATCAGACTGGCAAGCAGAATGTCGAGGGCTCCAGTCCCGCATCTGGTTCTTTATAATTAGTAATATTACGTATTTGTCCCTCTCTATAGTATAAATGCGTAAGATCCACAAATCAATAGCAACAATTCACCTCTGAGATAAATAAAATTGATAGCTACGTATAAAATCATTAGATAGCTACGTTTTGTTCCGTAAGTTTTGAATCAAAATTATTTTCATCCAGACAAAACAGAGCGCATGGTATTCCAGTTAAAGAGGGCTTACCAATGCTACTTTTAGAAACTGGACGATAATTCAGCCTCTATAGCCGTCACTCACTTGTCGCGCATGGATTTTTATGCGGACCAAAGTACTACGATTTTTCTACATCTACTACTTCCCGTTCCAGGTTGTGCGAGTCCATGAACGTTCAGTTGCCATGAGTACTTTCAGTACTTTGATTAGGGACTGACTGTCTTGGGATTTCGTGCTTTGAAAGGGTAGTGATCTCTGTAATATTCATTGACCTCAAACGGAAATGTTAATTGCCTTTTACGACATCTTCTGCGTTTTATTGCAGCTAGGTTGAAAACAGTACAGGTCGGTGCACTTGTTACGACCGGGATTGCATTAATGCGCACACGTGACAGTATGATTATATCAACACTTCTGGTTCTAATTAACTCAACAGTTGTCGAGTTTCAGATATTCTGTCACAAAAATTGTCAATACCAATTCAATTGCGATTTCCTTGACAATAGCTTTGGTGTCAAAATATATGGTGATAACCGAGCAGTTAAATAGACGTTATTCTAAGCCTTAATGGTCATGGCGAAATTATTCCGAATGAATTTGATTGACGCCGGCGAATTTCTTCTCATCCTCTGGACAATAAAATCAACACCGAATATCTGATTAAGAGTCGGGGAACGTACAGGGAAGATTTATCAGTGACAAGAGAAAACTGGATGTATGATACTAAGTCTGCCTCACAAGAAGAATACACTTAATTCAGTATACCATTTTTGCTAGATTTTACCAGGGTCACTTAAATAGAAGGGTCTGGTATCATGCTCTTCAGGCGCTTTACTCTGTATAAACATCAAGTCGTGCTGTCGATACTTATCGTAGAGCTTTTTCACGCGAGTATAGATAACACACACATTTTCAATTTATATTTTGTAAAAAAATATAGCAGAAAATTAAAATCAAAATCATTAAAAAACTGATCCAACTAAAATGTGCTGTAGCGGGAGATTATTATCAATGACGGAACCAATTACGAAAGTCCTATGTGCTAAACCCATAATGACATGTCAAAATGGCGACTTCGTCAAAAAGGCTAAAATTCATGTATCATTATTCTTAGCATCGGAAAATGTGAAAACAATAACTGTATGAGGCACTTCAACAACCTTTGAGAACACAAAAATTAATCCCGACTACATCACAATATAATCTAAGAAGGTTATATTTGCTTACGAAAAATGCACACTTTTTCGACAGTAATCTTGATCTGGGTTAACGAGTATTCGTCCATTCATGTACCGTCGGATTTCAACATAATTAAATGGATTTTATCCCAAGAAATTGATCAAATTAGAAGATATTTACCATCTAACTTTTCTTGAAGTTCTATACCAATAATATTATTAATAACTTGAGTATTTTAACTATTAGTTATGTGTTTTTCACAATTTTACAATGGCGGACATTCCGTAACGCGATCAACTCACGACGCGTTTATTAAACGTGTCCAAACCATTCAATTGAAATAACCTGATTTTACATATTTTCAGACCGATCCGTTCAGTGGCTTCACTCTATAGAAAAGTTTCCAAAAGAACAACACAGTTTTTCCGCATATAACATTTTATCCGATGAAATCATAGTTATTGGTTCTAGCATACTTCGACAGTTTAGCTATATTCCATATAAAGTTTCAAAGGGCTCAATTTCAACTGATCTATAAAATCGCACTCTTCTGTGTTTTACTGTATGCAATCATAAAGTGGTATTAAAAGAAGGTACGATTGTCTAATGACGATTTCCCACAATTACAACCAAGTCATATACTCTCTCGATATGAGATAATTCAGTAAAATTGATTTGAGTCAGTTAATGGGACTTTGACTTTTGACTCAAATGAAAATAGAGTTTTGAGACTTAATTTGCACGCCAGAATGCTTGCATGACTAATGCGTTCTTAGTAACTGAAGAAACAAATAGTAACATCTCTGAATGGTCAAAGACACACAATTTATAGACAGAAAAAAAAAACACTTGAGTTTATTATTGAGTTTCTACTCAATTTTGTTTTTGAAACTAGGGCCAGGCTGTTCATTTATGGGTCATACTTCAATTAAACATGTTTAATAATTGGTGTAAAAATCAACACAAAGAAAAGAAATTCAAAAAAGATTTATACTTTGTTTTGAAAACGAACAAAAACAAAGCACGAGTTGTAATTTGTCTGCACAATAATACATAAACATGACAGTATCTAGTTGGTATACTGAAGTTCACATCACGGCGAGACTAATTGCCTAAATTTGCCATGAACCTGTTTGTCTCAAATAGTTTATTACCATTCAAATATATTATGTAATTGAACTCATGAAAGCTACTTGCTGACACAGTAATTATTAGAATTAAATGTTATTTTCTATATTTTTAAAACAAAACCACAACAAAAGGATCTTGTGCGGTAAAGAGTACTTTTTCTCTTTCAACTTATTTTGTATGTATTTATTCCGCTCCGATAGTTAATGATTTAAACGATAAAATGTCAAATACGTCATTTACGCATCCCCTCGTAAATTTTAACATGTTATAAACATTCCGCATCTTGACAAAGTTTTCTTTTCTTTCTAATATTGCCCATTGTAATTCAAACCGTTTAGAATAACATTTTTTTAATAAGATATGCATTTTATTTAATGCAATCTAACATTCCCACGAAAATGCTACGCTGCTAAGAAAAATGATCAATGTTAAAATTTGTCATGCACGAGTTACGATGATTTCACTCCAATTTCAAACAACAAAAAACTAACATTGACAGTGTCAAACAGATCTTTGAATAAAAAGCTGCTCTTCACACGAGCCACGACCGTGGTTCAGTGGTTATTGTGCTGGACTTCTATCCTGGCGATACTGGCTCGATCCCCGTTTACGGCTTCTTATACCCTTCAATGTGAATAATGTCGATTGTCAAGACATGGGGCAGAATTCAAATAATGTATCAAAGTTGAGTTTATGTTACAGCCAGAGGACATGTCATACAGAGATGTTAACCAATCGTGTCTTATGAACGTCTTTGTTGGTCACATTGGTGAGATGCTAGAGGTTGCAAGTCATATATTTTAACCATTTGACCACGGAGGCCCAATAAAGTGACATACTAGTAGTGATATATCATATACATTTTCAAATGTATGAAACGTGTATGAAGGTAATGCTACATGGCCCTCTGACTAGTAAAGGCAATCTCCTCGGACACTGTGAGTTCGAATCAGACACTGGGCAATACTAATCATGTTAAGAAACCGTCCATCTAACCTAAATAAGATCGTAGGTTCTACCAAGAGGCCGGTACGATCGGTCAAACGGAAGAGCTGTCGGAAGAGGCAGAGCTCTTCCAAACTGTCCGATTGGTCGTCTTCTAATTTTAGAAGCTCTTCTATCTATTCCGCCTGATGGTTAGAAGTGGTGGAAGAGACATTTGTCACACGACCAAACAGCATTGTTTACAATGTCAGAGTGTGCATTAGTTTATCCACACGGTTTAAAGAATATTAGTTTCACGGTTAGTCTTAGGTTTACCCAAAATTCAGATGCAGACATTTCGGCTGCAATTGCTTCGATCGTGTATCTCTTCTGAGCTCTTCTAACCGGCGTATACTCTTCTTACGAGAGTCCAATCGAACCGGCCTAAGGTGAACGCCATTTATAAGGATTGCATTCATATTTTGTTGAATGAATCATTTATAAATCATTCACCACGAGCTAGTCCTGAATTGTGTATTTTGGAATTTGTAAACATGAAAATTTAAATGCTATATAATCATAGAAGAGAGAGAGAGTAATAACAATATCCCCCCCCATTTATGATATAAAGTCAAATGTAACTTGTCCGGGTCCTACACTTCAAAATGTTGTATGGTTGAAAGTTGATATTAAAGTAAATATTATGTTTGAATGTCAAAATTTATTTGGATCAAGTACCTCTAACTTTTTTCATCAGTCTGTCATTTAAAGTTTGTATTAGGGTCCGTTATCAATTTGTCTAATGACCTTGTTTTTTTGTGCGACATTAAATCCCAAACAAAAGCAATACATGCACGATATCGTTAGCCCCTTATACGGGCTTCGTATCAGTGATAATCCCTTGCATTGATAAGAATTGATTTCAATGTCACGAAATTATGATGAGTATATACAAGTATTTTATTAGAGGTTAAGGTAGTGATTCATTAAGGAATGGACTTACCTGCTGTGATGGAACTTAACAATCATAATATCGCTACATGTAGCATTTTAATAATAACTGTTTTATTTGCGTAAACTTGATGCTGTGTTACCCTCTTTTATAAAAAGTAGCTTATTCAATGATACATATAAATGCGCCTGAAATATGGGACTCTTCAAACATATGCGATGAAATATAACAAAAGTAAATGCATTCATTTGATTCTGTTTAAAAAAGAACGCTCAATAAGGGGCGTTTAATAAAACATCCATACTTTGTAAATTTAGTTTTGTATGTTTGTTTAATAACAGTTAAATACATGACTATAACAATACATAAATTCATCTTTTATATGAAGTTGTTTATCCGTCAACCCACATTTTTTGTGAAGGTAAGTATTTATTTTGGAATGAGTCATAATTACACATGTATTATGTTTCGCTAACAACCTTTTAGAATAAACCCAAAAGAACAGACATTAAATAAAAAATCAAATTACAAACAACTGGCGATTATTGTTTGAACTGGCCTGCTGTTTTCTATATCAATTATGTTCAGTTACAACAGTTTCCGAAGCATTACTGATGATCAAAATAGAGGTTTAATAATTTTGATACATTAAACTTGCTTCAATTAATCATTTGAACCAATGAAAACACTGTTTTGAATACATTGTTTCTAGTTATGCACTCGACAGATGAAAGATTTCAAAATACCGGAAGTAAAATGCCTTTACGTACATACGGACCATTAAGTCCCGGGTTTACGTTTCACCGACCACGAGGTTTTACATCCTACCAGAGGTCAATTATTTCCTCTGAAGAGGTCAAACATTCTTTTCCTGTCAACAACATCTGCTGTTGCCATCACATTAGGTATGTTTAGTATGATTAGCTCTCACTCCCATGTACCGTGTCGAGATAAATGGCCCTTCGTGTTATAGCTTGATAATTACTGTCAGATCAAAACTGGCTGTACCATCTCAGAAGAGTGGGCTGCAAGCTCTTCAACTGCAGTGATGGACTACTGATGTTCAACTTGTGGACGCTACTACCGTACCGGGATCGAACTGACAAGTCACCTCCGGACAAATAGAATACAATAAACTGCGTGAAGCCATGTCGGCAGACGAACAACACTGTCGTATGTTTACAGGAACATTTACCTCGAAGTTCGAGTCTTCAGGGACGTATACGTACCGTAGAAAGATCTTAGAAGCTTGTTTATTTCCAAACATCGAAACGTACTAGCGTAGTCTTGTTCAGGTGATACTCTATGAACGGTTTTTATTAAATAGTTCTCCAACACAACACGTGCGAGGGATGGTCATTGATAAACAGGACTATCGCGCTCTTGGAAAAAAACTAACGGTCAGCTAATTGTGAATAACTAAGCATCATTTGAGATTTTAAACCTCTATCCCATCTGTTTGACTGTTAATGAATTATGTCTGCATTCCGGCAATGACGACATGTATAACCGTGGTAACTTGAGTCGGGAGCACCATACATATACTAGTACATGTAATGACACTAATACAATTACTACTATTATCTGCTTCGCTATCCTAAAGAGCTTAGTTGTAACTGGTGTCTTTATACAAATGCATGAGTATTCTACTCTAAGTTCTGCAAATTGGTGTAGTATCAAATGTGTATTTAAGAATGTTTTTAAATGATTTAGTGCGTACAATAATCACAAAGGCTTTGGAAAATTATATTAACGAAATAATTTCTATGGCAACTGTTATTATTACTAAAAACTCAATGACTCACGTTACAGTATTTCATTCTTCTGTCCGAAACAATCACCATACAATACATTATGTCTAAGAAACTATGCTAAACCTTTCACTAATGTATAGTTCCAGGGATAATGACCGAGAGGTGCCGAAATAATTGGCACGTGCAGATTGAAATACGCTATAACCCCACAGAAGTAAAATAAACAATGTAGAAGTGTCGGAATACGAGACGTCTCTATAGAGGGTTACACTGACCAAAGTCAGTCAGACGGTAGTCTGTGTGAGAAAACATGATTTATTTGTACAATTTTCATTTCATGTTCATTTCGTGCTATACTGTACAAGATTAGCATCGAATTCATTCGGCTTTCATGGTCCACAATTATAAAACTTGAGATCGGCAGTCTCTCTATGTTCAAATCTCATAATCGTTCTCAACATATAAAGTTCCATAGGATCTATATTATACAGGGCGCGACTGTGTATACATTTTACATGGCATTACATAGTTTCATTTAATAAATTGTGCTCCAAGGACAGTTTGAAAAACGTGATGCCTTAATAGACTTGAATATATTAAGAGAATAATGTAAGCTGAGCGATCGATCTGTAAAAGTTTTATAACATTGGTCCCTTAAATATTTCATACATTCATTATAATAAAATAACACGAGAGTTATCTCTGGTTTCCATGGTAAGACTCTTTACCCCCCACACAGTGGCCATTCTGAAAACGAAGTATTGGAATAATGCTAATGCAATATACAATAATTTATGAGGTATTATCAGGAAACAGGAAATCAACTTCTTTAACAAGGGTCACTAATTGGATTCTAAGAAAAAATATAATTATTGGTAAAAAGAACAATTACGATTGCTTTTGGCATTTTTGATTTAGCGTCAGTTAGTGCTCTGAATTGGCCTTATCACCTGACTTAAATATCAGACCAAAATCACCACTCAAATCTTATTGTTAAAAGTGATCAAACGCGAATGGTTAGGTGAAGTAGTGTCGTATTGCCACGCATTGCCATGTAAGTCTAGTATTCGATCATTGTAAATAGTAGAAATCTGATCAGTATGTTACATTTATTGCGTTGCGCCTCAGCATGGGTCATGAAACTGAAAGTCACTGGTGAGGTAGTAGTGAACAGTGTTGGTGGTAGTGAATAGATGCGTGTAACAAAGTGATACAATGTAGACGTGAAATTGCTGAATTATAGACATGTAATGCCATCTCGTGTTATCAATTAATGCTATTGCTAAACTTTATGTATTGTTTTTACATTTAAGGATTTCAAACTCTAATGGAAATTCTAAATTTAGAATCATTTATTAGACTTTTGTCTTTTCCGAATGGGCGTCATTGATTGCCATAATATGCTCACTTATGAAATAAGAGGTCCTGAGTTCAATCCCGGTCGGAGCCTATTACTTTTTTTAGTATTTTTTTCTTGATAGAACATTTTTACTCAATTAATTAGCTAAGATATCAAAGCGAAAGCATGCTTGTGTTTAAAAATATGAGTAAACATACAAGCTAGTTTAAAGCAATTTAGAAAACCTGATCATGTATCACATTCAAACTGTTATAGCCGAAAATCTATCTGGTGAAAGTGTTTTATATTTTCACATCTTGTTTATATATCTTTGAAGATATCTTATAGAATGCCCCCCCCCCCCCCCCACACACACAGGAGCACTGGTTATTATAGTTGTTTGAACAAATGTGCAATTTTAGCTTCTGTGAAAATAAATGTCTTACAGTTTCTAAGAAGGAATAAAAGTAATGAAATCTGTTACAGACCGAAATCCTTAATAGCTGCACTTGTCTTAATTTCGTTTTAAAAAATATTTCTTTCATATATGCCCTTGTTCGCTCTGTTATATCATCGACCACATTATTCAGCTTATCTACGCGTTATGAAGTAAGATTTTTTTTTCTAGGTATGCGTCTCCATCAATGTTATTTAAACTTTCCTAAACCCCTAAAAAATATTGATATGTTACGATGATATAATATGCAGGCCTATTAAAATCGCTGATGTGTACACTTTTCAATGTAAACAAAGGGAACGATAAATAGATAGCACGTACAGAGGACAAAGTTATTTTCAGTAAAGTTCGGCTATACTGCTGGTGGGATTCGTATGAAAATTTACAGGAATGATCTTTACTAAGGGAAGTTGCACATATATCAAAGGTTTTACTGTTAAATGATTTTTAATGAATTTGTGGCCTTTTAATTTTTTATACATAAAGTCAACACACAGCCTTCATCTTTAAAACTGCTAAGGAAATTTCAGTGAAAATTCACAGGAATGTTTGTCACAAAGCTTAGTTATGCAGTGTTATTATTTTACCTATTAATACGATGTACTTACATTCCAAGAGTATATACAATGCGACACAGTATGTTTAAATTTACAAAAGTACTAAATGAAACGAATAAATGTAAACTTAATATTAGCAGCTATATGTACGTAGGCTATTCTTTTCTTACTTTTGATTTCTGACAATTATTTTTACTTAATTAACGAAATTGTCACATTTACAAATTTAGCTAGGTAATAACTGTACTGTATTGGTAAATTGATGATTTTGTTATGTTCTGTTACATTTTATGTTATTTTCAATGTTTGTAAAATGTTGCTTATAGTTCACGTTCATGTAAGTCCATATAAGTGTATGTTTATGTTTATTTGACGATGGACTGTAATGCTTAAGTCTTAATAAAGTATATGTTCTGTTTATGTATGCCCAAAGTGTATGTGTGATACATTATGATAGTTCAGTGTCAGTTCATTTCTGCACAATAACAGTTGATATACTTGATTAATAGGATTAATATATTATGGAAAAATATATAATTGAGTTCAGATTTATTTTACTTAAAAAGTGTTGATCCTTTTTTGGTAAATTGTATATGAGATTGTAAAATTAATCAGTTTGAATGCTGTTTGCCTGTTATCTTTACCCCATTGGCCACGTTTCCCCTAAAACATGTCTTCAGATGTAAACAAACCATACATTGTTGGCCACCTTTTCCCCTACACCCCTGAATCCTGAAATAAAACAAACCATTATATTATTTGGTAACATTCATTGTCACTTTGCCCCCTCTGGGCGACTAAAAAATATGAAGGTAAAGACGTAAGTATTGACTCAGAAATATGAAGATAAAGATTTAACTCAGAAATGTGAACAGTATATTAAAACTAAAAACAATGAACAGAAAGACGTAAGTATTAACAAAGAAATATGAACACACAGAAATATAAACGCACAGACGTGAGTATAAGCTCAGAAATATGAACATACAGCCGCTACTTTGAACTCAGAAATATGAATGCTATTTTATAAATAACTTTCATTGATAATACATGTTTATGCATATTGTGTAGTTTTGTTTATGTATTATCTTATAATACAGATTTCATTATGTTGCCTTTGACTGTTGTAAAATACTTGATCCACATACATATTTTATAAGTTTCATGTCTGCGTAGATGCTATCATCTACATGCTCTGTTTTTAAGATTAGCAATGCTTTGACATTGCTTATAGTTGTGTTGATATATATCATTGTGTGTGTTGAAGTCATTATGTTAAGTCTTTATTGAATTTTTTTTAACACTTTCCTTTTTTCTGATGTTTAAGAAATTTAACTCACCATTGAAGATATTATATCATTGATTATTACTTCAAATTATTATGTTGTATGATACTGACTGCATGAATGTTGGTATCCTTCCATCCACATTGCAGAATATCTTAATGTCTTGAAAATCCTTTAAATTCTTTTAACTTGTAACGTGTATAAAATAGGTATATCTGTACACTGAATACATTTTTGTTGATGTATACAATGAATATAGAGAATAAACCAGACTGATTTGTCCACTGGAAAGTAGTAGTTATGGTGTGAAGGTGTGAATGTTATACCGTATAAGGTTTTCTATAGTTTGCGTTGATCCCCGGGGCACAAATATTACAATATGGACGTAAATTAAAGCGTGTTTTTAATTTTAGGTATATATCTATTAAATTGTTCAGTATTTTCTTACTCAAATAAAACTAAGTTGCAAATAAAACGACGTGTTATTCTTACGGTACCGCTTGTAAATAAAACGACGTGTTATTCTTACGGCACCGCTTGTAAATAAAACGACGTGTTATTCTTACGACACCGTTTGCAAATAAAACGACGTGTTATTCTTACGGCACCGCTTGTAAATCAAACGACGTGCTATTCTCACGACACCGTTTGCAAATAAAACGACGTGTTATTCTTACGGCACCGCTTCTAAATAAAACGACGTGTTATTCTCACGACACCGTTTGCAAATAAAACGACGTGTTATTCTTACGGCACCGATTGTAAATAAAACGACGTGTTATTCTCACGACACCGTTTGCAAATAAAACGACGTGTTATTCTTACGGCACCGCTTCTAAATAAAACGACGTGTTATTCTCACGACACCGTTTGCAAATAAAACGACGTGTTATTCTTACGGCACCGATTGTAAATAAAACGACGTGTTATTCTTACGGCACCGATTGTAAATAAAACGACGTGCTATTCTTACGGCACTGATTGTAAATAAAACGACATGTTATTCTTGGAAAACACTCTTTTCTATAGTTCTGGTGGCTATAGTCCAGGCATACACCACTAAATTTGTTTTAGTTTCAGAGTGATTTCAGGGTTAGGGTTTAGTGGTGTATGCCTTGGACCATAGCCACAGTGTGGACTATAGAAAAAACGTCGCACCCGTTTCGGAATTTCACTACTTTCGTTCGGCTTCGATTCCCTTTTTGAGCAACGATATATTTTTTCTGCGACTAGCAGCAACTTCTATAATTGTTCTAAATCAGTTTTCATGTTGAATGTAAGGTGATTGAAATTATATGCATTGTATTTGTTCTCACACAATTTAATAATGATTTTTTTAGTACAATTATACCTACATGGGACACATTTTGCCCTTGAGATTTTCTGCGTATTGACAACAGTAAAACCTCTATATAACGACCACATGTTCTCAGACTGGTTTTCGATATTTCCGATATACTGTCAAACCTGTGAACCAATGCCACCCTAGGAAAAGACAAAATGCTATCTTTATTGACAGGTGGTATTGTTCGAAGGTCATTTTGGTCTTGATAATCAATGATTGTTTTTTTAAAGAATGGCTCTAATTCACAGGTGGTCTATATTAGGAGATGGCCGCTGACAAGGGGGTTGATTGTATTTCAATTTGATAATTAGACCATCTCAACATTAAGAACAATGATTTGATCCCAAAAATCATAAAATAATTAAATTGCAAATACGCTGCATTATTTCCAATGCTTTCAAAATCAGCAGAATCCTGCAATATATATATCTCCACCTTTTATCAAAACTGCAAAGTCTGCAATGTTTATTTATACAACAAGTGGTACTATTTTTCACGCGGATGTAAGAGGCGTCACGTAATTGTTAGTTGAAAAACAATCGTGAATATACTATTACGTACACTGCTTTGGAAATATTTTAATAAATACAAACGTAATATGATTCATCTGTTTTAGTTTTAGAAGTAGCCTATTGTTTCTCAATTAGAATAATCGGAGATGTGGGTACTCCTGTCTCCGAACTTAACTATTGATATTAAACTTTATTGGTACTGCTTAAGAAATAAAATGATATATGTCCCTTTGAAATAAAGGCAGTGAAGGGATTTATGACATAGATATATCTCAATTTTGGTTATTGTAAAGGAAACTTAATTAGACGTTTAGTCTATGATCAAGCGTACGATAATGTCTTTCATACAAAATAAATTACTTGATTTATGTTTCGGTACAAAAGTAATAAAATGTAATAGTTCTTTTTTAAAGTCGTATATAGTTTTGGTATAGTTATAATGTCTTTAACATACACTATAAAATATTGTTATTTGATTTGAAGATGTTGTCACCACACCATTAATCATCAAATTTAAGGGGAACATGTTTGGATTACCTAAGGCTAGATATATATACATTGTATATAGCATTTACTGATAAGTACCCGAAGGGAAAAACTTGTGATAAGTGGTGTGGAGAGTTTAAAGGGTCAACACCAAATATATGGTTATAAACAGTGCAATGCTATTTCCGAACATTTCTCTTTTATTTATTTATCTGTTGCGGAACGGCACAATCGACATAATAGGACATTTCAGAGACGCCACAGGAAGAGGGGAGATAAGATACAGGAGAACCGGGCATATATGTCCCTACACCCTTTATGAATAGTTTGTCCTATATCTTTTTCGTGCCCTTTGTAAAGCATCAATACACATCCTTACATCGCCTCTTTTTCCTGTGATTTTGTAGAATATTAGACAGTGTTATGGTGACACTGACAATCGTTCCTTGGAGATTCGAATGGCGGAGCCGTGAATCGAACCCGCTTAGTAGTTCAGTGCGTTACTACACAGCTGCAGATCACTGCGATTATTTGAATGTGAAATGCATGGTAGATATAGAAGTGTATACGGTTTCAAATAGCAACAGAATAGAGAAGATGAAGTGAATATCTGTAAAGTCCTTTATCGTTAATGAAATACATGGCATCACGTCCGATGTTGACAAAGCGTGAGGTTATCTCAAACAGTGTTTATTATAACCGACAGTGAAACGAACTTATGATGTACATACATTTCAGTTACATAATGACCATAAAACAAGCTATAACCAAACAAATACAAACGCTCTTAAATGATAAAGACAATGTACATAAAATGTTCATTAAAATCTGCTAGTCAAACAGCAGCTTCCATATAAAGACAACCTCACTAAAGACCACTTATTGTCGAACTTATTATTTTCCAAATTACAACTTGATAATGCAACCACTTTTAAGTTTAGACCATAGTGTCCCAGACGGTAGTTTTAGTATGGAAGTTTAATCATACATACCATACATGTAAGGTTGCGTTTGTAATCTGAGATGATGTTCTGTATTGCCTACAAGTGATTGTCAAGTACCTCAAAGACTTCTGTAGCAAGCTTTGAAAACAATAAACTTGCTTTAGCACAATGGGAATGTATGTCCTTCTAACACGACAGTCCGCATTCGTTTCGACATCTTATTTTGTTTTAAAGTTTATCGACGTACAGTCTGTTTTATTTCAAGCAATATCAACTATTAATAAAATACTTGAATGTGTGTAGCAATGACACACTGATCACATCTAAATACGCGAGATATTAAAAAAGCTAGCTTACTGTACGATAGCTGGTCCTGGGGTTATAAAATTTGAAACAGTCTCCAAGCTCACATCTCAATTCTATTTTCAAAGTATTATGGTTGATAAGATAGATGAATTATGCTGTCAAACTAATATCCTCATGGTCTGACCATAATGAACATACCAAAATTAGACGACGTGATTTGAGAATTGAGCACTGAGACGGAACTGTAGTTTTATAACCTAGGGACCGGATGTGCTAGGGGCCCGATGTATTAGGGGCCGGATTTGTTAGGGCCTCGGATCCGTGATAGAGTGGCTATGGTCTCTAACAATTATCTATAACTTTGTATGGAAGCGACTTTCACATGTGATAACGTTGTCAAGCTAGTTTACAGAAGGTCTGTGGTTCTAGTTCTACCCAGGTACACGCATTGAGTCTTCCTACACTGTTAAGGTTTGGAATGTCGCCAAAGGACCATGCCTGTTGTGCGACGTGAAACCCCGGTGGACAAAAAATATCAAATTGGCTAATTACTATAATATATAATTATCATAAAACTGATTTCGGAAATACGTTTTTCAGCATACAATGTTCGTAAAAACACTAATAGTTTTACATTATTGATTGACAAAGGCATATCGAACTATTATTTGGAATATCAAATCTTAATGTTTCTGTAATGAAGTAAAAATAATGAGTTTTTTTCAAGTTGTATACCCAGATACTTTTTATCTGTGTATCCGTGACAGGTGTTCAGTACGTGTTTTTTTTAAATTTAATTTTGAATTAAACTAAACATGGGTCATATAAAAACATGAATTAGGCATTATGCATAAAATATATATTCTTTGTAGTTTGTTGCTTAATACAAACTTAGACAGACGCTTGTGAAAGAAAATGAAAAACTAAAAACAATAATATAATTTTTTATGATGTTCTCAGCAAAACAAATTCACGCTTCTTTCATAACGTACGGAATTTTCATTAATATGTCCGATAAATTGTCGTAAGCTTTCAAATAAATATTTGATAAAATAAAATCCAGCTGAGATTTAGATTATGAATTGAAATTGCAGCGTTTTTCATGACCCTGATGTGTAAATAATCCTTAACAAAATTCGCGATAAGGAATATTGTAATATCCAGCATAGGGTATTATGTGAAATGATTCACAATTCGCTACCCCGCAAACAATCTCAGCTTTTTTCTTATTCAAATCGCAAATCTCCTCAAAGAATAAACATTTCTTTAACATTAAAAATTAATACCTTTAATAACATACCTACTGAAAAGAAATTTAGCAACTGTGGCGAATTATTCGTGTATAATTTAAAAAGACGAGTACTTATTAAATTTTAATTTATTTCTGATAAGTAAATATAAATATATACCTATAAACACGACAGGTGGTTTCTGATTTTATAACGCTAGGATTTTTATTCAATTCACGTTTGAAGTCATTGTAAACCTGTTATTTTATTTATTAGGAAATAAATAAGTTAAGTACAAAGTACGCCAGTTTTGTAAGATGGGTTTGGCTGTGTATAAGTCGCGTGGACAAAGTTTTATAGAAACCTAGTCAAGCATCTCTAATTAGTTTTATGTCGTTATGTTGGTTGGGCGGTATTTGACACCGTTGTATGCTGCATATCAAACAGGGTTATAAGTTAGCCACTGTATACGGTATCTCCATTTGCACCAATCAAACAGCTGGTATACACTTTGCCTTATCGCTTTAAAATATTCTAATATTAACAAAATTCATATTCAGTTACCTCAGGCATAGACTCATCAAAATACGTTTGCACCGAGTTGTCGACCCTCTTTTAGAATTGAATGTTAGAACTTAATGAGTAACCATAGTAGGAACGGCAACTCTGTTAACTAATCGTGGTGCAACGCAGCATAATTATAACAAAGACAAACTGGAAGCCTAGATTGACCACAGCACATTTAAATGCTGTCCACAAAACAAAACAAAACAAACTTCAAACACTGCTTAATGACAAAGACAACTAAAACATAGAATTGCCAACTAATGCAGGAGCTAATTTCGACCAAACACAATAGTTTAGATATTCTAAGGTACGAGATACGGAGGCAAGGGCACTTGACTATGTCATAAACAGTAGACAAAGAGCAGTTAGGTATATTCATTAAGGTATTCTCATTATTGTGCATAACATATTTTCGAAATCAATAAATGCTGTACAAGAACAATCTGGTATATTATGTAAAATGATTGATATCAGCTGTTTAATGTGTTTACAACTTAAGTATGGTGATGTGTTGATATAATGAACGTAAAATTACAAATATACTGATGTTTATCTATTCATTTTGTTTGTATCTATTCTAAATGTGTAATAAAGAACTTTTGAACATATCACAATTTTCTTAATTAGTTTGGAAGAAAATGCTCGCAAGATCATGCTCCGTGCGTAAATTAAACTATATTGGATTCGATTTTGTTTAATGGTGAAATATATTACGTAAACATTGTGTAAAACTTTGAATATGTTTTGTACGATCTATGCCAAGAGTTATCTAGACAATATATCAACAGAACACACACGGTGTGCATAGAGTGATAAAACAGTGAAACCCGCAAACAATGAGTACAGCCACTATCTCAGTCATTACATTCAAAGCTAAATGAATACATACTTGTTGTGAAAGTGCTTCTCCAAGACATGATAAGACCCGCCTCCGTGGTCGAGTGGTTAAGGTAGCTGACTTCAAATCACTGAAACCTTTTACTGATAGAGGGTCGTGGGTTCGAGCCCAGAAAACCGAACATTTCTCTTTATTTGAGAAAGTAGGCAGTTGCTTACGGAGGATGGGAGTCTAGTATTGGTTCTTCCCAGGAACGATGGTTAAGTGAACTGTCCGCCTCTTATCTCTGAATGTTGAAAAGGGGCTTAAAACCCAAAGAAAGAAAGCAAGAAAGAAAAGAAAGAAGTACAACCCCTATCTAAGTAATTTCATTCAAAGTTGAATGAATGCATACAGGTTGTGAAAGTGCTTCTCCCAGATATGATTACCGTATTACGTAACATTCTCTTTTTTGTTAGTATATTCCCTTGCTGATCATGGGCTGCAATCTTAAATAAGAGATATATTCTATTACCTCACGTGACTTATTTACTCTATAGTCTTATGTGACGTCAGAGGGTGACATTACGTTCTATCACCCTATGTGGGGGGATATTTGCATTATAGGCACCAAACTCCCCGCAGCGGTTACCTTCCTTGATCAGTACATTATTATATTAGCAAAGCGTGACGTAACTGTTGTGAGGAGTTCGTATAGGCGCATCTCACAGACTGAATGATGCTTAAAACCTCAAAAGTTGTAAGCCGGAGAAAATACGACTGGCTTCTCCTCGTCCAGATTGTAATACTTGTATATGTGACGAGCTTGAACCGGCTTGAAAGTAATCCATATTTGTCTACATCGTAGGAGTGCCTGCAATGGCGTCCTACTCACTCAAGACAATTGTTGGCACATGATAAATTATCTAGTAAGGTACGCATACACTAAACTTGCTGTGACTGTATAATTGATTAAGTGTTGAGATGTCCAATTTGGTTCACCATAGTGTGTGTTTCCTGGCGAAATGTCATCGGTATGGGAAACACTCTGTTATGGACTGTTTGCATATCAAAATATGTGACTAATTGTACAATGATTGACATATCTTTTTGACTAATAACCGTTTAATTATCATCTTTTATCGTTTTGTACTATAAGCAATATCATGTAATGGCAAAACATGGAATCCGTAGGAAGCATTGTACGAAGATCAAATAAAAGAAAGAAAACATTCTAAATAAGATAACGTATGTCAGATGTTCTGTACTGATATCACTCTATGTAGACTGATTTCCGAATACATCTTGTCAGTAAGTTTTCACAAAAAAGGTTAAAATATTTTAAATTATCAAAATAGAGAAAGTGGCATAAATGGAAAAGGAAGGTGTTGTTATCATTTAAGTCATAACTACAGCCGTTGAATCAAACATGTAATACGTCATCTGCAACAACACAGACGTTCCTCCCTAGCTTGCTAACAAAAAAATGTTATTTTTCAAAATAGAACATTTGAGTTATCAAACTGAAATTAGCGTATAAAATAGATATTCCTCATTTCTGGCATCCGGGTTCGAATCTCGATCACAGCAGGTCATACCCGTTTATGAACATTTTACAGAAATGTCACCTTTCCTCCATATATTGAGACGTTGCCGGTTCATTGTAGAGGGTAAATTAATATTTGTTAGAATACAGTCTAGAAGAACTGCTTCAATAAATCGGTCGCCGTTTATTATTCAAAACATTTTGAAAAAGAGTGTTAAACTCATTATAGTTTAGCTTTTTTTTCGGCTAAAAAACTGTCTGAATTCAAAATGCGGTCATGTTTTGGAAATACAAATGGCCGCCTTAGAAAGAATGGCTTCTTGGAAGAATTACAGAACAGAACAGAATTTTATTGTCAATGTACAATTATGTACGTGTTTTATTGCAGCAATATTTTTCAACGCCCCTCAAATATCATGAAATGATAAAAAGAACAACCTTCAAAATATACTATTCTACTTTCTTACACGTTTAAAATTTAAACCAGGCTAACCCAGTGTATTTCAAATTCGATCAAATATTAATTTTAACTAGTTTCCTGTTCGGTGTAGGATTTATCTTAAAAACTCAGATTCGAAAGTAATTTGAAAAGATTTACTTTTATCGATTTATCATTATCGTTTAAGCGTTTCAACTCTTTTAACTTCAAAATGTATTGGGCCGTCACTTCACAGAGTCTCACCGATACGCTAGGACGCGCGTTTACGATACCCCGATATTTACAACTCAACCAGATTATTTGAAATGAACGCTTTAAACACGAATTAAAGGAATATTTTGAAGATGAAGAAATTTCGGACCGATACTGCTAAAGAAGAAAATTAGAACATTTTTTTTCTCTTTATTAAGCCACATTTTTCGCTATGTAAACCGGATATTTAAAGTTGTCAACGCCGTAAAATAAAACTGACAGGTATAGTGGAGAAATTGTGAAAATTGTATACTGTGAGTATGAGAAAGATGGATGTAGCCAGTAATTTTCTTCTCGGGTAGATAGTTTCGGAAAAGACAATATTAATGTGACGGTGTTGTTATAGAGTAGCGTGGTAAATTCTTACAAATATTGGAATGCGAGCAAGTTGGGAGAAAATCTCAAATCATAGGTACTGCAAGTAGCGGACGATAGATGCCTCGCTTATAGACGCGAGATTATCATTTACCGCGGGATTACAATATTATTCACAGACGATGGAATGATATATTTTGGATAATAATAAAGCATAAAAGGAACAAAAACAACGAAGGTATGTCTAAAAAAAAATTGTTTTTATCTATGTGATAAGATTTGTTTTTCTTTTGATAATACCTCACCACACAAGAAAAAACATGGCTGGGGATGTGTTTTATAATCTCGATGTAATGTCATGTTTGAAATGTTTAACTGAAGGTTCGAGATAAAGCATGTTATAAAATTCGAGACTGTTTAATATAGATATCTGTATTAAATCGTTATAATAATGTATATTTTACTGACCTTTATGACAAAAAAAACGCAATACAATGTATAAACATATACATACAATTTTTTATTATTCGTGGAATATGATTATTCTTAATGTATCAAAAACTTGGTAATTTAAGTAACATTCAGCCTGACAACCCGGATCCAGGATATTATACGTAGACGATACTTTTACGTGAACAATTTGCATGTCAGGTTTTAATCAATGCATGCATTAGTAGGTGTCATGGTATTCTATGATTATGATATAAAATTATACATGAATATAAATGCTCATAATTTTGTATAATATCAATATACACATTGTCCACGTAAACTTGTATCTATAAGTGAAATTGAACTGATCATGTTACGTGTAGTCTAAACATATCCCCTTGTTTGTGTACGACAAAACATATCTAATCACATAGCTAAAATGTATATTGTATGTTTTTAAATTTCGCTATCGCATGAAGATAAGATAAGTTTTTTGGCTTTTGTTTTTTCCACATTTACATTGTGCAATACGTTGTATATGCAGCCAAGCCTCTCAAATCCGAAACATTTTTCAATGATCCGGAATACTACCCGAAACGAACCTAACCGATCAGCTGGTCCCGATCTTTATTTTCATGTATCTATTACTACAAAAAAAAATTGTTATCCGAAACCTTTCTAATCCGAAAACTTCTTTTATCCGAACATTTGTGTAAGACCAAACACGTTCGGGATGGAAAGGTTCTACAGTATGTCTATAGTAACCAACTTACCGTATCATGAATGTTATAATTATGTTTCAGTCGTAACAAAGAGAGTAAACATACAATTGTAAACAATTTGTCGAAAATACAAATATTCCTGTCTACAAACTTTATACAACTCACCTGGTTAATACACGACGCTAGCGTTTTGCACGGTTTATGAACTTAACAATATATTTTAACCTTCACTCCAGGACTGCAATATGAAAAATGTATCATAATTATCTGATAAGAATAAGATAATTCTTAAACATAAATAAATTTATAGAAAATGAACAAAAGTATTTTGATATAAAAAAATATGAATAATACAAAATAATGCATGTTTATATATTTGAGTGACATGATAATATATATTTATGTTGTTGGTGTATATTCGGCGTCATCTCACAGGTGAACAATATCAATTTTGTGAATATGATGAGTAAAACTATGACATCACGCAATATGATTTTGTATAATATGCTCATATTTCAACGACTATTTTGATGCATAATTTTATATAACACGTTTAATGTTTTGTTGTACGATCACTATTGTGTTGCTTTGTGGGTACAAAAACAGCCATAAAAGTACGACAGTGTGTCGATAATAAACCTCATTCAGACTAGAAATCATTCACTATACGTATTTATATTTTGAACTAAACTACAAATTTATGAACAAAGTTAAAGCTTCACGCTTATCCAATTTAAGATATTTTAAGTCTCCGAAAATAGAGACATTTCTGTAAAACAAAGATTCGAACTGATTAATATCAATGACAATGACAAACTACTGCTCTACAAATACATTTTGTTCTTTCATTTTGCAGGAAAAAGAAATTCCTAATTCGAGTAATTATGTATGTGAAAACCGAATATCCTGATCTTGCATTTAGGAGTTAACAATGAAAGACTTCAATATTAATAATGTAATTTGATATTTATTTAAATACTAACTGAGTGGGTGTTTTATTTCGATATTTTTTCATGTCCCCTAAACGGATCAATCTGTCGGTGTCGGAAAGGGGGCGACTCAGTAATTATATGTATTGTGTAAACATTCATAACGTAGCGAAAATATGCAACAATATCCGAGCATTTTCAAAGTATATCTAACGAACAAAATTTAATATAACGATTCTAATGATCGATTTTATCTCTTTCTATTATAGTTCCTTTGCATGACAATTTCAATTCCACAATCCTGCCATCTGTTTAAATTCTTTTGATAATTACAGACATAAAATTATTCAAAATTCCAATATCTGTAAAGTCTCAAATCTGTGCGAATTCCGAATAGTTTATTTGTCATAAATGCCATGCCTGTAAAATGAAATCTATGTCGATTTTTGAAACATTGAATGGTTTATCTTAAAGACATTTCTGGCATATCTAGTGATCATTGTTTTTGCACCAAAGTGCACCATAAAGCTTATAAACTCTCATGGTATCAACTGATATAATGTTCTATGTGATAAACACACGTTGAAATTCAAAATAAAATACCTGTTTTGTTCGGTTCTACCAAACTTAAACATTAAACTACTATTTTAGGTCGATATTGGAAAATGTAGACTTATTTTTGACAGGGCTTATCAGTAAGGGAAGCAACGTATGGTTTTAATTGATCAATTAAGGCCACAATGTCAAATTCTATTACCATAACAATATAGAAATCTTACAAACGTTTTTGTCAGTCTTGACATAATGAGATTATCTCAAATGGTGTACTGTGTTTGATTGGGGGCATTTAAGTCACTTTACGTAAAAAATGATATCATTATGAGTGTTTATCATTAAGTTTTTGACAGGTGTGAGAATGTGTCATATCATTGGTGAGAAGGGTATCCTGGATCGTGCAAATATTTACTCTCATGCATGCTTCGTGTTGATTATAATCTGATCTGATATGATACAGATCACTGCAGAAGATTTCAGGGTCAATAATGTTAGGTATATTGTGAATCAAATAGGCAAGCACGCTATAATTGTTTTTGGATAAATACGGGTTTTACTGTTTGGTAATTATTACTTGGTTCAAGGTCTGGCTGTCTGTGATTCTTCTTCTTATTTTAATTCACGTCATTAACATCCTCTGAATACAGTTTTATATAAACAAGTAAGATGAAAGGGGAAGTATCCGAACTACCGTTGCCCGAAAGGTATAGTTGTATTTTAAGAATGTATGCTAAACCTGCAACATCTCTTATTCGGTGACCTTTCTAATCCAGTGACCTCTCTTATCATATTACCTTTTTTATTCCGGTAACCTCTCCAATCTAGTAACCTCTCCAATACGGCAACTTTTCTAATCCGGTAACCTCTCTAATCCTGTAACCTCTCTAATCATTTAACTTCTCTAATCCTATAACCTCTCTAACCCGGTTCTTTTTCTTTTCGCGAATGTATATAATGTTCACTATATCATCACTGTTCACATCTTGTTCGAATATGACAGAAAAATAACCTTCGCACAGAGACTGTCTCCTATTTTCATGTCCCTTGTACACAGGTCTAACTGTATTCTAGATATAGGCTGTACATGTATTTCAAATATTTATAAATGCCAGTAGCTCAAAGTAGTGGCATTTGAAAAACATAACAAAAACATTATAGATTACTAAAAGAACCAGATGTCCGATATCAGGTATAAAACTTTACGGTTGACTTGGGTCCTGAAACATCAAATGCTCAGAAATTAACAAGAATTATTAGTGTTCAAATTGAAGATCAGATACCTTATCTACTTAAAAGCACTCGACTTAATGGCTTCATATCAATGATAGAATGGTCATTTAGATAGGTTTAAAAGTTAACGACGCATTGGTAATGAAGCCAGTTGCCGTGCCATTGGTGAAATTAATCACACTTTGCTCATTTCCATTTGAGCAACAATATGCCACAAGTCTACTGCAATGCTCTTTGTTTTAACAGACGTAGTATGCAGCACGCCAAAGGCACATTAATACGCTAGATCGTCGATACACACTCCGAATATTGTCGTCTTCTACGATGCTTGACTCATTAGCTTATTTCGTGGTTTGCGAGCAACAATGTTGATAACTTGTAGTTAATATCTTGAGATACGAATTTATCCATCTCCGCGATTGTTTCAGAAATTGGAAAATGAAACTTTCAATCTTCATTCAGATGTACTTTATCCCCAAGGTATAAAACAGTGAATTCAATTATAAAAGATTTGCAGAGAAACGGCGCACAATAAAATTGACATTTAGTACGCTAAACTAACAGCATTGTTTCTTCTAGAATCGCGAGTTTTCTCGTAAATTCGCGCATGACGAGACGATAGAAAAACCGTGTTAATACGTCTTACTCTTATTCCCACATGTCCTAGTTCGCAAATACGTGTATAAGAGATTTACACAAAGAAAACAAAAACTCATTCATAGTTAATGACGTGACTTGCTACTATCAGGATAGAGAAATATTACTTCGTACCATTGTTGCTCATATAAGTGGATGGACGCCATTGTCTGGTATTGAACATTATTCCATATTTTTCAATTATAACCAACTTACAAACACGCCCATTATTAATGGAAAGCTAAGTAAATATCACTTCAAATCTTGTAAGCTCCACATATTTGGGAACTGAGCGATTGTTCAGTTTTCCATAGCCGTCACTCGCTCTGAGCGCGTGCATTTTGATGCGGAACAAAGAACTGCGTTTTTACATCCGCCATGCAATTGTTGAACTAGATACCATTCAATGTTGCAGTGCAAGTCTATGTAAGTTCAGTTTCCATGATACTTTCAGTACTTAGATTTTCCTTAGGGTTTAATATCGTCATCTGGCGACTGGTAGGATGTGAGCGCGGGCGTACTCCTGGTTAGAAACACTGGCCTTATGAAACGTAGCTGGACAGTCGCCACTCTATAATCATGATACTTTACAATTACCGTGAAATCTTGCTTAGTGATTTTACAATATAAAGACCTTCCTATTACAGCGATCACTCATGTGTTGTCCCATTTTTTACTGAACGATATTTAAGCTTTCCATAACTGTCACTCACTCAGTGCGCATGAATTTTAATGCGGACAAAGTTTCCATAAATACTTTCAGTACTTTGATTATATGATTATATGTCACCTTAATCACGTGACAACCTAAATACAAATACTGATTGTTTGGCCCCGGGGGTGGCCTTAATTTTGAGGTTTTAATGATTCTAACGTTTATAAGAATGAGGAAGAATAAATAATGATAATTATGATGTTATTGCTGACTGTTTATTTATCAGATCATAATCAGAGTGTTAGGTAATCATGTTTTACTGATTTACTCGGTGTTAGAACGTTAATATTGCAATAAAAATGACAGCCATGCAAGGAATATTGCAAAAAATTATGGCAGGGAAAAACGTCTTATCTGCATGTTTGTAATGACAAACAAATATAAGACTCTCTCTCACTCTCGAATGCACCGCCACATGTGGCTTGTATGTTTAAATGCATGTTTTCAAGGGCATCTGCCAGAAATGATCACACGTTCCAGATTGATTCTTGTTATTCCAAGCAGTTTATCAGATCTCAGAATATAAGAATGCTATAAACACATCTATTGCACTTACTTTGTATTTATTTCTATGACTTTCTTACACATCGTACATTTATCATTCGGTGGAATTTATTATACCAATTTCTTAACATCCGAAAAGCCCACAAATGTGCACGAATTTGTTTACGGAAATCACCGAGCATTTTGTAGAGATGATTATTATGTTCTTTTTTAGATTTGCTTTTATATTTTGTTATGATATAAAAATATATTAAGACAATGCGTTTGTATAACTTGTTTTGGATCTATACTAAGTGAAGAGAAATATTAGGCTGGTTCCCGTTGACTTAAAGTTTGTCCGATGCCATCTTGTTTACTGCAACGTGGAACCAGTTTAGAGAATCATATTTAAGACAATCACTGGAAGTAATTCAGTCTTTATCATCTAAAGGGAGACAACTTTATGGTTGAATTGATATAAACTGGTTCCCGTTCCATGTTGCACTGTACCAAATGTACAGACAAATCAACGGGAACCAGTTTAAATTTGATACGTAAGTGGTTCCCGTTGAACAGAACTTTTGGTGCACTGCAGTAGTGAACGGGAACCAGTTAAAATAAGATACCCTATTAGTTCCAATCTATTGCAGATTGGTATGGATGTCAGTGTAGCGTCATTGAAGTAACTTATTAAATTCGCTCGTACAATACCAAGATAATCTTGATATTATATCTATCTACTACTGGAACATCGGATACAACTCTGATAGCATGCCTTGGGATATTGAAGATATATCCAATTCAAAACGGAAGTCGAATCGTTCCGGTATGGTTCGCCCTAGTTTCATTTCGCATAGACTAGCTTTAATTCGTGAAGAAAAATAACATGAACAATTTAAATAAATCAAAGTATCGTGTTATCTTAAAATATGTTAACAACAATTCAGTAGTTCTTAAATGAATCTAATTAACACTTTGTTTAGCAATACAAAGAGTTTACGAACCGCAATGGTATTGCAAGTCCTGGGCTCCATTCATTTTTACTGTCTTTAACATCTCGTTGCGTCATGTGTGAAAACGAACGTTAACTACACCAACATAAATGCCATTAAAAGGCTGATCAAATATAATGTAGTACTAATGGTTCATGTTAGCACGGGAAATTGATTTATTTCAATTTAAGCATTTCAAGTTTCAAAGTTTATTTGGCAGGAACATAATTGGTTGTTGCCGATACATGTTATTTCAGGGTTAATCATCACTGCTCTATATACTATTCAAGGATGCAAATATGTGGCCTTTGGCTGATATTGATAAGTCATGATATACATAATAGATTGTTTATTGATTAATGTAAAATATAATAAATTAATCTGATTGAAATAAATCTTCAAACTGAGCAACAGAATACTACGGCACCACAGAAGTGACATGACTTTGTGTGTGATTTTTTAAGTCGTGTCCACGCGTTAGTAAGTCTTGTGCATGAAATAATTAAGTCGCGCGCACCAGATAACTAAGTGCGACTTTTTTATCTCGTGCGCACGACTTTAAGTAACACGACGTGGCCACAACTTATAATGAATCGCACACATGTCACTTCTGTGCCACCGTAAAGTACACTTGAGTAAAACGCATAATTTATTTTTTAACAAGCTACGATAGAATGCTAGTCTTATTGTCGATAAACCGTCTGTAACATTTCATCTTGATATATAATATTATATACAAACGTAATGCAATTTATAGTAAAGAATTAATATCTAAATAACTGGAGCTTGTAAGTTTTATAGTCGGGTTTCAAAACCCTACGTACTATTTTACGTGTATCAATGAGCATACGAAACTCGTCAGTTTAATGATTAGTGTGTGAACTATAGCGCGGAGTAACACGGCACGTGATTTAGAGCAGCTCGATATCACGTGCTGGCAATGTGGTTTGGCGCGTATTCCTGAATCGTTTAGCCAAATTTTACGGACTTGGATTTTGACTGGTTTTAATTTCAACACACAATGAGATTAAGCGCATGCCTCTTAACCAAAAGTACCCAAGAATCCGAGTTTATACCGCTCGTTCTTTCGAGCAGAAAATTTGGTTCGTCTGGTACTCGTTCTGTAATGATCAGAACATAGCTTCTGGCGGGAACTCTCTGTTGATATAAATGTAATTACGGGAAACTGTTGTTTATTAGTACAGCGTAACCAGGATGGTTATTGTGTATTTATTGGTCTAAAACAAGAATTGATATCCCACCTGTTCGACTTATTTTTACAGTTTTATTCACTATTTTTTTATCCATTTGATGTACAAATTATCAGTGCATATGATTACATTTTGTATCATACTTTTTCATGCAGTTTTGTTCTGTCTGGTCACAAACCACTTAAAATAAACAAAATAAACCATTATGAATATTTTCAGTCCGTTTGAAATCAGAAGCACATTTTAGACACCGGACTGAAACTGACGGTTTCTTCGAAGAACCGATCGACATAAGTTGTTTTGATGACATGCTTTTTTCCTGTAACACATAACTCTGGGAAATTAAAGAAAGTGTATTTATATAAACATGAAGAAATATTAAAAGAATTTAGCGTTTTATGTCGACGGATCGCTAATGACTTCTGATACGAAGGCATTTTCATGTAAAAGCATCTGTCTTCCGTTTGATTTCAGAAAAAGCGGCACTCAACTGTTAGATATTTAATACAGCAAATATAAGTTGTACCACAAGTCATTTTATTTTATTGATTGGTTTGTCTGAGACATGATAACACATCGAAAATGAAACATAGCCTAATATTTCCATATATTAGTCTACTATATCAGATTTCCTGGTCACAATAATCTAGCCCAAATTATGTTTTTGGCAATCATTGTACAAGACAGACTTTTCTTCGATCATTTCTTATTAGTTTTGCTCCGATTCGACGCCAAGCATCAGTAAGGCGACACGCGTCGGACACTTCGGTGTGGTAAAGAAACCTTATCAAGCTATATGTCAAATAAGTTACATTTATTACTGGAATTGCCGGTTCTACTCCAATTACCAAAAAGGTGCAGTCAAACATGTGTTAATTAGCGGTCACCCACGAGTAAAGGGCATCACGATGACAAAGAATATAATTGAGTGTTGTGGGACCTTTTCTTGTCTGATAATGTTTGATGCAAATCTTCTGTACTACCTGTATTTTTAGATTCTTTGTTATCTGAAGTTCTGTCATTTTCCGACGTCATCTTTATACTGAAATATTTAGATATTGCACGACACGACAGTCAATATTTCAACATCATGTTGGTGATTGGCTTGGTAAAATTTGATTTGAATAGGGAATTACTTATCTTTTTATAATATAGTACTTTACTTGGTTTGGTTTATGTTTTGTTTCTTTATAATAATGACGTCGTTGTGTAGAAGGAGAGCACAGCGCAATTATATGGATGTATATTTTAACTGCGAACTGCGTTCCAACTTTATACAACCAATTAGAGTAATGGCCGTCTGTACATTTGCGCTACGCTACGATACGACGGAGACACGTAATTCTAATGACTAGATGCAGTCTATGACTTACAAGGATTATGTTATTGCAATGTGTCCAGCATTGGTTGTTTAAATAATAGTTTGTCCTTTCATCGTCCTGTTGATGCGAATAAGATTGCAGGTTAATAAATAAAGATTCCCGTATGATGTATTTAGTCGTCTGTGTCGACATAGACGCTTATTAGAGACAGAACAGAAGATAAAATTGACTTCTTTACAAAGTTAATTGTTGCTTTCTATGTATGTACAATTACAACGGATATCTAAGAAAGGACACTGACTACAATAGGACAAATTATTTAGATAATATCAATATTTAATTCCTTTTTCATATAATTCCAAGCGTCTGAAAGATTCGAATCATGATCCTTAACACAGACGCTTGTCTTATTTTAGGCCGGATATTGTAATTTTGATAAATGTCTAGTGAATTTAGATTAATGTTATGAGTTATTAAACATATTTCAGATAACATTAACATTTGGTAGACAGTTTAACGCATAATTTGTTTCCATTAAAGCATCGACATTAAATGAGATTGTATTTAGATTAAACATATTTGATTTGTGAAATATGTTTGTACAATCTGTCGTTACTATTGAAAGCGGCGTAGGTCAGAATTACTCGTGGATGGCACTAAAATTAAAACATGGGAGATACAACTAATTGAAATGTCTCAAGCGAAGTACCGCTAATTTGTCGATTCGTACGTATCTATTAAACAACTATATATAATTTGACAAAGGTCTTGATTCAGTAACCAGTGTTTCATTCTGGCTTAAACCTAATTATAATTATCAACTATGATTATTGCAATGATTACTAAGCCTGGGCGTGGCATATCTGGAAAGATGACCTGGAATCTACTGATAATGTGCGTGTTTTACTACATGTCATTGAATTGTAGAACTCGAGTCGCTGTTCAAAGTGACATCTTAAAAGACCAACGAACAAACTACAGATAGCGTTTGCTAAGAGGTTTCAGAACTTTTGAAAAATCTTTTGTTTTTTTATTTTTTTTGTTATATAACTGAGATCAGGATCACGCGTTGTCAGGTACATAGACTTTTTTATAAACACAACTATTTCATTGGTCAATTCTACCACTATACTAAGAATTGATGAGTTAAGAAGTCTTTGTACTAACGAATTCAAATAACGACAATACAAGGTTTTACGAGACCAATATAAAATACGGTATTGAATACTATATAATATTGTTGGTCTATGAGCTGATTTGTGGTGTATCGTTTGGACTCTTACAAAAACACCGGATGATAACATCTCGTTGCAGACGACATAACGTACCCGGATTGTTGGGAAATGGATCTCGAAATCATCTGCAAAATGGCAGCAAATGAAGACGAATGTAATGTAGTTAACATCTAAACTGTCTGAAATATTTGTCTTATAATTCTGCGGAATCTTTTATTGTGTCTGCTACAGAATCTGTCTACAGTTTGGTAATGTTTTAGAAAATCGATATTGCTACGTCTGTAATATTTTGAAAACGGGAACGAAATACAATGAAAACGTTGAAACGGAATCGAGGGCGCAATTTCATAATCATTATTATTACTATAGTGAGCGAGTGCAACGTTCCATGGATGTATTTAAGCTAGATTGCACTTTTAAAGTTCGACTTAATCCCAAAATAATGAAAATATTAACGAATACATTTATATTTCACAAGGGCGCTAAGCTGTCTTGAAATTAAATACTGTTGTAACAGTCACACTTAACATATTTATGTCTTTGAAACAGGCACATATCTCTTAAGGGTAATATACGATTATGTCAAAACAAGAACGATATATTTCTGTATTATGAACTATATTCGCGTGCGTCGAGTTGTATAAGAGAGCGCTATAAATATCAATTAAGCGTATAATTCGCATTCTTAGGTAATACGTGCATATCATCAAAAGAATGTGAGTATTTCATGGCTTTCGGTATCTTTCACTGAGCTAATACATCTCAATGGAAACAATGCACTCAAAATCTTGTTAAAAACATATCAGCGGATCTGGGTATCCCGAGTGCAGTCACGTATAACTGTTCCTACGTCGTTGCTAGGAGACGGCGTACGCGTCAAGCGTACTAGTACTTGTGAATTGCTAAGAATGCATGTTTGGCAACTGTAATGCGGTTTCTAATCAATCTAGTTTGATCAGCTTGACATTGAATTAAACAGTACAAGTTGAAGTTGCCAGAAATATTTGGCGAGATTGAAATTATGTTATAAATAATTTTATTCCATTTCTGGGTCAGACGTACAGCGTTATCTCAGATGTTTATGATATAATGGATGTACTCACGGTTTACGCAAAAATAATTCATTGTAGTCGACACCCCCTACGAAAAAAAACGACTTATATATTACATATTGCGATTCGGTAATTTTTTCTAAATGGCAAATTTCGCAACCGGTTTTCTGAGCTTACTTCCAATTATTACAAGCTTTGCTCTTGTTCACAGACAAGAAAGCGGCTTCATCTGGTTATGAAGAGTATTTTTACCATTTTATTGTCCAGTGTTGCGATAGGCTTTGCGTGAATTTCTGATGCAAATTTTGGCAGAAGTAGCGTGCTTTCAATGTCTGCACAGATTTATGATAGTTTACTTACAAGCAAGAAACATTCCATGTTTGATACAAGTATTGATTAGTCCGGGTACATGACATCGGAATGTTTTAATTTTCAATGGAATGCAGATTTTTTCTTCAAACAGGAATTAATTCAAGTTTTATTGTGATCAGAAATATTTGATATGCGCTCAATACGTAGTCTTAGATAACATTCGCAGCTTATCACGTGGATATTGGCATCACGTGACTCTTGGTTGCACGTGACCCGGAACTTCCACATGAGTTGCTAGTGTATATTCGGTTGATAATGGTTTGCGCATCTCATCTTGTAGCTAAACCGCAAGTTTTCAATTTGTTGCATTCAATGATGCAGCGAGTATAATAATGGAAAGAGTTTTACTCGAGATTGGAATGTCTGTTTTTTTTTTGCATTCCGATTAAAGATTACGGTTTGCCTCTAAGCGCATGTTATCAGTGTAGTCTGCGATATTCTTTTTCAAGCCTGATGCTGTTGCACGAATAAGGAGTTCAATTGAAACATAGTTCATAAAGTAAAACGATAGTAGATCTATCTTGTACCACACTCTGAGATCATAAAATAGTAAATGACATTTGTGATTTGTCTCAAAGTAGTACTGTGCGTTAATAAGTTATACTTTAAAGAACGCACAGAAATACATGAATGTTAGTAATACAAGATATGATAAAACAATTGACATATCTAGACTATTAGAAGCGTAGTGTTTATTAAAATTGTATAAAATCATGAGAGAAAATCATTAACTCATTAACACCTTATGTTTATTGGGGTTTAACGTCGTACCGACTACCGGGATCATTTGGCGATATATTTACCGACTACCGGGATCATTTGGCGATATATTTACCGACTATCAGGATCATTTGGCGATATTTACCGACTACCGGGATCATTTGGCGATATTTACCGACTACCGGGATCATTTGGCGATATTTACCGACTACCGGGATCATTTGGCGATATTTACCGACTACCAGGATCATTTGGCGATATTTACCGACTACCAGGATCATTTGGCGATATTTACCGACTACCAGGATCATTTGGCGATATTTACCGACTACCAGGATCATTTGGCGATATTTACCGACTACCAGGATCATTTGGCGATATTTACCGACTATCAGGATCATTTGACGATATTTACCGACTACCAGGATTTTTTGGCGATATTTACCGACTACCAGGATCATTTGACGATATTTACCGACTACCAGGATGGTGCAAGACCCGGGACACACTCCTTGGTAAAACAACAGCCTTTCCTTAAGCTAGCTTGACAGCTTCATGGCATGTAAACTTTATTGTCGGATTCGAATTCACAACTGTGAGAGGTTAGCGATTACCAGCATGAGACCATTATCACTCTCCTACCGAGGTACACATCAACATATTACCAGCATGAGACCATTATCACTCTCCTACCGAGGTACACATCAACATATTAAATAAGTTCGGTCTGTAAGTCATTATGTCCACTTTGTAGTTGAAATATATAAGGTTGTTATATCCACAAGGGGGGCAATTGAATTATCTAACAAAACAAAACAGTTTAGGAATGTTTGCTGTTGATTTTATGTATATGTCAAGTCATGCCTTTACCAGCTGTGAATACTTCTAACATTAAATCTCGTGCAATAACCGGTTCTACTCTATCAAGCAAATGTTCAGTACAATATTAGTTTTAGTTTGAATTTCATGAAGTGGCAAAATGTATTAAAAGTATTCAGTTTTACAGTTTAAACAATAGCAAGCAATGAACGACCCTTCCGTCCCTTAATCATTCAGATAACCTGATTAAAAAATGTACCCCCCCCCCCCCCACCAATATATTAGAACAATTCAGTTTTACAGTTTAAACAATAGACAGCAAGCAATGAACGCCCCTTCCGCCCCTTAATCATTCAGATAACCTGATTGAAATATGTACCCCCCCCCCCAAATGTTAAGGACATTGACTATGTTATGATTTTAGACAAATTATGAAGTATAAGTTACATCTAAAATATTTTCATGACCGATTACCGGTGTAATCGTAAAATTGGTCTTATCGTAAAAGATATTGGAACGAATTTTTCAATTTATTTTTAATTGGGGTCCGTTGAAAACCCATGTGTTATTTGAGATATAATTATGTAAAATACTTGACTGACAAGTCATATTGACGGACGAAATTAGAAGTTTACAATATTGACAATGATAACTCGAATTGTGTTGAACTAATCGCTGTATTATCCTATTGCCTGTCTAAAATGTCGATTATAAGACTAATAACCGACCAGTTGGTCTTTCATAAGTGACTTATCACTGACAAAGCATTTTTCCTTCTTGAAATATATTGAATTTTTTTAAAATATGTTATAAAATTCCTTCCGTTTTTAAAGCGTAACTCCCGTAGATATTTTTTTTTTTAGTTAGAAATCAACCTTCAATACTTCGGTGTTAACGGGATCTTTGTTAAGATGTTTTGTAGTAAGTTCGTGAATAATTTTTTAAAGCGCATGCGCGTAGGATAACAGATGCTTAAGTGACGTTTGAATTCATTGTTCTAAAATTCTTGCTCGTAATATTGTCCTTGATAAAAAAAACTGAGTAATAAATTAACTGTAGCCACGTAATGCCGACAATAAAAATCGCGGCCAACCAATGGGCAGGCACGTGTAATGGACGTTTTTAAAACGTTTACAGCGTCCTAGTAGTATTGGTATTGATTTCAAGTCAACGAATTGTTTCATACACAAACCGTAGAAATTGTACTGCGTTATTCAAGTAAATAAATCGATTCGATTTTCATTTCATTTTAACCGGAAGTAAACTTAAAGTAGTTCCGGTTGTTCTAACTCCGATACAGTTAACAGCAATTATAACTCCCATCATCTAAATAGGAGAGGCACTTAGAAACTCACTCAAATTTTCTAAAAAATGGCAAATTATTTTTCTGTGATAGCTCTTTAGAAAATGAAACTGTATTTAATGGTAATTATCTAAATAAATAGTATCGGATACTGAATTGCAATGTACTTAAATATTGTAGTTAGAGAGTTTATTGTTGAGCGAATTAAGTCCTATTTGTATTCGGTAGTATATGTAAGTAGAATTGAGTAGGTATATATTGGAAGGTATATTACAAAAAAAAAACACTAAAATAAGTCCATAACGGGTGATAAAATATATTTCTAATCTATTTTCTACTTTTTTATTGATATCATAAATTATACTGTAATTTTGGTTTGTAAATCAAACATGAAAAAGTGAAAATTTCATGTTATATGATATAATTATGAACTGTTTGTCCATATGTTTAAAAATATTTAGTATTTTCAAGGTGTTTACCGTACAAATTGTTATCAAAATAATCTGCGGAGTAATTTAAACGCCAAACTGTTATTTATAGTCAAGTTAACATTAAAGTCATGTTTTATCTGTATAAAAATCTTCCGTTGTCGCAATGCGTATAATTTTAATCAAACGTATATCATCATTTTTCTGATCTTGATGTAATGAAACATGGTTCGTGTATGCAAATAAAAAAGCTGTATGTCAGAGGGTACCGTAAATTGATAGTGCTCGCTCGCATTTCCTGATAGGTCGAGTAAAACTGCATTCTGTTACCTGAATAGTTTGGCGCCACACATGCGCGTTTTCTCATATCCACAGTGTACAAATATACACAAATATTTGTATTGGTTGCGTCCTATCTAGTAGAGTTTGTAATTAAAGTTACTCCAAACAATATGTCTATGATACAATACGTTTGCGCAAGCTTACATTCCAAACGAAAGACACCTGCTGTATGTTATGTCGAGTTGTACTTTGCACGAGTAATTGGAGAATTTTAGCACGAGATAATAATGTAAGACATGATAATGGAAAGAGCGCACATAATGCTAGTGACATTTCTGCATAAACAAATTTTATTGAACAAGTTAAACCTTCTACAGACTGAGATCTGGTTATCGCTGATTGACGGAGATGGAGAATGTAAGTGCTTCAGTCGTATTCTGTTAAGTAAATAGTTATTTAGCTTAACAACGTCACGAGGATGCAACTTATGTAAAGGTTAGAACGCAAATTTGTATGTTCTTCGTAAATAAGAAAGAAAAAAGGAGCGGAAGCGACTGTTGATTATTACGAAGAACACACAAATATGCATTCTAACCGTCTAGATGCTCCGCATGCGTAGCGTGTACTAAGTCGTTCTTCTAAACTAAGATTGTTTTTGTTTAATTCTTGTCACTGATTGGATAGAAAAGTGGGACTAGAACTAATTTAACGTTCTAGTATATTATGTACAAGTATAAGTCTATGTCTTAAAGATTAACAATAAGTGCTCTGAGCTAGAATCTTGATAACGATCTCAAAGGTGTCAAAAATCAAGACCATCTTCAAAAACTGTTGGCTTTTACTTAAAATGTCGCACATTTAAACTCAGCAGGACTGCTGTGCATTAGGCTAAGGTTGAGACTTTTGACCGAATGTGTTTCTAAATCCTCCTCCCATGATTTGCACAGTCACGTACTGAGAAAAAGACGACATGTACGGAAATACTGAGGTACGGAATCTATCTTGCTAGTGTTATGTGAAATGTCGTTCGTCAGCCCCCCCCCCCAAACGCGATGCACGACAATGCGATACGACATCGCGACAATGCGATACGAAGCGCGACAATGCGATACGACGGGCGGCATTGCGATATGACATTCGTCAAAATGTCGCAAGGTAGCTACGCGCTGTTGTGTCTCGATATTTCGCGATGTCTGATCGCATTGTCGTATCAAAAGGATTCCGTTCTGAGGGGACTTTGATACTTAAAATGTAGCTAGTACATTTAACATTTAGTTTAATACTTAGTACTAAGTTAAGACCTATTATTTAACACTTATGACTTAAGGTATGATACTTCAATCTTAATGTCCCCTCGGCGCTTCCGTAGACCTGGGGATTAAATTAATTAGCTGTGATAGAGGAGCACTTACCAAATGTACATAACTAAAATTCTGCTGATCAACAGTGTATGTATCAAATTGGATCTTCAATTCAAGTCAAATTAGCATCATCCGAAGTGTGTTCCAGAATTAAAGACGGTACAAAAAAACTTTAATTACGATCTTGGAAATATAAGAGAGACATACTACACCGCTTGTTATATTCTGCAGAATGTGCACATTCTTATCAGACCCCCCCCCCCTCAGATGTCTTACGTTCTCATTAATTTTCCACCTACAAATTTCTCACATAATATATCAGCATTATCTAGATATAACACTCCGGGAGACGATTGTTTTTGGGTGGTTAGGTTGAACAAAATAGTATCAAATTCACCTGCCGCGGTGATTAAAAAATAAGAAACAAAAAAACGAGTATTGTTTTCGCACCAATTATTGAATCCATGTTTATTTGGTACATTTTTGTCTGTGTAGTCCAAGTCATAATAAGCGATGCTCGGTGTCCTAGAGGTAACGTGCTTGACTACTGACTGAAAGGTCTTTGGCTCGAGTCTCGGCTCAACCATACGAATGTCTCAGGGTTGCTTCTTCACTGTACCCATCTCTACTACCGAGACAATTACCGCGTCTAGAAAAACACAGGAAAAAAGGCCGACGTGTATTTCGATGCTTTACACCGCACAAATAAAGAACGAGAAACAAAATGTTCGAAATAAATCAGAGCAGGGACTTGTTCTCCTGTATCCTCTCTGCCCTCTCTCTTGTGTGACCCTGTAATGACCATGGTCGTTAAATAACAGATAAACAAATAGTTATAAGTTTTGGAGAAATAAGATTTAGGCCTGCTTTTAGATATCACAATCTCTAGTGTCAAATTGTTATTATGTTATTGAGATGACACGAGCCACAAACCAAGTGTTTTACAAACGTATCTCGTGTTACAAATGTCACGTGTTATAAATACCACGTGTTGGCATTCGCAAACTTGTCAAACTTTGTTTCAAATTAATTGCTCAATTTATTACCATGCTTAATATCAACAATGCTCGTACACTTGTTCTGTACAAAACAGATCGTTTGTAATAATTACAATGAAGTAAATATAACTGACAGACGAGAGAGCCTGGAAAATGTTACATTTTAATTGGCATTGGATCTGACACGTCCTCATAAAAATCGTCCGAGTTGGAGTTTGTGTGATGAAAAACTAACTCGAGTAACTGCTTAATATATAATTCATGTCGTTAAATAGTAATAAGCAGAACATATGAGATTTCTAGTCAGTAATTGATTGCTAATTAGCATGTTTTCTCAATTACTAACATGTTATCAACAGTTATATCAGAATGCATCCGATGTAATCGCTGCGCCAATCAGAAGGCGAGTTGATGACATTCGGATAAATTCGGATATCATCGAGGAAAACATGGAGTAAAAACGGAAAAAAGGTTGAAATTAGTGCTTCCTGGAGTAGTTTCGTGTAGGTACTTAGTAAGAGAAATCGCTTTGAATTCAAGGTTTTGTTCTCCACTCAAAGCCGTAGGATATCATTAATCAATCTTAATCTACATAATGAGTTTCAAACAAATGTTTTTGAAGAAATGGTGAACATATTGCAGACATATTTACCAATTATACATTATGCATTCCATGTGCATGTGCCAATACCTTGTTCACAGGTAAGCAGCTTCTGGCAGCCATTGGATTGCGATACTTGTGTTCTCATTTTGCAGACTTGAAATTCGTTAATCTACTGTTTTATATTTTATTTCTTCCAGGTAGTAAACGCTTGTGAACTAAAGCGATCTTCGACGACAGACACCATTGAATGATGTTTGATGTTCAAATTGAAGTTTATAAACATCGTCTTTTATTTAGTGGATAAAACATATGACATGTTCAAGAAGTGGAGGTGGAGCATTCTGTATTCTAAACATCAAGGGATGTGTGTAGAATGATTTTATATCGGGCACATTGTGAAGTTAAAAAATTCTAGTGAATATAAACAGTTTGTTTTAAACTGAAGAAGGAGCTTTTATCATAAAAAATGGAGTTAGTTACTAGAAGTTCGAGTCTCAACTCGTTGTGGTCAATCGTGTATTGTCTAGTTGCTCTTGCGGTCCACTGTTTTATAACTTATCAGGGCGTGGCGCGATACCGAAAGTTGAACCATGAGGTATTGTGGGACGGGCCACCACCAGGAGAACTTCGTACATACATCGCATTAATAGTGTTATCTGTGCTGTTTTTACCCTTATTCATATTTTTCTCATTTTTGAAAGTTGGGAATACCGCTAATGACGGAGTCAAACTAGGCAGAGACCACGCCCTAGACTCAAATGCCAAGAATATAGGGTCTAAGATTGGTAACGATCGGCTTCGTTACCTATGGCAACAGTTCCCGCCATTTTCACCCCTACTGCAGCTGTTCTGCGCCTTTCTCGTTCTTCTACCGGAAGTAATACTGACTGCAGCGGAAATAAAACATGGAATAATGTATTCAGGTAATTATTTTATTATCATTTTATTGCGACAAATCTTACGAAATAATCCGATGTAACCTCTCAGCTGTGCCAATGTTGATGATAGCCATTTAAAGTTCCATCTAAAGTCCGGATCACCGGACGTGACCGAGACGGAATTTCCGGGATTAGATTTTATTGTCCATCAAATTATTTCTATGGATTCGCCTACACTTTTTTTTAAATCGGTCATAAACATGATTTTAGATCAATTTTCGTTCTGACCAAATTTTACAATGTCACGTGACTGGTTAGGAATCTTGAATATTATTAGTCCGATTTAAATTCACAAAGTTACCATAATTATTTAGGAAGTTGTAAATGCCTGCTTAAACTGGACCTGATAAGCCTATTTATCGGTCATTGAAAGGTAAGTCATATAATTAGGGCTAAGGTTTAGTTGTTCATAATTAATGTTTTGTTCTATTACGTTCTGTAATACAATTGAAAGCACAAGAAGAGTTTCAAACCACGTGATTAAGGTATGATAATGGCTGATGCATCTGAGTCATTGATTGTACAAGCATCTTATATTGTACACGCAACCTGATACAGGTACGTGCAAATTTGATAGCTGCGAGAAAACAAGATGTAATGTAAGATTACATATTTATGAAAAAATGAGAAAATACTCTTTTCTCAAGACTCAATTTCATACCTTTCTTAACACACTAATAAATGGGAAAAGGTGTAACAATATATGATATCAATCTCTTTATCTTAAACAAGGTTTTATCATTGTCAGTTGTACCGTATAACATGCATTTATTTTTCTGTCATTGACGAGCACATTTCTGCAATCAAAACATGAATTGTATATTATCTATTCACGTTATTACGGCGGTATAAAGGGACATGTGTGATATTTTATTTATCGAGTGGCCATGTAAGAGCTATCGCGTGTCCACGTGATAAATAAAATGTCCCCCGTGTCCCCTTTATACCACCGTACGTTAAAGTACATGTGACATCGTAAATATTGATCGGTTGATATTAAAAAAGGAATATTCAAATACAACAATCATTTCGATTTCAGTTCATTCAGGTGCAAGGTGACTAAATCGTTTTAACAGCTCTACATGATACAGCAGCTGACAATACCGTTATCTATATCATTTTATACTCTCTTTATTATAGACAAGTACATTTGCAAAGATAATCAAGGGGGGGGGGGTGCTCATGTTTCATTGCACAAACTTTCAGGATGTTTGCATTTTCCAGAAAATGAAATAAGAGGAAAATGCTTAATCTGTATTGGAGAAATGCCAGCGAAGTAGGTAAAGAAAACAATACCGAAGCTTAGAGACTCCGTTGATAATGTTGATAATTATCGCAAAAAACATTTAAAAATCTTATAGAATTATTTTATCATAAAAATTACGGTTGATAGAATGCTTGCGTTTCATGCGCTACCAAATTCCGAGAGGTTTAAGAACTTGGTATAGGTCTCAAAGCATAAATAACACCAAACCTATATTAGGTATATTTTCTTGTTAGAAAACGTTTTTATCAGCTGATTTCGATACCGAATTCCGTATGAATAGCAATATAATAATGCACTTTAGAAATACCCAAAAATAAAATATTCAAGGCCAACCTCAAATTCTATAATATCTTACTCATTTCTATTTGGTTCAAATTATGTACAATTCTGACTTCTGTTTTAGTTGCCTTGGGGCAACCCTAATTAGTCAACGTAACAAAGCCCGTGTTACGGCCACTTGTCGATTACTGCCGCTGTGAACAATAGCCACAATAATGGCCATAATTTAGCGTACATGATTGATTGGTATTCAAATATAACAAATCTTTGAATAAAGACCATCTGTGAATGAGGACCATACTCACATCCACCTCGTTTTATTGGTATTGGACTTATGTTTGACAGTACACAGTCTTTCGCCAACATTTTGTTTGATATACGGAGGTGCCATACTTTTGATGATTTTTCTTCATTATCTCAAAAATATCTGTTCAGTTATCGCTTTTAGGAGAACGATGGTCAAGAAGTCGTGAATTCGGTGTACTTTTTTAATACAGCTTTCTCCATGGCATGAGCCAGTTTTGATAAAAATTGTTAATCCAAATTTAAGTGGAATTGATAGTCTCCGTTAGATTGTTGGCTCGCATTGTGAAATGTTTTGCTTGCGGCAAGGTATATATCCAAGGAACACAGGTTAATGCTTGCAATTTTGAATGTGCTCTCCCATAAAAGTTAAACTGGTAGCCCCTGTAATATATTTAGGATGTCTCGTTTGTGTTATAGGACATAAGAAAGTGTTTAATTTGTGAGGGTCCATGGCGAATCCTCACTGCTTCATCTGTTTGTTTTAGTAAAAGATGTGACATTATCATTGATCTATGTAACGTTGAGTTGTTGGACGCCTAACATATATCAATAAGTGCTTGAACTAGGTAAATTCCAACACTCTGGAAACCTAGAATTCATTCTCCGGTCCCAAATGTTTTGCTATAAATCATGTTCAATATAGTTCGATTCTGCCTGACTAGAACCACATACACTCGAACCAATTACCGGGTCCTAAGGTCAATAGTATATTACATGTATAGTATAAAGCTGTAATTTATAATATAATGTAGAATTTTATTTAATATTTCTTATGAACAAGTCTTGGTTAAGATGGATGACTACTATTAGCACCTCCATGCTAACTCGAAATTAACTGTACTTTTTATCTTAGGAACGGTCTCATCTATGTTTATGTGAATGTTACATTGAATTGAAAGTAAAAAAAGATGATAAAAATAGCGCTCATTCAAATGTTGTTAAATAGCAACATAATGTTTTGCGTCGACTCGGTTTACATTCAAACTGTTGCTCATTTATCAGTCGTGAAAGGAAACTAACATCTTCACGCAATATCTATATAAAAGGCAAAATGAATGTAATTTAAATATGCAAAATGTCTAATTAAGCCAAATACTACATTGAATTCAACCATTCAATACATAGCAAAAACGTTGTGGGAAAATAGAAATTCGCCATGATGTGTTTGTAGGGTAAAGGTTAACTCCGAACGAATCTGAACCGGATCGTATCCGTATGAAACGGTTTCAATTAATTTGCATAAATTAATACGTCATTTAAATGAGTTTATACTAAATCGATATAACATTAAGTCCATTAGGGCAAATGTCTCTAAATGTACACACGCTGAAACGTTAATGAAATACAAGGTAATGGAAAATGTTTAATGTTTTTAAAAAAGAATGCTAATTTATTTAAGCATTTACAGGATACTGTTGTCACCATCATGAATACGGCAGGTCATTAATCATTGCTATATCATTTTACAAATTAGATTATTAAAGATATAGTAAAAGTCGTCTACCTATGCAGCTTGGCTCTTCCGGGTGTTAAGTGAAATACATGGTGTTTTGCTGAGGCCATCGTACTATTGCCCATTGGGTTTAAGGTTGCTGACACGATGATGTGACGGCGCTTTGTACCATGGGTCTTACATCGTTCTATTGCATATTTCTATTGGACCGAACTTTTGTTTTATCGACTTCTTATAATCAGCCGTTGCGTGAGCGGCTTCAAACACGATGGGCGATGGTATATTTGGACTCAACGAAATACCGCGTTTTTTGGTCATTTTATTTGGTCTACTAGAATATCAAGTCTTTCATGGTAGACAATTGACATTAGATAAGCTATTTTTATAAAACTGGCCCATTGCTTTCACGACTTCTTGACCATTGTTCTAGAAAATGTATTCGAAAAGGCACCATTCGGTTCATATAGCAGTGAAAGAATTTGAAAAAGCCATTTTCATTAGTTTTCAATTTTTAGCCACATCTAGTCGGCCGATTGATCAATGGATGTAGGGATTTGGTTGTCATTTAGGACATAATCTGGGAAGCATTATTGTTAATTGTTATGCAGAACATATTAAATAATTAGGACAGCCTGCGATAAAAAGGCTACCTGTGAGTTTAGTGTGTCGCGTTTAATGTTTTTTTTCGCCCATCGTTTTACCTCTATCAGCGTTTCTTACTGTATATACTATATGTGATTTTTACATGTGTGTGTCCTTCGTAAGTAAGCAACAAAAATAAACCGCTGTATTATTGTATCAAAGGTTGGTGTAACAATCATTATACATCCGCTTTGAACGGTAACCAAAGTTAAAAGTAAATTTGTTCAAATGAACTGTTATATTGAAACACTATATGACTTGCTAAATTACTTCGATTTCTTTTGTGTTCGTTCTTTTAGTAAAATAAAACGTATGCGTGGGAATCGATTTTCAATACTTTAACACAAAGCAAATACCAGATTTATTGGTAAAACCAGCTGAGCTTTAAACTATTTTGAAAATTAAAATGTCTAAAACTGAGTTAGTATTTGACATTCTAGTGACACGGACGACGGTTAGAAGCTCGTTAAGAATATACCACGTGACGACGCGGCGAGTGTATACAAAGATGCGGTACGCGTACGGAAACCTGCCAATAATTTCGCGAGAGGAATCTCTAGATATCGAGAGACATAAAATACAAATTAACAGCACGTGAAGCAACATAACGAAGCTTGCCCTAGGCTCAGTATTTGTAATGATTCATTCGGATAATACCGAAGTATAGTTCATGACACGAAATCGAAAGAAAACATTACACGGCACTGTTTTATTACCAGAATGTTTGGGAATCCCCCAACATATTTACTCTCTGTTATTATGCTTTATTTATCCATCCATGAAAATATAGAACGTTTTTGATGTTTATACTTCTACTTTCATAACAGGTTCATATATTGAAACAAAATAATTTCTACCATATTAATAAAATGCTTGGATACGATTTATATGGAGTCCTGAAAGTGACATATTGTTTTCATTCAAATTATGTAAAAATGAAATTTGAGTTTGCTATCACTAATATAAGATCTTGTACATGGACTGTACCATGGTGGTATATGAACAGTTGTCATTTACTACATAGACAACAAATTAGAGCTTTAAAGTTGTTAGTTCTGCCGAATAATTAATATAACAACAAAGATAAATGGTTAAGAGGGAGGGAGGGGGGGGGGGGGGTACTCGTATCATTGGACCGCAATAAATAAATAAAACGTTCTATCCGACTTGATTTTCCTTGATGAGCGACCAAAGATGTGTATATTGGGACATCATTCGGAACTCATTAAGACTGAAAACTCTTCTTGTATAATAGTTTTATCCTCTCAGGAACTATCACACTTTCGAGAGACACTTATGGTGATAAAATGATTCTAAGGTAAATGAAATCCTAAGATATAAGCCCCAGTCATCTCGTCGAAACTCGTGATGGTTTATTTAATGACAATACCATTATTGGTCCCCCGGAAGTGAGAAAATGGAAACCCCTAAAATTAGCCCTTAATATCAGTACGATTATGCACCAATATGCTCTTATCAAGTTACCGTAACCTTTGTCGTTCTTTTAGAAATAGTTGTCACCCAGGGAATCATTAACAAAACGACTAAATCACTAATCATAGTTCATTATGTTCACAGAAGCTCAGATATAGTTTGTAAAATAGTTGATTTCTATTCATCACAAGAAACTAGCCTCTCTTATAACAAAGTCAAATATAATATCATGCTTAAGCTGTGAGATGAATCACCATTTTTTGGTAATAAAACGTAATTTATTAGACATTTTTTTGTAAGTATTTACATAACATTTAAGTTTATGATGCGAATTATGAAAAAACACTGCATTTATCAATAAAATCTGAGAAGAGAAAATGAGACCATGACATGCAAATTTTGTGATTTAAATTTTACTCTTTTTTGGTTTACAAACGTTGTAGATAAAGTAATGCATTGTTGAATCTTTTTAGAATAACATACAACAGTCTCAACCCAACCGTAACATCCGCGTATTTATAATTGTGCGAAACGAAGTTGAACCGAAACTGTTGGGCTAATAAGATGTGAACCGAATTAAAATGTGTTGTTATCATGAATACATATCAAATTAATAATCGTGCGCTTGAAGTAAGAGTGATACTTCAAAATAATACGAGATGGTTACATTGATAAGGGTAGACTAACACAGAAGTAAAATAAGTGTACCCACATTATCACTACTACAACAATACGATATTAAAAAGTAAACTTACAACAACAGTAAAATTAAAGGTACTGTTCTGCTTTGATTTGTTGGTTGTTTCTACTGGGGAATTTCTAAAACAAAAAGATGTCCTTTTCCTCAATTTATTTTCTTGAGTATATTTATCTATCTCTAACCAGAGCCATACAATCTATCACTCTTTAGGGGAAAGGACTTTAAGACAACAACTTCTACAACAATAACTGACCAAACGATTAAATGAGATAGGTAATTTTAGATCTTCCTATCTGTATTAATTCTTATGTTACAATTGAGAAAAGTTGCTAGGATACAAGTTGTTGAATTAGATCTTACTACATACATTTTCTTTAACCCAATTTCTTCTAAAAATAATTTAATTAATAAAACAAAAAATCAAAAGTTTTAATGCATAATAGTACTATTAGCAACAACAAAAAACACTAACAAAGGAATTATTAGCAACAAAAACAAGAAATGCAAAATTAAAGGAACTGTTAGCAATAAAAACAACAATAAGCCATCAAACACATGACAAGCATAGCTACTACATCTACGACAAGAATATCAACAATAAACGCCTCAGTTCAAGCAAGCCCATTATACTGAAATAATACGAAATGGTTCTGCGATAAATGGAGGAACTATAAAACAGGCATTATCATCACTAACTTGCTTGTAGCAGCGACGGTTTCACTTTTCTGAAAATTGCAGTCTCCAATAGCACGTTATGTTATTTTTGAAGGTAACGAGTTTTGACATAATCAAATTTTCGAATTACAGTAATGGCAATGCGACAAAATTTAGGATGACATTTTTATATACGGGATGTTAGCTTGTCACCGTGGTTTTGTCATGTGTAATTATGTCAAAAACGAATCAGAGATTTAAGAAAATAATCAACTTTGTAGTTTGTAGTTGTATAGTGCGCTCCATTGAAGATGACAAATTTTCTGTAACTATAGTGATATACGTACACATTTACGTCGGTATAATTGGCCAGTCAAAAACTTATGTTCAAAAATACATCAAGTGAACAAAAGATTTTCAAAGGATTTGAATGAAGTAACATTATGTTTAGGTCGATTTTTCGGTATTTACTTTTGTATTTTATGGGTCCAGTTTTGGATGACGTTCAAGTTCCGCTCGGATAGGTCACCTAGTGTTTGGAACAGGTTAAAACAGAACCGAACCATTAAAAACAATATAAAGCTATTCTCTGGAATTCAATACCGCATGCATCTATACGTTTTATTGAATTGACTAACTATTATTTCATCTGCTTTTGTCACATATTTATTTATATAGTTGAAGATATTGTATTGTTAATGTTTATGACAAAACGTTGCTTTGCAAAGTGCCTCCCAAATACTTCACACAGGCATTCTGTCGTCAGATGTATTGGAGATAAATTTAAAACGTTAGTCTGACATAACAAATTTCATGATTCCATGAATTTTAAGTTAATATTATTTACTAAATGGGAGTATTGACCCGTTTTAATGAGGGGTTAAAATAACTCGCATATGATCGTCAATTCTTTTATATAACCGACATCATTTCGAGATCCTTTTATGTACGAGCAAATATCATTACCACCCGCGTATTTAATTACACAAAAAACGAGAAGAAACTCATAGTAATAGGTTTTCATTTTATCATAAAATATGCATTCAAAGCTATCAACATTTCGTTTTGAATTTAACAGCAAACAAAAAGCTGAGTTAATGAAATATTCGAATTCAAGATTTTGTAGATAAAGGGTTTATGATAATTTTGTGCAACGGTATAAAGTATCAGAACACAACATTTTAAGGAAAATTCAATTTTTATTCGTTGTCGGTTAGCAGTTTATAATACATATATCGTCACCTGCGCGTATTTATAAACATTGACCCAAAATTCACGTTGCCGTGGTCGAGGTCCAGTGCCTATTCGCTGGACTTGTAACCAGGGCTCGAACCCGAGTCTAAGTAGGTTGTACCCTCATTTGAGAAAGGGACAAAAATGTCGATTTTCTTCTATTTGTGGAGAAGTTGCCGGCTGCACGTGGAAGGATACATTAGTACTGGTTACAAAACAGTCCAGGAATTCTGGTTATGTGAACCGACTGTCCTATATAGATGAAGACTTGGTATCTTTGAAAAAAGCGTTACACCATTTGAGACGAATTGAAACCTATTTTTAAAAGAACAACAGCAAAACATGAATCACAGTAATCGATGTACATGAAATTGTATACATTATTTAATTAACCGCAATGAAATGGGGATATCTTAATTATATATTAATAAACATGTACTTTCTAATCTGCATTCATTTATAAACATAGACTTTATTGTTTACATATATTAATATACGAATCATTATGTATGTTCTTCATATTACCGGTGCTCATAGGCAAAACTACCTTTTTTAAATGAACTACATTATAATATGGAACAATCATCTTTTCATGTTAGTCAAGAAAACTTATTTAGAATGAATTTTGTTGAAGATAAAAATTCAGTTGAAACTGCTAGATATTGACTTTATATTTAAATGAACCAATATGTACTCCATCAAGCATACTAATCATGTTGTCATTTAAATTTCAAGAATAACTGATAATGGTATCTTAAGATTTTTCCTCGCAAGAAAATTGTTGACAACAGCTTGTCCTAGATTATAGATGATAGTATAACAATTATTTAGGTGTATTTAAATTAAACATCGACAGATAGCGATGTTCAGGGCTTAAATTAATATCTAAGATAACATGCAATTTATCCTTATACGGTTTGCGCTCAGAAAAAGGTGTTTAAAAGATATCAAACGTTAGAACCTTTCTGTTTAATCTGACAGTCACCATTGACAATTAAGGGATAGCAACTTGTTAGATGTCTAGTTAAATAGATTGCTGTAGCGTGGGAAATTTATCTGTGCGTTACAATACAACACGTCGTTTAAAAGCCCAAAGCTTCATTCGTGCTTAAGTAGGCTTTTCGTAATAAAATAAAAGTCATTAAGCGTTGTTCAAATGGATGCGAATTCATTTACTTTTGAAAATGTAATACTAGTACACACTTACAAAAGTGTTAAGCTTTGAAATTATGCGCACATTAATCGGTAGTCTAAATTAAACGTTGCGTTAGATTAATAAGAATATTCGCAATAGTTTGATATATATATAGAAGTAACTTGAAAGCTAATAGACACACCTACCGAATCCGATGGATGCCTTTAATGAAGACATCGACTTGATGATTGATTGAAACCGTTAGTAACATCACTGAAGGAGCTGGAAAAATGGACACAATTTTATCTACTTAAAATTGTTAAATCACACATTTAAACTTAGATTAAGACTGGTATCAAATCTAATGCCTTTACAAAGCATCCTTTTTGATATCAGACTGAACAGATTTAATATTTCAAATATTTTATTATTGATAAACTCAATAATGCTCTTAACTATGTAAGTTCAAGATTGATTTAAAATGAAGTACATGACTCGACTTCAGCGTATATGTGCGTGAGAATAATTTTGTAACGCGCCGTCTAAGAGTTTAAAACAGGAATCACTGTATGAATACTGTATAATATTATCCATCTTATATTTTATTTGTATATGATACAAATGATATATAAAACTGTTGTCTAAATCATCTTGTCATGAAAACAAACTGTAAATGATCAGAGACATTATATGCCGGTAAAATTTAAAACTTGAAACTATATTTTCCGGATAAGTTAAACTGGTTTCCGTTGGCTCTGACTGTACAGAGAACGTTTGTACATCGAAACATGTAACGGGAACCAGTTCACTGATTTATCAGATCATTCCTAAAGTAAATGGACGCACATTATAGGATCTGAACTGCATGACGGTTATTGACTGTAATGACACATATCACCCAATTTGTTTATAAATTGGTAATCACGACTTTCACTGCCTTGACACAAGCGACGCGTTCATCCAAACGTGTCAAAGGGCGTCGGTAACTTTGACCCCAACAGCTTGCACAATACACATGGTAACTATAAATCTGTCAATGAACAAAGTATAATACAAATTGAATTCGACTATGTTCAGTTAAATGTACTGATACGGTGAAGACTGATCTACATTCATCATAAGTTGCTTTATAAACAACGAACACAATGAATCAGCCACACCTTCGGGTGAAAGTCATGATTGTGGCTTGTATTTCGAATCTACTAGTAATTTTATCAAGACTTTATAATCATTTGTAGACATGTAGATGCGTTCTTGAATTTCTTTTTGTTGTAGCAATGTTTGTATTTTTCAAAGTCTTACATGAATGGTTGATCAATGATGCACTGAATAACTCATCAGTAACATTTACATGTAGTTACTATGCGCAGTCAACCTTAAGGTAATATTAAAGCGTTAATAAGGTCGAGAAATGAATCAGAAAAAAATATTAATCATTTTATTATTAATCTGGTGATCAACCAAATAAAGTGTTGCTAACCCATGTAATGACTTTGGTTGACGTTTGTCGGTTTGTCGTCGAATATGACTTCGCTCCTTTTAAGAGGATTGTGAATATGTATATTATTAATGCAAGTAGCTGTAAATTTATCAAAATTCGTCGTTATCATCAAAATCCAGTCATACAAAATTAGTAAACGTATTTTTTTGGTAGTTTATCCAAAGTATACATTATTATATGTTATTTAATAAACACACGCGTACATAAGATTTTTTTTTATCTCAACACTACGAGAACGAACTTTTTCTATCATCTATTGTAAAGACTGTAGCGCTCAACATTACAATACAAACAAATTATGCTAATAACGATTAGTTGAATACGAAAACGTTTAACGGACGTTTCATTGATAAACAATTGATTCTATTATTTTATAATAATTGTTTATCCATATCCTATAGATTGATTCTCGGTTCTATAGAATTATTACTGAAATTGTTAGAATAGAAGATGGCATATTTCCATGGCAATATGTTTTTAACATTAAAACGTTATGGTCTTTTGCCAACAAAAGGAATTCCAAACGGTCATGTTTGTATTCGATTAATTTTCAATGAATGGATTTTTTTTTATTAAAATCCGATTTTCTAATAAATTAACTTTTAGATACAATATACGGTTGATTATACATGTTTATTTTTTACGGTATGAGAACAATCTACCCCACGCCCTAGATTGTCAAGCGTATACTGATAAGCCATGATAAACAGGCAGACAATTTCCACAATTCCGTAATATTTATTGCATTCTCAACAGCATGGCACATTTTTCTAGCAATATGGTTTATGTTGCTTTACGTTATATGAGTGTCATTGTTGAAGTTATCATTTCATCACAGATTAATCATCATTTAAAACCCACAAAATTTATCTCTGCTTTATAACAAGAATGTTGCATAACGCTGGGCTTAGTCACAAAAATAAACAACATCTCAAATGTTGAATTTTTGGCCTATCAGTGTCTCTAAAGATATGATTAAAATACAGTTCACTTTAAGATGACGGATTCTTTATCCTCGTTTGTTCAAATGGGCAGCTGCTTCTCACCAACCTGTGACACTCAAAGAGAACCAGTTACAAGTGTGAATCATTTTAAGACTGTGTCCGTGGACCTATTACGTAGATACATGTATTGATACTATTATTTTCTAGTAACCATATAAAAGGTAAAGGTTTTGTTTATAATAGTGCCACCCCTATTGAAAGGGGCAGCCAACGTGGCTTATGAGACACCTATCATATGTTCGCACAGTACCGCCCGATCCCTTCTCCTCTTGCTGGGTGCCTTATTATTTATAAACTGGTGGATCACCAACTGACCACATCAGCAACTAACCCAGTCTCAACTGGGGTTCGAACCTTCGATCTCTGGCTCCGAAGGCTTACACCCTAACCACTCGGCCACTGTTGCGGCATATACATGTACATCCTTATAAGAAATCCAATGAATGTTCTATATATCTACGAATTTGCTGGATGACTAATGTCGTATCCATCGAGCCCCCCTGAAAACAGCCGATCCTTAATGCATCTGAGAGTCAAACCTTCAACCTATGAGGGAAAGTGTGTCCATGTGGTAATATTTCATCTCAATTGCCTTGATATGGCTTTAAATCGACTGCGACCAACATAATCAAACATAATGGTTTCCGAACACGGAACTAAGTGATCGCGTGTCATCCTATCCGAGCTTATCAGTATTTCGCACCTACAGCAGCATCTGGCAAAGCCATCAGCGTCACTACTCGATTAATGAATACCCGGAATTAATAACAAACACATTTACGATTGCCAACTCAATTATGATACAGGTCGGTGTTTGAAGTCTGAACGTACTACAGGATAAGTTCTGTTAAAATGATTATCATGTTCCGTGCACTGTGTTTAATCGACTGGAAAGGAGTTCATATAACCTTTAACATGTTACCATGGAATGTCTTGGCTACCGAACGACCTTAATGATTATTTCATATCTAATTAACAGGCGCGACAATGAGTTTACAACACTTTGTATGACACGACGCGACTTAAATAAACCTAATGCAGCTGTCCGTATTCATTCATCCTTGCTTTTTGTCTGTTCGTGTATTTGCTTCCATCCCTGTAATCATTACAGTGATATTTACCCGCCTCCGTAGTCAACTGATTAAGGTCGCTGGCTTCAAATCATTGTAACCTCTCACTGATAGAGGGTCGTGGGTTCGATCGAGCCCAGCTAACGACCCTGTATCTTTATGTGAAAAGGTAAACAATTGCTTTCAGAAGATGGGAGTCTAGTACTGGTTCTTCCCAGGAACGATGCTTAAGTTACCTGTCCACCTCATACGAAAAATGTGTGTAAAACTCTAGCAAACGAACAAATAAACAAACACATATTATAGTGTTGAGTTTCTTGACGAATGCTGTGACTTTGATTAAAGTTCGGATAGTAGTAAATATGCAAAGTACAGAATTATTATCTTCATCATAACTTTTATTGTCATCATTATTGTTTTATCATCACAAGCAAGATCAGAATTACCTGCTTTTGTTATACTTGTAATCATTGTAATATTCAGTATGTCAAATTTACAAAATGAAATTTTGAAGTTCCAATCCCAGATGAAATTTAAAGATAAAAATTTAATAATAAACATTCACGCACATTTATTAGACATTATATTCACTCGTACAGTGCAACCTCTCCAAAGCAATATCCTTTTGGGCGTGGCAAATTAATTTTCGTTGAGGCGAGGTTGTTGCTCTACTGAGGTTAAATTTATAGTTAAATCCTGCAGCGTAAACTCATGATGTTGTTAAAGAAGGTTGTTGCTCAAGACAGGGCCGCTTTCGTGAGGTTGTACCGCATATACTTGTATACATAATGTGTGTGTGAACAAATGAAACTCTGCCACCATGCGATAGAATAGATCAAAATGCTACTCTTAGGGCACAAAACTTATAAACCCTACTAGTAAATAAAATGCAATTTATCGGCCCTTACTCAAAACACTATTGACCATTTTAACCAAATGTTTAAAAAATACAGATTATAAAATTTCGAATTTGGTATAAATATATTTCGTTTGTCCTGTTGTATGAAAGATCGATGACTGGTGTTCTTAATGAAAATTTGTTCGAAAATTACACGAGTACCAAAATAAATCTACCTTCTAGTGTATGTTTCAAACAGTTAGTTCTTATTTTGATTTCAGTTAGCAACTTTACACGTACCTAGTCAATAATAACACATTTATTTATTTATGTATTTCATCGGATTTAACATCTCTGCGGGCAATAATTATCCTAACCAGCTTTGCTAGACTTCATATAGGCTAACCACATTCTATCCGCAAGCTACTGCCAAGCTATCACACATAATTCAGAGGTGGAGGACAATTTAACTTAGGGTGTCACATATTCGGTCGAATTTGTCACGGACAGAGTGAGCATCGCCCGAGGTTTGAACTCACAACCTCTTGATCTGTAGACCACCACTCAATATAAACTACTGAGCTAACCAAGCAGACTCAATAATAGTAAAAGTACAAATTATATTTTGTACCAATTATTTGAGATCTCGATGTTTTCTCTGAATGATTTTGTCAATGAGTTATGCTTTGATCGTACACTGTGTCAATGTCAAATATATATGTCTACCGTCCCGAGTCATTATTTCAAATACATTATGGTATTTAAAAGCCATGAACTAGCATATAATATAAGTAGCTAGTTAATACTAGTAACTTAACAACTCAATATTGCTTACAAAATCGAAGTCAAGTAAAATCGAGTCAATTATTTCATTGGCGTTTAACTGTACAGTTAATCGCGAAATAAGTTATATACATGGGCTGTACATGATCACAATATTCAACTTATTAACAGGAAAAAATGTCTAATGAAACAGTCGAAGTCACGTGAAGTTTCGCCGATATAACTCAATTACCTCCATACGTTTGTTCTCGTATACATTAATGTTTATTTACAAAGGATGTGAAATTGGTCAAACGGCTGTGAAACACAAAATCGCCAGTCCCTAAGTCGTTAATGGCCATATTTCTTCCCACAGGATTGTAAACATTCAATACCTGTTAGTAATTACTTTAACGGGCCCTGTGTGGGCTTTATTCAAAGGTTAGGACCCCAGTGGTCATTGGGCAATGTTTTCCTTATAAATTAACAGTAATTTACCCAGATTAAGTCGACATTGACTGTGATTTGAAAGCACACAGGCGACTCAGGTCTGTCATAGCTAAACAAATAAACACGAAATTAAGTTATTTTGTACAATTTAAAATATGTCAATAAACCGTAATTTTTCATATGACTGGACAATATTCTTCAATAGTTAACTGGTAAATTTGTCAAATTGTTGCTTACTAATAATGTGTTGTTGCGTTGCAAATGATATCGATTTGTAGTTTTCCTGTCCAAGTAAATATTTGCGGTGTTTGGGTTATTATTTTATTGTGAATGATTTAGAAATACAAAATTTAATGCAGTTTTAAGAAATAAATAGTGTGCATTAATGTTAATGTCTTCAGTTTCTTTAACTTCGAACCAACAGCTAGGGCATACAGGGCATGCATACAGCGATACAGAAAAAGGAGCCCGGGCGTTCTCCCGCGAAATGTTGATGTGTACGGACTCGGGTCTCTCTCATATTTGTATTATGATTTACATTGTATAAATTCAAGAATTAAAAACTTGTACAATGATAAATCTCAATTATGTTGTTATTTTGTAAAGGCGCTTAAATTGAATATTAAAATTAAAACTGATTTTACTGTTTTGACTGATTGTAGTGAAAAGGACGACACGTGGCAATGTCGTAAGGTAGCAGTAACGATTAACGCGCGGACACGATTTTGTCTTACCCAAGTCGTGTGGCGCCTGATATCCGATACCTACATGGAGATTATGATTCATGTTACAAAATATACATCTATGCTAGTATCATATTATCATATTAATACCACATCTAAGTCATGTATGATATTATACATGATGAATGTAATCTTGTTGATCTGGAAAGACGACTTTAAAATAGGTTTAATTTCAGCCAGGGTCTCTACATTACAATGTCCTTGATTCAGCTTAATGTGTATGTTCTGCAAGGAAAAAAGGGACAAAACTCCAAATTTGACATTTGTGTTAAGATCTTGGACTACGTTTATTTAAAATTATTGAATAAACTTTAAGGTGAACTCCATGTTTGTCAAGGACTTAAATGTGGTATTTTCTTTAGTATTGCACGTGCTTCGGTCTTCTGATGCTAAATGATTATCTCTAGCGATGATCACACACAGACGATGGTTTTGATATTCTTAATATATACTACATGAAAACTTCTTAATTATAAGAGTGAGAGGCGACTTTCAGAGCTAATTATTCCCTTCGGGTGTCAATCTGGAGTTTAGACTTTATACCATTTAAGAAGCGGAAAACTAGTTGTTAACGCTAAACACCTCTATATTAAGACGCCATTATTTGCTGATACAACAAGTGTATAATATTATATTAATGTCTGTTATAAATGTTAACAAATAGAGCCAAGATTGTTTACATTTTGTGCCAAAACACTAATAGATATATCGTACATATATCAGCCAAAATGTCACATTATTAATTGTCGGGTTATGACAGTCTCTGGATAATAACAACAAGATAATTAGTCCTAGCTACCGTACAGCACCGTTCAACGGTCACGGACGTTATACGATAATATCATGTTCAATCCACCACATAATTTATGATCAACTGTACAATGTACATGTAGTTGGCGCTTGAAAAGGAGAGCAAAAGAAACTGAGGTTTTACCTCTATTCCAAGAAAAGAACAACACAGTTAAACCTCGCCAGAGCGGCACTCTCTTGATCAACAACCTCCCTTCAACAAAGGGTGTTGCTTTGGAGAGGTTGCACTGTAGTGTTATAATAACATGTGCATCATATTAAAATGAATTTAAATAGCCATTCTTTATTTAGATATTTGTACATACTTAGTTAAAGGCCTTGTTTTAAACATGGATGCTTTACTACATGTAATATACCGCCCTGTCTTAAATAAAAGAGTAAGTTGTAATCAACGATATCAATGTTGTTTACTGAGGAGTTATGCAAGGTATTTTCTCATCTTATCTATTTTATGATACCCTTATAATTAAAGTCACTTTCCTGTATTTCAGACGCTGTTTGGTCATGTGATTTCAACTTTATGTTCGATCCAGAGCGCGCTACCACCAGCAACATCATCAGCCAATCAAACATGACTGTTCAAGCCAACCTATCATTCTACGTTGTACCAACACCGAAGCCACCGATTGGTGGATGGTCTCGTGACTCCGCCCTCCATGCTGGATTTGTTTATTTGGCGGCGGCGATTCTTATGTTTGCGATCCGGTATGCGGCCGTGTTTTGGTTTACTAATAAAGTGTTCAGTGCGATATTTGCCGCTCAGTTGCTCTTCATGACCATCGAAGCACTGTTTGCTCACTGTGGATTTTCTGTGCTGTATAAACTCGCGACAAATTACAAAATCTATGAAGAACACGTCAGTGTAATCTTGGGCCCCGGAACGATCTTGATTCTCTACATAACAAGCGGAATAATTCTTATATTTTCTACATTTTTTGTGTACTCATATGGTGCAAACTATTTTCAGAAGAAATTCGAAATCATCGATAAGCGTCATCACCCGGAGACATATCGGAAGCAGACGATAGTCGTAAATGGCAGTTGCCAAGACTACCGTACTCACACTTCCGCCATGGTGTCATTGGTCCTTCTAGGTATACTAAAAGGTCCTATTGTGTACGATTTGGTGAGTTTATATCGAGTTACAAAAGATAATATGATTTTGACATGCATAATCATAGACGTCTGCTACTTGGTATTCTGGGTAATTCTTTGGACAGTTCTAACTTTGAAACAAAAATGGCAGTTCCGCATTCTAGATTATGTTCCATTGAATCAGCCAGTTTTTATGATCTCCAACGAAAATATTGTGAAGAGTTCGTCGTATCATGGTGGTTCAATCGATTTAGGCGATCAGTCCAAGAAGAAGAGACCCAGCTCCCTACCGAGTGAGCTTACGGCGAGTGAAAGTGGGTTTGGGGACGTGAACTCTTCCGAAGACGAACGAGAAAGGTTCGAATTGTCTCTTCCGCCTTTAGCAGAAGAACGGACGAATCTAGCCAGTTCCAGAAGGAAGGGGTCAACACATTCATTGGATAGACGGAGTAGGCACCGAAGAAATGGTAACCAGAGGGTTACATTTCACGAAACCGTGAAACGGAGCACGTCAACGGATAGCGAATTATGTGCCAGACGACAGATGAGTATTGCTGCCGATGTTCATGGAAGTGGCTGCATCGATCGACCCATTCGATCCATCAAAGAAGATCGAGCGCTTTCGCCGATGGAATTGGAATTGATGCGTGCGCATCGTCCAAAAACTCGTCATTCAATTGGATATACTCCAACGGGGTCCAAAATTGCGTTGCTAAACAACGCTTTATATAAACACAGTCCTTCGTGTTCCGATATAGGAAGCACAAGCGACTACAGTAGTGAAAAATCCAAGTCTACTAATACGCCAGACAATAGTTTGGAATTTAATGATCTAACAATTAAAAATGACTACGCCTTTGGCGCGAGGGGAAACTTAAAATCCACCAATATGGAGACCCAAACAAACGCAAATGACACAAATAACCGGAACGGTGACCGTTCCACTGAAAGGAGCAATAAAACAGTAAACAATGGCAGGGAGATATCCCCGAAAAATAATAATTCAAATAATAAAGATTATTTATGTGAGGGGACGAGAGAAAATGGACGGAATCGTTTAAGTCCGCGAACAATTGAATTTATTGACCGGAAAAATGATATTACGTTAGGAAGAAGAGATTCGGCTAATTATTCGTTGACGTCATCCCAGGAAACTGCTTCTAATGATTCAGATCAACCACAACAGACGCTCATTAGTCAAGTATGACGCTAAACTGTTTCGGAATGGCTCCTGTTTCCGCTTCCCCGCCTTTTTTTCGTTTTGCTTGTATGCCATTGTTTTGCTGCTATTGTTTATTTTATGTTTACTGCCATTTTGGATTCATTTCCGATAGCGTACTTCACCAAGTAACCATTTAATCCATATAATTTTATTGTATATATCTAATATGATAATATAATTTGGATGCTCTAAATTCAAACAGTTAATACTGCCAATGTTCCTTTATGATGTCATTGCCATTCATTGGCCAATGTTGTATCATGACGTCATTGTCGCTCATTTTAGAAAAAATGGTGTGAAATAGAAAACATCTTTGTGCTACTTTCAGAGCCCGATGCAAAACATTCATCCGATGGTACTTCAATAAAATACACGTTTATCACATTTGTACCGCAAATTACGACAACGTAAATCCTTAATATTATTCTAAAAAAGTGTCTTTAGGTGAATTAGATCACATTTTCAGCTGCTTTTTCTCGTAATTTCTGCGTTTGACAAATTCAAGAAGTGGTTTTAACATAAAATTAGCTGTAAATAGGATGTTTACTATTGCAATGTTCAGTATTTGTTTAGTTTGTGTATTTCTAAAATTCTGCTTTACGCAGATTGTATAAACATATAGATTGACAACGAATGCATACATCTTGCATAATGTTTTTAAGAGTGAGCTTTAGGTTAAAAGATTCGCACAGACATGTTTGCTCTAGTTTCTAGTACTGTTAAATGTTGAAATTAATATCTGTGAAAAGACGGGAAATGGGGCGGAAAAGGGACTATTAAAGGATAATGAACTATATGATAATGTTACCTGTTCGAATTTGTTGTTGTTTCAAACGAAGTGACTAGTTCATGCCCTGTGATGTCACAGATGACGCAATATAAAAGTTTTAACCGGAAAGCATTTTACCGCAAGACCTTGTTGCTAAAGCCACCTTTGGGAAAATGTCAGAAATGTATCATTATCAAGTTGGAATATAGATAAACTATTGAACTGTTGACTGGGATTGAACTATCATTGTAATGAGGTACTTTGTGGCTTAGTGGGGTGTTACTGTATCTTCACTTTATACGGAATCATTCGAATTACCTCCCTTTGTCATTACGTCATTATACAGCGATTGTGCTCCACTGTTTTATAGTAGTACATGTTATTTTCAAACATATTGTCCTTTTTATTTTCGATTATGCATGAACTTTATCAATTTATTTTCGTTTTTACCTACAGATTACATGATTTTATTTCAGATTTTATACTTATTAAGAAATAATAAACTATGACCAAAATATGCATGAGTTTGCATGCGTTCTGCTTTTGCTGTTACCCGCTGGCTGAATAGTTCTTGTTCTTGTCATTCTTTATCTATACGTGATATCAACAGTTCATCTCCATAACATTTTCCTGCATTTGTCATTACCATCGATGTATCTGAAACATGCGAACGTGTAGTTTATGATTTACAAGCCCGCATCTTGGTTTTATTATCGACTAAGGTCTAGGAGTCAGAGGTTATAAAACCTTAGATCAGTCTTCGGGCTCAAATCTCAATTTTGATCTCAGCTTATTTCAGACCTAAATGTGTGTAAGTTAATATTTAGATTTGTTTGATTACAATTTTACATAATGAGGTTTAAATATTTAATGATATCATCTGAATTAAATTGAGATTATAAAAAAATAAAATTGAGATATGATCTTGGAGACCAATCTCAAGTTTTAATGCCTCGGACCCTGGGGTTTGTTTTTAGGCTAAAATCTCAAATATATGTTTGACTTTTCCAAATACCGCGGTTTTAGGACTGACCAATGAAAAAGCTGCATTTTTACTATTAACAAAAAATAGCACTATGTTTGAAGAACAGTTCAAATATTTATTATACAAAATTAAACCAAAAAACACAAGCATTCTCATTTTAGACATGTCTTGGAACATTGGAATAATTTCTCGCAAGTTTGATGTAACGTTTTTGGATCACAAATTAAAGATGCAGTATAAATTGCACTCGATAAAATGGGAAGATTATATTTGAAATCTGACTCTCGATTTTATACCAGATAGTATCTGATATGATTACGACGAAGCCTGGAAGAAAAGAATTGTCGAGCACTTGGATTTTAATCTAATCATCTATATTATAGTAACTCTATAGGATTGTCTTATGGTGTTTCTACCCAGATAACAGAAGTGTATGCATCGCTTTGCACTAAATAACCTGACGATACCAGAAACGCATCATTTATAATCCAATCGGACCGTTACTTTACACTGATAGACGCACGATTCTATCAATTTTGGACAGTAATTGCTTTTTAATGAATTCATAAATTACTAATCCCAGCCGGCGGGCTTAGATATGTCTATGGAGAGTAGACAATTGCTTAGGCATTGTATGCCTATTCCTAATTCTGCAAAATCATGTTGATTCTTTAGTATCATTGCCTTTGAAGAAACAATGTATAAAATAATGTAAATAATTCATGCATGCTAAAGTATTCTTGAAACCCTTAACTCTGTCAAATAGCTATTCATACTTCATGTACTACTAATTCATGAACTAATCATGAACTATGCAATGATAGTTCAAGGCAAATTCATGATCTCAAGAATTCCTTTCGAGTGGGTTAAGGGAATAATGGTGGAGAACCGTTTTATTAGTATTTTTTCACAAACCTATTCATAAAATAATTATTTATATTTTTTCTATTGTGTATATAATCCGTCGTTATGAACAAAATTTACAGGTTTGCAAATTAATCCAGAGTCTGAGATATACATATTTCGCTCGTAAAATCGCATTTTCTCATCTTTCTATTTCATTGTCGCCACAAACGTGTTTTCCAATAGATCTATTACCGTACATAAGATAGTTTTCTTTCAACATGTTTGTAGTTGGCTTCATGAATCTGTTCACGCTGAAAACAAACAAACCAAACATTTATAGGTGTTTAGCCAATCGTAATATTAACACGTCATAAAAGTAAGTCATAAGACCTAATGGTATCATAAAAATAATGAATATGCAATAATTCATTCCAATATATGTGTCGGGAAAGACGAATGGAGAATCAGAAGACAATAACATAACGCGTGCAGCTGACGCATATTTTACAAGTTTCGTCTGTACCTAGTCTTTCCAAGCTCTAAATATTTCTCTATTATCTACTGACTCTTGTTCCAACTTACAGAATTGTTTCAGTTGCCAATTAAATGTCTGGTGATTATTTATTTGCTTCTTATAACAACACCGTCTGCAGTCGTTTTTTTTGTTAGGACAAATTGATATTTATCTTCAACATCAAGTAATAATCATATACGATTAATTATGATCAACAATCACGTTCATAATACAGGTCAACCATTGTCCTTATTACTCGTTGGTAACGGTCCTAAATTTATTTACGTCCCCTTGTCCATTTCATTATTCCCTTGCATTTCATCTCTTACATTTTCAATTCCATCTATATTACCTATATCTTTATTTACACTTGTGTCTCTATTCACTCAGCGCAAAAAGGTTTCTTTCCGACTGCATGCTTATTAAAATAGGGTAGCCATGTAGGATGTTTCCTTATTACATGTACATTGTATTATTATTATCGAAAGCGTACGGAAAGGTAAAAGGTGAGTCAGTGCAGGTACCGCTCATGCATGGGCCTAATTAAAATGTCTAGGGTCAAGGAACATTAGGATAGATCGGGAAACCGGAAACAGACAATTTTTAACTCATAAACGTTCAGTTGACTGCTAATTAACCCTTATTTACGTTATGAAATTCGTCTGTTGCTCTTTCAGTGTATACACACACTGTTACGTGTTCTGTTAACCATCCTACTTCAAAACTGTTAAATCGTACCGTTCTGAAAAGCGAAACTTGATAAATCAAAGTATTAAAGTACACATAAAAACTGAACTTACATAGACTTGCACTGCAACACGGAACGGAAACTACATGTAGTTAAACAATCATACATGCCGGATATAGAGAAACGCAGTAATTTGGTCCGCATCAACTACTGTTCATTTTTCAAAAACTACAAATTCGAATTTACATCGTTTTATGTAATTGATTCATCCGACAAGCTACACTATCTCTCCAGATGTAATGGGAGATTTTTTTCTGTATAATTGAAATTCAAGGACATAAAAATTTTCCTTATGTTCGTGTAATTACATTTACCTGAGCAATTAAACACGACCATAAAATTCACGTTTAATGAAAACTCAAGCGTCTATCTATTACAAATTTTACAAAACATCTATAAATGCAGTAAATTTAGATTTGATCGTACTTTCTAGAATCCTGATGTTTAAACTTAGATTTCTCACACGAATTATCTTGAATATCATGATGAAAACTCAAAAAAATTATAGCAAACCAGACTACGACTATAAATTGCTTTCTGATTTTAAAATCTAATCGCGTTTTAAATTTTGAATTTCGTATGAAAGTTCAAAATTGCTTTTCTCTGTCAGTGTTTCAGTTAAACTGGTTCCCGTTGACTCTGTCTGTACAAAGCCTTTCAAAGAGCTGAAATATGGAACGGGGACCAGTTCATGTTTCAGTAAGCTCTATACGGCATAACAGTGATGCAACCTGGAACGGGAACCAGTTTATATTTTTAGTAAGCTCCAAGCAAAACAGGATACCAGAATATCAACATAAATGATTCATAGTAAAGTACGATGTAACTAGAACTGTCTCAAAATTCAAATCATGATAATTCACTTAATTGAAAATCAATATTTCGCCATGCACTTCAAACGTAAACACATAAATTAATAAGCACAACACAGTAAGTTTTAAAACAACTGTGACTGATAAATTAATAAAACATAACTATAATATCACATCAAATTATCACACATCTCTGTTAGAATATGTAAACAGTTTTGGTCTTCAATACAACCTTGGTGATATTAAACTCCCCTTTGGCACCACAAAAAAACATTCTTAATATTGTGCTGGTCCAATTATGTACATGAAATACTAAAATCAGATCCTTAAAATTCAGTTCTATGATACCTCGAGACTGTGACATTTTTTATTAACTATTTACTATGTCGTATCTAAATATTTTACGATTTCATGCCACGTCAAACGAAACATATTTGTCTTAATGATATAATGATATTGGCATTGTTCTGTTCTTTTTTCTAAGACATCGCTCTGTCTGCAGTATTTACGTTACCTACTGAGGTCGGGGGGGGGGGGGGGGGGGGGGGTAAGGTAGTAACAACGAGTCTCTCCATACATTCCAAGATTCAATGACGGTTATTAAATAAATGACCTTGAATCACACAATGCCCTTTATTCGGAGGTGACCGATGGCAGGCTGAGACAGGTTTTAGCAATGAATTAGAACAGAAACTGTTAAATTTGACTGTATATTTTAAAAGCAACAAAGGTTGTGTTTCAATCGTAGTTCGATGTTTACGCTTGAGGGAAAGTACTTAAATATTTTGAAATAATAAAATTATCCCTGTGATCAATACTACCTCTATGTCCGCCTCTTACAGTTTACAGTGCAAAGTCATATTATTACTATGAAACACTTACATAATATACAGTGAAACAAAAGTGATTGTTTAATATTTTTATGTTTTATTTGGTAATGAGAAGTATTTTGAAGTGTTGTGAAATTATTTCCGAGAACGAATGAAACAAAACGGTCTTATTTTCAGTTCGGTTATGTATTAGTAAGTGCAGTAAAATATTAATCGACATTTGTGTATTTTCAGCCGTAAGGTTATTGCACTTAAAAAATTACTTCAAATGTTAAATTACAACAGTTCCTGTTCATAACATCAAACATCAATAACGTGCATTCGGGCTCGACATGATTGTAGTCTTAACGTTGTGCTTGACCTTGCGATTTGTTCCAGTTAAAATAAATATCTATAGACTTATCGTATTAAGTATTTGATCATTAAAGATAACTTTTAGTGTCACTTGTCCTTCAGGTTTAGTTTTAGAGACACTGGTCCTTCCGGTAATGTTAAAATGAAAATGGCGGATTATTCAAATAAAATGTCTGACAACGAACGTGGATCTGTAAGAATCCCGTACCAACGTTCGTTTATCAGAAGCATTTCATCCAAGGCCAAAAAAAAATCAAATGCGCAAATGCAAATAAAAACACCTAAATCAAGTATTTCCCCATGTTCGTCTGATGTTGAACATGTGTTCGCTAAAAGCATGTCGAGTTACTGAAGAGAATTGAATGCGTAGTGTACAACAGGAGTAATGGCATATCATTAAGTTAGAAAAAACGCCGCTGAATATTCACTGCAAGTGTTCATGATATATTTACCAGTGAATTTTTTTGTAGAGATAACAAAACATGTCGCCGAAATATGTCCTTGAAATATCTCAGTAATGCACGATGCTTGGTATATAGCTGCATTTGTTATACTTGACTTGCAGTTGCGCACATTCTAAACGAAGAATGTCGTAAATTAAACGGTTAATATAATTATTTACGGTCGGGTAACCGGTTTTCTTGGTGAAACAAGTTTTCGTGATTGTTGTCGGATTTCTTTTGTAAAAAACGTCGATGTTTCGTTAATAGCCTACCACGAAAACTGGTTCAATCATACTACACGTGTAGGTCAATGACCTAGAGGGAACAACAAATTACTGCTAAAGTGATTAATATATACTTCATCATTTGAAATTGCTCTCTACTCTATATTTTTTATATATTTTTGTCTTAACTTCCGATTTCATCTTAAATTCTTGCATTAAAGTAAATTAATCCTCTTTTTTAGCATACGTTATAATTTCAGATTTTATCAGGTAGAATATTTCGACGCTAATTCGACTTTTCCTTTTTTGTAAATCAAGTTCACAGTTTATCAGTATTTCAGTAATACTCGACAATCAGCATTTATTTTCCAATGTGTAACTATTTGTACATCTCGTACAAATGTCCAACATCTTTATAATTGAAAGAGATGGGTGTATAATTTAATAATTAGATATCTCAGGATGGTATATAAACAATATAACTACGATTTTTTGGTACACTTAGCAACAACTGAAATAATTCAAAGATTATTATCATCAAATTAAATAGTTTCCTAGCAACAGGGATTTTAAAGGCAATAATACATAATACTGGTACACTAACAATATCAAAATATGTTTCTAAGGACTTCTTGAACAACCCTCATGAAGCACATGAAGATGCCCGGATTAAAAATACCGGATAACTGAGTTTTAGGCACTTCTCCAACTAAAAAAGAACCAGCAGCGCCGAAACATTAGTCACATGATATGCTATGTGCATCTTATTGTTAAAACTTTATTGTTTCGTGTGTAGATAATGCGCGTAATTGTTATTACAGTGCAAAGGCAATAAATAAAACAGATGCCAAGTTTCATGAACATCGCCTTGTTGTTGTTGAGTAGGATACATGAGCTCCAGTTTATACTAGCATTAAAGATGGGTTTTATTGGGCAATTCTTTTAACAACTAAAAGTAAATGAGAATAGCTCTTCTTAGACAATAATGAATGAGAAAAAAAACCGCACGAAAACACTTGATAAAATATCTACGCATTTATTAATACTGATGTTTTTACAGAAAATTACTCACGATTTGATTTAAGTTTCTTTTTCAATTCAAAATTACACCGAGTCGAAAAATTCACTTTCTTCTTCTAACAAGAACAACTATAACAAAACTTTATAGGTAGACGAATTACAAGAAGCATATTGGTTTATGTTTTTGGTATGAAGTTGCTTTTTTCATTCAATCCTCTATTAAGGAGATCATAAACTATTTATATGATATGAGTAATACACATGGTAATATCATACCCTACATCAATCAAATAGAATCTACCCTAAATGTTAACGAATTCATCATAAATCTGAGCACTGTCATACAACCACATTGAACTTCAAATAGCCACACAACAACTAATCTAGGCAATGCCTTCATGATTTACTTACCTGTCAACTATTAATAGATTCAGTCATCACCATTAGCCAATCAAGTGGCCAGGATTAGCCAAACTAGTAATAGACACTACACTATATACTTAGTACTCGCAAACAGGTAATACTCATAAGTATAATTCGCCTAGAAAAATACAAACAAGTGAACTAATTGGTATGGTTTATTATACTTTCCATAGATCTGCACAAGATAGAATTTATTGAAAGTCCACCACCCAATTGTATAAAATATTGATAACTTCCAGTAAGAATTAACCCATGTGTTTAAATTGGTTAAGTTATCGTCAATATCTTTTATTTAGGTTATCTGTTTACTGGTCTGAATTGTTGAGGTCATCAAGCATTTGATTTTTAAACCAAACCTCAAATTCAAACTATTGTTTAAATATAACCAATGTATATTCAATTGGGTGCTGGTTAACAGTCAAGTGTGTTGAACGATTTTCTTGCAGTGCTTTTTCAAGAAATTCGACTCAGAGAATAGGCCGCGGCCGTGGTCCAGTGGTAAATCTACTGGATTTCAAACACGACGATTATACAATTTCAAGTCAACATTGTCGATTTTCCTCCACTTCTGGGGCATTGTGGAAGGGTTAGTTAATACTGGTTAGAATAGTGCCCAGGAAATCATGGCGTATTAAAAGAATCGACCGTCGTAAATAACACAAACAATTGTTAGAAAATGACATTAAACCCAAATTCATAATTAAATAGTAAAACATGTAACACTGACATTTGTAAGCAGTGTTTATTCAGAAACCTCAATAGTGTCTAAATTGTGTTGATATACATGTGCTAGATGAAGAAAATGGTAGAGAGACTGTAGAGATATGCTCAAATTAAGTTTTCATTAAGTTTACTATGTCGTTTTTGTCACAGGCTTTCTCTTTTTTTGCACAATCAGGCGTTCAAGACATTCAATCTTTTTTGTTTGCTTATTATACTAGTATGTGCGTGTCTGTTCTCTGTTAATTAGCGATGGATGACACGTTTTGTTTTAAATACTAGTAACTGAACTGTACTTTTTATCATTGCAGAAGAAGCCAGCAGAATGAAAAGGGCGTGGCTTGCTGGATTTGTGTTCGAACATTTTATTGAAATTTCCTGCTCGACAATGGAACTGCCACCTGCAAGAAAATGAAACTATCGAAATATATGTGCCCTAATACATGTGCGACAATTGGCTGTTTTGTGACTTGGGAAACAAAAAATGACCCGATTTCCTATTTAAATCTTTTGACAATAGAACAAGACAAAACAGTATTACTGTGCGTTGTGAAATCACGTTTGTTCAAGTAAAATTGCTGACATTTTACCTTTTTGGAGACAGACACTGAGTGACCCAAGACAACAACTTATAACTTAAAGTTTTTTATATATGATGGACTTTACTTTGTCTTAGAATGGCTTGTAACCGCTTGAGCTCGTTCCTATTTAATCTGGCTACACAGAAAGCTTTGGTGAATTGCAACGTAGAACGGGAACCAGTTTATCCACCGCTTCAATCGTAACTTCTCGGCCATTTCCGTCATCTAGAAATACGCCTCGCTCATATTAAGTGTAGGGTTACAAATTTTATTTATGCAGTTTCCGGGAACTACTTTTTTCAACAATAGGTTCTCGTTTTTAAGAATCATTCTCAGAATTACAGACTTCAAAAAGTGTTTATCGTTCTCGATTGATAGAATGATTGAAAGTGAAACGGATTGTTTCCATCGTTGGATTCCCGGGGTCAGCCATCATGGAAAGTAGCCCGTGTACAACAACAACAAAATTGCGGCCTGCCTAATATTTCTTTAGACAAACGCCGAGGAGTTTCGATTGTCACCGCTTATAACCGTGATTATCTCCCTTGGAAGTTCCTAATAATGTCCTGTACATTTTTATCTCCCTTACATTGACGGAATCATTATTGTATAATGACACAGTTTAAACATCGTAGTTTCAGTTTAATGTGAAGACGTCCTTTATAATCAAATTTTTGGCTACAGTCTAATACAAAGCTATTGTTGCTTTCGATTGGCGGGCAGCAAATGAAGCTACCTGTCGGTCGAAGATAGCTTATCTGAAGACATTGTTTTCCAACGTAAACCGTGAGATTATATAATTAGATACTTATAAGTTAACGGATGTCTGAATTTTTATAAAAAAAACTTTTGAAAAGATAGCATTGTATAATTTATATATGTTTCACGCTTTTTCTTCCAATTGTGCCAAAATTCACAAGTATTGTATATTACATGTATATGTATTTATTTTATGATATATTTATAATTTTGCCATATTAAACATGAAATTGGCATGTCAACAAAGACCTTTTTTATAAGATTACACTAATAACTTGTTATATCTGCAGAAGTGTTAATCAAACCTTTGTTACAGTAGTCTTATGATGAGATTCATTAATTCAACCACGTGCAATATATAATAAATAGTATGCCACTGTAAATTGTTTTGTATTATACATTCTGTATTTATTGTATGTTTTTTTTTGTGATTATAATGTTTGTAATGTTGTCATATGAGAGAATTAAATGACACACGTGAAGTCAATAATAATTTGTCTTGTTTATAAATGTTCATATGGAAAATTATGTTTATCTTAGTCGTCGTCGTCGTCGTCGTTGTCGTCATTTCGTGTCGTCCACGTCATCATGTCCATCGTCATCATCTTGGTCACCGTCATTACTATCATCATCGTCGTTGTCACCATCAGCATTATCGTCGTCATCATCATGATCATCATCGTTGTCGTCGTCATCATCATCATCGTCGTTGTCATTGTCACCATCAGCATTATCGTCGTCATCATCATCATCATCATCGTCGCTGTCGTCATCTTCCATCATTATCACAATCATCATTCTTCTATCTACGCTCCCTGTTGGAAAATTAAGTCACCTAGGCGAGTTGAACGTAGCACATTGTGGTCTATTGATAATGCGCCGGACTACTGAACGAATGGTCGTGGGTTCGATTCTCGTCTTCGTTTTCATCGGTACTTTACACCGGGCACGATAAAGTACCAGGGAAACTGTTCAAAATAAAAATAGGGATCTAGTGTACCCTGTTCTCCTCTATCTTCCCTCTCATTTCTTTGGAACAGCCCTCAAACGACCATAGCTGTCGAATTGGTCGTTAAACAATAGATACATGGTTTAGTGGATGCTATCTCCCGGTAAATAACGTTGAAAAGAGTAGTATAGGCAGCTGTTTACGTCCAAACAAACGGGCGCCATTTTGGATTCTATTTATAGTAACTCATTTGCATATAAGCGTTTACATGATTTAGTCAAGAGTACATACACATCATTGTAATAGTCAATGTATCCTTGGTGTCAATTCATCCAGCTACACTCTCGTGAGTTAACTACATAACGTCTCTCTGTCATTTTTTATGTTTAAAACTAAATATTAAGTCATCAATTGTAAACCTTTTGTAACTTAACAACATATACGTAGAACAGACAATTTACGTTTTGATACACAATTCATAATTAGTATTAGTATAATTTTAGTTGCAAAACTATAATTTACAATTTTACGTATAGTAGAACAGCGTAGTGACTAAGTAATTTTCTACTGAAAAATTGCAAGTCACTTTAATTACAAATATATTAGATTTCAGAAAACATAAACATATCAAAGAGAACTATCAGATCAACTAGCAACATTGTTTGTAATGAGCTCATTAGTAGGATAAAGTTAAACAAACTGCGAACAGTGATTATGAAGCACAACTTAACATATCATATGAAAAGAAAGAGATCATGCTTACGATTCACTTTTATGAATCTACCTAAAAAAAGCGAAAACCTTTAAATTTGAAATGGATATCATTGATGCAATGTATGCGTTCGGTTATTACATTTTATGTGTGTCTCAACTTTTCTAACCGTCGAATGAAAACAATTTGCAATTATGTTGAATTCCATCCACCTTAAAAATCGGTTTCATCCGTAAATTGTTAAAAAGTTACATTGTCATCACAAACTCACCTCATGCGAAAAGCAATCAGATATTAAACTAGTGGTGAACAATAATTGATGTGAGTCAGATATTGCTGACTTAGAACCGTAACAACTCAGTCATTATAGTGTGGTTCCTGGCGTGTACACAATGTAGCAGTCAGGGACAGGTAATCCAGACAACTCAGTCATTATAGTGTGGTTCCTGGCGTATACACAATGTAGCTGTCAGGGACAGGTAATCCAGACTACTCAATCATTATAGTCTGATTCCTGGCGTGTACACAATGTAGCTGTCAGGGACAGGTAATCCAGACTACTCAATCATTATAGTCTGGTTCCCGGCGTGTACATAATGTAGCAGTCAGGGACAGGTAATCCAGACTACTCAATCATTATAGTCTGGTTCCCAGCGTGTACACAATGTAGCTGTCAGGGACAGGTAATCCAGACTACTCAATCATTATAGTCTGGTTCCCGGCGTGTACATAATGTAGCTGTAAGGGGCAGGTAATCCAGACTGCTCAGTCATTATAGTTTGATTCCCGATGTACACAGAATGTAGCTGTCAGAGACAGGTAGTCCAGACAACTCAGTCATTATAGTCTGGTTCCCGGTGTTTACACAATGTAGCAGCCAGGGACAAGTAATCCAGACTACTCAATGATTATAGTCTGGTTCCCGGTGTGTACACAATGTAGCAGTCAGGGACAGGTAATCCAGACTACTCAGACAGTATAGTCTGGTTCCCGGTGTTCCACTATGTAGCTGTCAGGGACAGGTTATCCAGACTACTCAGACATTATAGTCTGGTTCCCGGCGTGTACACTATGTAGCTGTCAGGGACAGGTTATCCAGACTACTCAGACATTATAGTCTGGTTCCCGGTGTGTACACAATGTAGCTGTCAGGGACAGGTTATCCAGACTACTTAATCATTATAGACTGGTTCCCGGCTTGTACGCAATGTAGCAGTCAGGGGCAGGTAATCCAGACTACTTTATCTGTATAGTCTGGTTCCCGGCGTAAACACAATGTAGCTATCAGGGACAGGTAATCCAGACTACTTAATCATTATGGTCTGGTTCCCGGCGTAAACACAATGTAGCTATCAGGGACAGGTAATCCAGACTAGTCAGATATTACTACATGAATCAGTGCCCTCAATTAATTTAGATTGTATTCCTACATAAGCGCTTCGATTATAGACCATCTTCCCAGACGATTGTTCAATGATCTATGACTTACAGTCTCCATCAGTGAAATAATCGTGTAATAATCACGTATGTATTTATCTATATCTTATATACATTTTGTAATTATAATTACTATAATACTAGAAAAATGTACTCTTCCATGACATAGCTGGCAAAAATCGTCGACTCTGTTTGAGATTTCCACCTCGCTACGGCATTATGTATAATTTGAATTTCAGCCAATGAAAGAATTACCCAAGGACAAAGGTCCGGAATCAATATATTGAACGTTTCTCTGTAACCCGTGTACATCATGTATAATATGCATTAACAGTACAACTTCCCTATAATACACACCAATGAAAAGGACAAAAATGGGTGTTGCAAGGAGGTGGCTGTTGTTTGGAGATGGCCGTTCGTGGAGGTTACACTGTAATGTTTTTGGCCGGTGTGGAAATTATAATAAATTGATTTAATGCACCACCATACACCGTCCATTCAACGTGCTATCACCCTTTGGTTCCACAAGTTTTATCACATACCCGTGCCGTTCTGGTCGTGCCGTAAAAACGGTATGGCACGGCCGTGCATATACTAGTAATATGTAAATGACGTCACGAGGTACACGTCATGAACTTGATGAAGCACAGAAATTGATTGATACATGTTTTGTTTTTTCCAAAATTATTACTTCACATGAGTAATGTTCAATTGATTTTAACAATTTGAGTAGGCAAACTCACTGTTTATATCCTTAGATATGTTCACACAATTATTATTTAATAATTATGATGTTTCATAATGGAACTATTGTTGTGCTCCTGGTTAAAAAGCCATATTACGCATGTGTCACTCCTGTTCTTCAATCTCAAACATGTATGTTGGTTTTCGCCGTATTTTTCGGGGTATGTGATAAAACGAATATTGAATTCGTGTAGATTCCGTCTTGAATTTATTGAACTCGTTAAATTATTTCAATACGGAATCCACACTCATTTAATATCCTCTATTAACGCCATTTTTACAGCATGTCAGTAATGTACCAAACATTTAGTGTTCAATGATTATATACCAGTATAACCTTGTTCTACACAAGTTACTGTTGGTTGGTTCCGCATGAAGCACTGAATCAGCGGTGAATGCCGAATGGCTGTAGAACCAGACGAGCTTAAAGAACCAATGCCACACCCAGGGTTTGAACCCATGATTCCAAGGTATGCAGTTCAACACATTTTACCACCGAGCTAAGCGGGAGAGCTAATATGGAAGTGGGTTATTGAACATTTTCAGCTTTGAAATAATAGATATAATATCAACGTGTAAAGTATAGAGACTTTTATTTCTTTGATACTATGTCAAAAGTACAAACAAAGAGTTCAGTACGAATTGTACTCATTCACACATACAGTACTTGAAAAAGCAAAGAATAGCACTTAAACATATCACAGATCTAATTGAGTATCATCATTTGTTCAAAATTAATCCAGACAATGTATCAAGGTTTATTTTCTTTAAGAGTAGGCTTATTAAGTTATTGGTAAATGCTACCGTTTGAATCGACATTATTGTTAAATTTTAAATGGAAGAATATGACCTGCTGCGACCGGGAATCGAACCTGGATCGCCACAAATCCAGTGCATTCACGACTGGACCACGGCCACGGTCTTGAATTATCTATTGAAATTTATCGTACAAAAATGTAAAAACATCATTTTATCAACTCGTTTATCTTCGTTACCGTTGTGGAAGCATGTGTATGGAATAGAATCACCAATATATGTATTTTGCCAAAAATTACTTATTGTCCAACATAATGACAAGTTTAACTTTACTTCAAAATTGTCTGAAACATACTTAATGCATGATACATTTAGATTGACAGTGTGCCTCCGAAAAGAACCTGTTTGAGTTTCCACCGCAGCCAGAATAGAAGAATCGTCTGCAAGCACCAAGTTTCTGATCGAAATAATATCTGTCCAACCTATAAAGGCAGTTTCCAATATCAGGGACCAATAAGCACTCTGCCGGGGTGGCATTTGTTTTGGTCGTAGTCGCAGTATCGATGATTATGTTGTCAATTCCACTCTCTTTCACAACAACGTCTGTACCGAACGCTGCGCTATCTAAACCACCAAACTCCGCTAAAAATTTTCCAATGGTACTATCACTCCTTACGGCAGGATTTTGCGCTTCATTAACAAAAGTGCCATTCTGGAATTCTAAGCTTATTCCGCTATCTATAAGTACAGCGTTTACTTCTTTTGAACCGGACAATACCGCTGAGATTTGGCCGTCTCTGTTGTTAAATGTGACACCAACAGGTCCCGTGATGTTTCTTATACAGTTTTTATTGCACTGACGCATGGTGCGGAAGTTGTTTCTATTTCCGTCGCATCCAGAATAAATGAATTCGGTACACTTTTGTAATCGTTCGTCATAATAATAACGAATTGTTATATTCTGACAAGTGCCATACTGTGGTTGGTCTAAACAACGCTCTGGTCGGACGCCTCGTTCGACCTCAGATGGGCCCTCACTACCACAAGTCTGCAAGCACATTTCATTTGTTGGATATTTGTTGCCATTGCCTCCGCAGCCCTTGAATTTAAATGCATGGCAACAATTGCAGTGTTTGTCGTAGTAGTACTGTATAGAAGAAGTTTCGCTACAAGAAGTTCCTTTGTCGGGTCTTACTTCGCAGTTCTCTTCAGTTTTATCTCGTGTGCATCTGTTATTACAGGCATTTCGCGAAAGGAAGTTATTTTCGTTTCCTCCACTACCACGGTACCTAAAACGCAAACATCTTCCGTCCTTGACATTGTAATAAAACCTAACTAAGTTTAAATTGCCTTTGCCGTCAAGCATTGGTTGTGAACATAAACATCTTGAATTGCATCTTTCAAGTGATCCGAAATTGTTCAAGTTGCCATCGCAACCACTATAGAAAAATTGTTTGCATTCTCCGGCGTTAGAGTCATAGTAAAATCGACGAATTCGTTTATTACATGATCCGAACTTTTGTGGCAGTTTGCATTCTGAAAATATACCCAATACCAAATAAATAAAAAATGCTATCTTGTATCATCACAAAATAATTTATGTATCGACGCATGATCGTGACATTTGTCTTTGATTAATGTATTAGGTGTCTAAATAAAACAAACAATGGAAAGCTTAAAATTTGCATTAAATTCAATTGTCACGCATATTTGTCGTTAAGTACTAGTATACCAAAAACTTTTCGGATCAACCGAAGACGTTCTGGTGTATCGGCTTCTAATAAAACACATTCGTACAAATAGTCTTCTTCTGCATCTTACTTGCTCAGCACATTTAAGTACAACTGATGCCCAGACTAGTAACTCAGGAGCACTAGCTAAGACAACTGATGCTAAGACAAGTAACTCAGGAAGACTGGCTAAGACACTGATGCTCAGTCGACTAACTCAGGAGCACTAGCTAAGACAACTGATGCCCAGACTAGTAACTCAGGAGCACTAGCTAAGACAACTGATGCTAAGACTAGTAACTCAGGAAGACTGGCCAAGACACTGATGCTCAGTCGACTAACTTAGGAGCACTAGCTAAAACAACTGATGACCAGACTAGTAACACATGAGGACTAGCTAAGATAACAGATGCTCAGAATACTAACTTTGGAGCACTAGCTAAAACAACTGTTGCCTAGACTAGTAACTCCTAGCTAAAACAACTGATGCCCAGACTAGTAACTCAGGAGGACTAGCTAAAACAATTAGAACATCAATTGAACATAAATACTGATAAACAGAAGAGACGACTTATGTACAAAGCTTGCCAAACAATGGATGCGTATAAAGTATAAGAATAAGGTCTTACCGGGTCCGTTGCTTTGCTGTCCGAATACTACTTCTACACTCACGAAGCAAACTAAGACTAGAACGGTTACTCGGTAATTTATCATCTTACTGAAAACAGAAGAGACTACATTTAATAGATTAACTTAAACATATCAAATACTAGCAACAACCGATAAAGAGACGAAATTGCACTGTCCACAATCAACATGATAATCACAGAAACAGCTAATCATGTAATTTTAATTTGCAAACAGTAAGTGCACGTATATTACTTTACTAAAAAATGATCTGGACTTACTTAAAAATATTACATTAGAAAAATATATAGTATACTTATAGTCTATAAATCTGGTATTTATACTATACTATAAGTGCAAGGGTAACTTAATTAAACATTTGATCTAGACTTACTTAAACATATTGCATTAGAAAAGTATGAGCACAAATAATATATAAGACTTACCTTCGGTTTTTTCTTCCTTTTTCAGTTTTTTTACTATTTTTGTTTTGTTTTGTTTTTTGTTGGTTTTATTTTATTTTTCTCTTTGGTTTTCAGTACTACACACGTTGAGTTCAAGATTCGTTTTGATTTGAGATGATTTCCAGTGGGTATTAAATAGCCAGTATTCTATATTTCCTTATGCGTCAAAACACTGTCACTGTCGACGTTTGTTGTCGTCATTAACTATGGTCACTGGACTACTTGAGCCAATAACATTAATTCAACGAAACATCATAAGTGATATGACAATAAAGCTGTCTGGACACGTCGTATTGGTCTGTGATCTTATGGCCAGTTTGTACGTTAGTAGGTGTTGTTTTATGTGCGTTATTTTTGTAATCTATAAACATATACCGAGCGGCAATAAATTAATCATTTTATTAGTATCATCATTGGCGTGTCTCGCTTACGCAGCTACATGCATACACTTTACGATGTTCATTGGTTGAAGGACTTTAGTTTTTATTTTGGTGTACGTATTCGGCTCAGACAGATTCACTGTATGAGCTGCAATATTATGTTGAAAAGTCATATTGAGGTCATTGAAGGCTTGTAAAACAAAAATAGAACATTATTGCTGTTTTAAGCAAAAACAGAAATGGTTCAAATTTCACTTTCTGTTACCTTTAACTTTTTACTTTTATAGCTAGTACGGCCGTGGCCGTGTTCCGTTGGTTGAAGCGGTGGAATTGTAACCAAGTCATTCATGTCGCAGCAAGTCACATTCTGTCATGCAATTTTCTCTCTATTTGAGAAGATGCAGATTCATTGTGGAAGAGTACGCCAGTAACTAGTTAGATCTAGTCGATTGAAAAAAATCGATTAAAACGTGTTTAGTGAATTAACCATCATATGTAACTGGAAATGTTGAAAAACGTTGTTAAACCCATACAAATGAATTAATCAGCAGGCGAAATTAGCTTTGCATCAAGTGATGAAATATTACATGCATTTATAAAAAAAGTTTGACTTGATTCTAGAAGATAAAAGCCGGTGTCTCAGTACACAAATATGACCAAGAAACGGCGCATGAGCTCCTGTGACGGGGGGTGGGGGGGTCGAACCAGGTAACTTGATGTTATTTTAAGCTCTATGACGCTACGCGACTTGGAAAAAAGGAAAATTATAATCAAAGAGACTTAGACGTTAATTTTATCACAACCTGGTCTCAATATTTAGATGGTTGTCAGTTTGAAGTTCGAGAAATAAACGCTTTCGATAAGTTATATATATATATATACATATACATCTATAGGCTACTTAACAAAATCGCTAAATAACCACCTATATATGTCAGTATTATTACTCATGTACGGTTAAGTGACCTTATGTAATACTTGTTGTCATTTAATCAAATTTTAGTGGATATTTGTTTATAAAATTATGTTTGTTTTCTTTCAAGCTCACGACTTGTTTCGGTCTTTAATTGGAAATCAATTGAACCAAAGCGAACCAAAATGAATCCCATCCGTTGATAAGTTAAAATACTGAACAAAATGTAGGTGGTAGCATAGTATTATTGTTAAGTATATAATCATACACATGCATTTAGGTATTGGTCAAGGTCGTAATCATCGGGGACCGAGGGCTTTAATTTAGACCGTAAAGGAAATAAAAGGGGACTGAAACTGATCCCGCGATATCAAATGAAATAATAAATTCCTTCCTGAAGTCGAAAATAAGCGGAGTAACTCTAGCAAGCTAAGCAGATGAGTGCTACAGGAGTAGTCTCCCGTGAGAGATAAGATATTGTGTTTTAAGAGTTTGGCAAAAAATATTTATTTAAAAGTTATATTCGTTGCATGTTTACTTCCAAACTTATTATTAATCACAAAACTAGTAAAACAATATTGTGCGCACAAAATAGAGCGTTTTTTTCTTTGTTGTTTGTACGCTAAAATATCGGTGGCTGAATTCATCGTGTTTTTGTAAAATTCTATTCAACTAAAATTAGTGTCGATCACGTGCTTTCGTTAAAAACATCAAACAAGTCGTAGAAAAATATATTTTTATTGTTCACAGAATGAAATAAAATCACTTTTACTTTGACTATTTAAATCACCATAAACAAATATCATACTGTATTATATTACAAGTTTACTATTTCTATATTTCTTTCTCTTTGTTTAGACTGATTTAAAACTATTCGGGTGTGACAACCCTTTTCTTTTACACTATTGTATTGAGATTTTAACTAGCCTACAATAATAAGACCATATACTCAGATATAGTTAATTTTGAATTATGAATTTCCCTCTGAAATTCGAGTGTTATTTATTAAAGAAAAGTTCAAGTGAAATTCTGCATCGCTAATGTAGCCGTGGCTTGGATTATTACAAATTATTTCATATAGCTCATTGAAAAATATTGTTTCTTTATGGCATGAAAATTAATATATTTCATTGGTTCAATTTTGATCAAACTTCTATGAAAGAAACTTATTTGAAACATCGCTCAACACGCGAAATTTTGTATGTATACTATTATGAAAGAGTGAATAATTAACAAGCGAAAACTATGGAATGTGGAATTATTTTATATTTCATTTAATCAAGAAACAATTTGGAAAGGATTTGATTAAATGTGCGTCGGAAAATAGTTGAAATACACATTGAAAATAAATTAAAGATTTTATCTTGAGGACAATACGTTAAGAATGTCGAATCGCCGTAGAAACAATATGCAAGCACCACCGTCCAAGCAGGCGTTACCTCCCATTATCACCGAAGATGACGGAGAGTTACCGTTCCTGAAACAAGATTATTTCTCCGATGTAGCGATTCTTGTAAGTACAGACGCACCACCAGCCACTCAAGAACATCATGGCTCTAGAAGAACTCAGAGCAATGTGGTAAATTTGAAGAATTAAATAATAAAATAATACATTTTTTTTATGACAGACACATTGTCGAAATAGACGTATAATATACACGTATATGTATTTCTGTGTAAAAAACTTTAAATCTAATATAAAGTACATCTTTCGGATTACAAAAAATGTCTTCATATTCAGTTGGTATAACATCATCAAGCTTGAAAATTAAAGTTGAGGCCATGTAAGATTTCATTGTACTATCATTCATAATTTATATTTTTGAGGTTGGGAGCTATAATTAGCAATTATTTGTTGATATAATTTATTCAAAAGAGCAACCAGTTGCTTTTGAAAAAATAAATATGTAAAGATTATGAACGTTATAATACATGTACATTCAAACCTGTGAACAAAGGTCACCCTGGTGAAAGACAAAATATTATCTTTATTGACAGGTGACCTTTATTCAGAGGTAATTAAACAATTTGAAGAATAAAGAATAACCTTTTATTTGTAGATTGCCGCTAAAATAAATTTTGACTGTACTAACAAAATAAACTATGACTAAATTGTAAAAACTGAATGATTCGTTAAAGGGACTAGGTTCTTCATTGATACTCTTGTACATCATGGCAAGTTATCTTCAGCATGAATAAAACCAAGGTGTATGAATTATTTTAATCCTGATTTTACTACAACCATGACTTAGTTCCTCCAGAGAAAACTTTAAAGTTAGTGTCATGTAGTTTAATCATACTGTTAAATCATTCATATGATTCTTTACCATTAAGTCGCTTTGTTGCAAATCTTCATGTTTTGTATACAGTCTGTATGAATTAGACAAATGAGTAAACAATAATATCATTGTACTGTTCTAGGTGACAGGTAAAAAGCTTTATAGCGCGAGATGTCTACTGGCTTACAATTCACCAGTGTTTGAGAAATCCTTAGGCAACTCAAAGAAACACGAGATAGATATGACAGGCAAGAATTATGATGATGTTGTTGAACTTTTGTGTTACCTTGACCCAAGAGTCCAATATACAATTACAGGTGAAACATATTATAATTATTTGGAAATAATAAATACAGTACAACCTCTCCAGAGTCCTCTCTTGAGCAACAATCTCCCATCAACAGCAGTATGATTATTTCCCACTGCACGATTTAACTATTAAGATAACCACTCTGGAGCAGCAATCTCTAAACAACAATTTGTGTTTGCTTCTTCCAAAGGTTAAATTACTTTGGAGTTGTTGCATTGTATAAGCTTTATTTTAGTGGATTTAACAACGTTTTTCAATAATCTAGTTTTCCTAGACTGTATTCTAACCAAGTACTACATAAATATCAAAAAGATATCCACTGAACAATAAATATATCCAAAAATTCAGACTCGAGAAAATTAAATGAAGTTTTATTCTCTCCTTAGATTATGGAAAAGATACAAAACGCAGAGAAACATGTAGCTATCTACAAACCAAAACTTTTATATGATACAGTAATACCTTTGAACAAAGGTCATCCTTGTGAAAGACAATATGATAGTTTGGCCTTTATTGACAGGTGGCCCTTTTTCGGGGTCATTTTGGTGTAAATGAACAATGATGGGCCTTAAAAGAATAAGCTTTATTTACGGTTTGACCATTAGTTGTATGTGGCCACTATCACAGATATGGCTGTACTTTGTTGAAATCTAATTAGCCAATTTCAAACAATTTGACACACATTTCGGCTCATCATAATAGGTACATCGAAATACGATGTCATTTCTCATAAAAGCCATATTCGGGATTTTTATATTTTTTTGTCATTTGTTTCGACAAATCTCACTTCGTCCATTATGTTATAGAAGTGTGCTTTCAATTTTGATTTAACACTTCGCCCCAAAATTACAAAACTATTTATATTGATAGCCCAGTCTGCTAGGCAACTGTTGCCAATGTCTGAAGAATTTGAAATGAAGAAACTGAAAAAGTTGTGCTCGGAAACATTGCTGACTGCGTATGAAATCATAAGAAAAGATTACAACTTAGGAAAAATGCCGAGTGATTTAAACGAAGAATATTTAGTGATGGCTGACCGTTACGACATGGCGCGACTATTAGAAATGACTATCGAAGAGTACGTCGCGAGCATTGACGTCACCTCCGCCAAATCTACTGTGAATTCAGAAACGCTGTCGGAAAAAGTAAAACTGTTGATATTGCAAAAGAAGCTAGCTAAATTAACAGGCCATCTTGATAAGGAGCGAAAATACAAGAACGAAGCCGAATACCGAGCGAACCAATTGCAGCCAAAATCAAACTGGAGCAAGTACTGGCATGCTGACGATGGACCAACATCAAGAATTAATCCTATGTCTAAATCAAGTGTTCTATCATAACATTATAAAAAGACAGTTTGTGAAATAAGAATTGCTAGTACATTTTGCTTGTGATGTGTTTTCACCAATGAAAAGTGGACTAAGTAAACTTAATAAAAAAGATAGAACTATGACATACAATCTCCTTATGTACATAGAATTCTTAATTAAATAGAATGACGGAATTGGTTGTTATCGAAATGCAGGAGAGCGTCTTTAATGTTGGTCGGTGTTTTGAAATGCCAATATACGTCTCCATTTTCATGTATCAATGTAGTTTTTGAAAAACTGGTGAAGAGTTTAGTCAAAATAAACATATTTACACAAATTACTTCGCCTTTTGATTTATGTTGTCAATTACCTTTCACATTAGATGAGTTTATCGTTTGTCTTTTGATAATGACTCCGCCCCTATGATAAAATAACTCAACAAAGAGACATGGAAAAGAAGAATAAAGAATTCGACAAAAAACTTAAAGGTAGATCAAATACATTCACATTTATTATTTGTAAGTTTTAAATCTCTTCACCAGTTTATGATAAAACATAATTATGATGATATCTGTGCGACATTCCCCCTCTCATGTTTTTTTCTAGATTGAATGTTTATTACAAATCTAAAATCTCTTATAAGCGACTTCTGTGGTGTGAGTATACGTCAAATTTTCGATGTTAAAATCAAATGCATGTTTCTGTGATCTTACTGAAATGGAATAAATTATTAACGAGTCAACTTTAGTCAATTGTTCTTATTTTTTATTCATATATAGAAAACATATTTTGTCATCTGTTGTATATTTCAGCCCAGTCAGCTAAACAACTGTTGCCTCTCGCTGAAGAATATCAGATGTTTAAGCTGCGGAGAAACTGTGAAAATGTATTACATAAGGCGTATGAACAAATGAGAAAAGAATACAAGCTTGGCAGTATCCCAGGTAATTCCATGGAACTATTTAGTGTTTCATTAAAGTCTGAAATAGCCATCAAATGCAAACGATGGGTCATATATAAAGGAAAGATATACACGGTCTCTCAATCGGGCTGTGTCTGATTATGGTGATATAAAGTGGCAAGAGTGTCCGCCTTCGGAGCTGGAGATCGAAGGTTCGAACCACAGGCTACCGGCGTGTGAAGGTCCCCCACAGACTGTGTTTCAGAGAGTAAAAATAATTCCTAGGTAGTAGAGGGTCTGTGGGGGGACCTTCAAACGCCGGTAGCCTGTGGTTCGAACCCTAGTGGAGACTGGGTTAGAACTGATGCGGTCGGTTGCTGATAGTTAAATAATAATTACCATATGCCCATCTCAGACAGGCGCCCGACAAAAACAGAAGGGATTCGGGAGGTACTGTGCAATTAAAAGATGTGTCTAATAAGTCACCACGCATGCGCATTACAAACTGGCATGATGAGTATTCATCATTCATTATGACCAATCGCGTAGCTTTTTTAAATTAAAGATTGTTTGTATGCTTAATAAAATATCCTTGGTGTTTAACATCGATGACAAATTTCTAAAACTCGACAATTATTTGCTTTCTCTAAATATAACTTTGTAAGCGTTGCAAATGCAGGACATTATAAACAAATAACGAGTAAACTGTTCAGTTCAATTTATAAACAAAACGTTTTCATTTCAGTCGAGATTAACGAAGAATACTTGATAATCGCCGACAGATACAACTTTGAAGTTTTGTTATCGATGTGTATAAGTGAATATGTACATTGTTCAGACCAGGACACGACCAAATCAATTATCAATATGGACACTGTGTCCGAACGAGTAAAACTTGTGATTCTTGAGAGAAAGCTGGCAAGGTTGAATAACGCCCTGGATCGAGAGAAAAAGTACAAGTATGAAGCCGAAAACCAGCTTGATAACATATCACCAAGGAAACATTGGACAAATAAATTCGGATTGTATTAAACAACCTCTCGGACTGATTCTACTTTCACTTTCGCTTCTAAAATTTGAGAGTATAACTTGATTCTTACAAGTTGATTATTTGACAATATTCTTCTGTTCCATATTCACAAATGTGCAAACTACAAATTCGAAGGAATATATAGTTATGTGTGTCTATTAATGGACTACGTGCGTACTATCCTCGTTTTGAAAAGATTATTTTTCTTAATCATGACCTCATGAACATTGTAGCTATATAACATAATATAAGTATTGTTAATATATGTGTGTGTGTGTATAATTAAGTGCATTACATGTTGACTGTAGCTCCACCAAATAGTTCATACTTCACCTCATGTGGTGACATTGTAGCGACGTATTTCAAAATGAGTTATTATTTTGTTAGTTCTATATATGCAAGGGAGGTAATTTGAATCACATATTCTTGAGATTCAATTATGGTGATGGTCGTGATTGTCTCCCTTGAAAATCGTCGGTTGATTAATGCATCGTTTACAAAAAGCGATAATTATATTTAACCAAGCATGCATGGGAACATTCACTTGATTTTATTAAGAGTGTTACCATCATTGTGCACAGTGTACACAAACCACACAAATGAAATAAATGAATATATTAAAATAAAATTTAATATGCATCCTTTATTCCGCCATTCTATACACGCAGTATTGAATTTCTTGTTAAGTTTTTTGTTCTGTTTAAAACACTAGCATTGCATTGTTTGTTTTTTGTGTTACTTGAATAAATTGTGCAAATTTCCTGTAAACACATATTTCCGATAATTAATTAGTTAAACAAAAAATTTCCAAAATGTCTTTTAAAAGATATCCCGGTTAATAAGGAAAGCCACAGTTTACCCAAGATAAACGATGCTGGGCGTCAAGTAAGATGGTATATACTGTGTGCCAAAGACTACCTTTAGAAACGTTTCTAAAACATCCTTAGAGAATTAAAAAAAAACTATACTCAGAGATTTTCCACAATTATAAATATACAGTGCAAACTCTCCAAAGCAGCACCTTTTCGGAGAAGCAAAATTATGTTAGTGTTGAGTGTTGCTGTAAAGAGGTAAATTTACAGTTAAATCGTGCAGAGTGAAAAACAAAATGTCGTTGAAGAGAGGTTGTTGCGCAAGTGGGCCGCTCTGGAGAGATTGTACTGTTCATTTGTACATTTGTAATGTTCGTCTTTGAAGAAAAAAGAAATGCTCGTAACCCCGATTATAATGCATTGGATTTACGTCACTGTTTCTACAGTTTCCGTCATTGTATGCGTTATTCTACAATATACATCGTTTTTGTTGTTCAGTTAAGATTTAAAGACTTTAAATTTTCCTACATACCGAAGAACTTCCATAACCTTCCGCCTACGACCATAGTTCCAAATTTTCAATTCAATGGCATAACTACTAATTCAAATATTACGTGCATTCAAGTCAAAATCAGATGACTATGTATATTCGTAAACGAGCAATACAAAACAGTCGTAAACATTCTAAAGAATTGCTACAATATTTAATTTATTTCAATGAAGGATGACGTCATTTTTCACGCACTGTATATGCTAATTTTGCCTGGTTCCTAGAACATATAGAAGTCATCATTGAATTCATGGACGATGCAATGATAACTGAGTCAACCAGATATTTTTTTTAAAAAAGTGGTTCATCGGGAAAATTTAATCGATTAATTTAATGCCCATAATGTATCACTTTTTCTTCGAGAATGTCTTTACATTCTGCATAAGTTGTGTAAATTGTATACAAAGAGGCAGGTAATGCAGACTGTTATGCGAATTGCTTAACTACTTTTGGTGACCTAAATTAAAGTACTGAAAGCACATGGGACGGGAACAACTTTAACAATTGCACGACGTGTCTAGAAAAAAACCGTAGTACTTTGGTCTGCATCAAACTAATTCATGCGCGAACTATCGTTCGGTTTCCAAAACTCAGCCCAATACCTCATTCAACTTTTGACTGCTATAATGTAGTTCCGAACAGCAGAACCTTCAGAGCTGTGATTTATACCGTTAATACCATAATACGACCCTTAGAGAAAAGCATATTACAAAATCCATTATTTGTTAGTACGCACAGCCGTAGTATGACCTTGAAGCTACGTGTATTACACTATACATCATTTACTATACGGTGCGTTTGACCGCACAGTCATAGTTTGACCTTGGAGCCACGCGAATAACAATATTCTCAATGTCAACAGATTCCTAGATTTATAGTCTTGTTTCATGACGACCATGACACGAAGTGTCGTAATCTGTCGTATTTAAACTAGAAACGAGAAACACAAACACACGTCTAACTTGGCAGCTTAATTCCCTGAATTTTGACAACCTTGTTTCATAAGTGAATTATGTTGACAAAATATTCCGTAAATAGCTAAAAAAATAAAACTTTTGTTCTGTGTTACTACAAACCTATTTATATGATAAATATGTATAAGCATGTCAGTTAAGAACATTTACTAAACTTTTAAACATTTTTGGGGGTGGAATCAGTTTTTTTGTTTGTTTGTTTAATTGAGTTTTACGCACCTGTTCAACAGTCAGAGTCATATGAGGCGGACAGTACACCTAACCATAGTTCATGTGAAGAACCATCCTTCCTAAGCAACTGCCTACTGTCTCACATAACTTGAGTATAAACCCTCGAACTCGAACCCACGACCCTCTATCAATGAGAGGTTACAATGATTTGAAGTCAGCGACATTAACCACTCGACCACGCAGGCGGTCGGATGTAACAGACTGAGTATAAACCGACATATTATAATTCGACCACTAATGTGATGAAATCTTTAAAGGAGTCATATCAGCTGAGTAATGTTTTATTAATATAAACAAGGACTTATATGCATACATGTATGTATATAAGTCCTTGATATAAATAAATAAATCCACCAAAGGAAATTACTTCCCGAACAATTAAAGGGAAGTAAGAACTAAGAAAACAACATTCACTATGTAGACAACTGGTTCCAGTTCCAGGTTGCTGTATAATTAATCGGGAACAAGTTAAACTGTCGCGGAAAACAAAAGTTGTCTTTCCTTGCTTTGGTAGCATTATTCTAAAAAATCAATAAATGAGTACATTGTATATTGAGTATATTGTAAATCTTCGCCTATGAATATTTAATTCAATGAAAGTGAAATTCAATCATCCAAGAAGACGAAGATCTTTTGTTTGCCTTGTACTTGCATTCAAAAGGACAAAAAGCCATAAAGGTATAACATAATACTAAATCATTTATTTGTTGATTGGGAATTTAAAAGAACAGCAAAAATTAATAAAACAAAATGTCTTCCATGATGACGCCTAGACCTGGTACCCAAGCTACCAACAGGAGCCGGACTCGATCCGTAGCTCAAACGCACGCGGAGCAGAAAACCAAACGATCCGGAAACATGTTCGATAAGGATAAAATGACAACATCTACAAGCGCCGATAGATTGTCAGAAAAAGGGGACATTACAGCAAGGTCGATCAGCACAGAACGATTATCTAGCAAAGGGGATTTTTCAGCTCGATCAATGAGTATTGATAGATTATCGAATAAAGGCGACATTTCCATAAAGGCGGAAGATGAGCCGGAAGTTGCTCAAAACAAACCGGATGTGACGGACATGCCATTTTTTAAACAGGATCAATTCACTGATGTTGTATTACAGGTAAGTGCCGTTAAAAGTTAGAAGCAATCGCGTGTTCGTCACAAGCAACATTTATTTATATACTTACACATCAAAATCAAATTTCATTTATCAATGTCATATATACGGTATTAAATATTTCATTTTATCAATGTCATATATACGGTATTAAATATTTCATTTTATCAATGTCATATATACGGTATTAAATATTTTATTTTATCAATGTCATATATACGGTATTAAATATTTCATTTTGATTGAATGGCAACTGCCTGATCCAGACAGAAGATTGAAGCAACTCAAATTATTCCACATGGAAAGCATCGTAGTAGTTAAACATATAATATAAATGTGCAGTCTGCACACATAATATAATGAAATTATACTTAGTTACTAACACTGAATTAAATAACTTATAGACTTACTGCTTCGGACCTTGTGATCATTTATCATAAGTGGCATCAGGAAAAATAGGTCATGGGCTTGGGTAATGAACACACAGAGAATGTGTTGTTAAGCTCCAGTGTCACTGTCCCGCCTTAGACACCCGGCTGGTCCCAGAAGAGTGGTGCGGATGAAACCCTGTCAAACCCGGACGGCACCGTAATCATCCGACGTTTTAAAGTGTTAAATACAACCGGATGTTACCGAGAAAATATTTAGAACTGGCTTGGAATATCGGGCAAGAATCGAGGCGGTCCGGGGTAGTACCTTGTAACAGACCATTGGTGAGCACTCGACGCGTGGTAGACTGTCGTTAAATCCCGTCTTAAATAGGTATACCGATTATTAATCACTGGGAGGTATCGGGGCCCGAACCGGGATAGTGTGAATGTGATTATATGTTAATCATTTGGTACAACGTATACATAGCTAGAATATTGTTGCTAAGTTGTATTTAATGCGACGAAAGCAAATGAAAATAGTCATTATTATGATGCATTAGCTAACAATGGTAAAGGTCTTGGTCCAGTGGCTAAAGCGCTGGACTTGTAATACGGCGATCCGGGTTAGTTTCCAGGCTTTCACAGGTCCTAGATGTTTATAACAAATAATAGAAAATGTCGATGGTCGTTGCCTGCTAATTGTAGAAATGTAAGTTAGAACTGGTTAGATTACAGACCAGGGGAAACTGGATTCATATAGTGAATTGGCCGCCGTTTATGCATGAAATATCGTTGAAACATGGCGTTAAATCCTATTAAATAAAAGCATGGCCAATGTCTCGTCAAGCCAGTAATATGAGTAATATATCCCGATAACAACAATGACCACTGAAATCAAAATTCTAAGACATATCGAGAAAAACATCTCTCTAAAACCAATTATATTGTTATCAATACTTTTCCTCTGTTTAGTGTTTACACTTTTTAACAATATACCTTCATGTTTTCTATTTCAAGTACTTGGTGAGTTATATCAGCTACATTTTATATTATGTCACAATTTGAATGACTTCATAATCGTCCAGTGTATGTAAATTTGTTAACAACATAAAAACAACATCTTGTCAGACAAATGAATAAAACATTTAGCCTACCGCTGCGTGACGTGTACAAGCTTTTATTTACTGCACAAAAACGACAGATTTTATGACTATGTGCTGACAAAATTACCCACTGCGTAGCATTTTCCTTTGATATCGCGAAACAGTAGAGCACTTCTAGACGCACACAAGGATATCAAATTTGAGCATGTCAAAGTGCACATGGAATTTTATATTGAAATCGTGTTACAAATTGCTTGTAATTTATGTATGAATTGTCACAATTGCTAATAAAAATTCTAAGTGATTGGTAAGCAACTCAAAAGGATGAAAGCGTTAATAGGTTAATTCTGATGATGAAATTTTATTTAAACTTGTGTCAGATGCTCCTTGATTATGTTTCAGCAATTGGTCCAGTTTTTGCTAATGTGAAGATGGAGAAAAAACAAACATGAATTATAATCAATAACCATATAGTCAGCATTCTATTGTATTTTCATTTATTTTCGTTGGGCTCAATTTTCGTGGTTTTTACTCAAATGGCTATTTCATGTGGACATATATTCGTGGATTTTGATTTTTGACAGAAATATGCCTTATCTCTACCTTTAAATTCGTGGGGATTGGATTTCATGGATGTGCCGACCTACGAAATCCACGAAATTAAATCCCCAACGAAAATTAATGATCCCACAGTATTTAATCGTTTCAAACTCACTTGCCCAAATTGTCCCCAAGGTTAAAAAAACATACAAAAAATATCAACATCTGTCGCTTTTCTTCCATTTTCCTCTTCGAACTGCACCAATCTAAAGTATAAAGCATGTAATACAATGTTTCATGTATGTATTACATGATGTACCCAGACCCAAATATGTTTATCTTTGCAGGTTGGTGGACGCAAACTTTATACATGCCGTTCTCTCCTTGCATACAATTCACCAGTAATGGCTAAAGTACTGAGTTCCGGTCCATCAAAGAGCAGAGACCTTGATCTACCGGAAAAGGAGTTTGAAGATGTCATCGAGCTTCTTGCATATATTGATCCTAGAGTTGATTTTATCATCACAGGTATATAGTCTAGTATTCATAATGAACTAAGATGAAATAACATTACTGTAACGGAAGTTGTTTGCAGTAATCTAAATAATATTATATATATATAAATAATGTTATTGTAGGGGGTTCTGCGTAGTTCAGTGAAATGGTGACCAAATCAATGGCCCCTCACCAATAAGTTCAAATCGAAACTTAGACTAGAAAAAAATCACACAGTCACGAAGAAGTCTCCCAGCTAGGTTATATTTTTTATCATGTAGCAGGCTCAAACCATTTCATTATAAATAAACCAAAGTTTCTTGCCCGTATTATATACCATAACCATTACATCTCTAGAACTGAAATACGGACAGTTGTATTTTATTTGATAAGTTCATCATACTACGTTGAGAATGAGAAATTATACTTGTTTGTTTTCTCCTGATTTGTTATTCTCAGTAAGATTAACGGAAGAGACTCTAAAATCACCAAGAACACAAGGTTCCATTTATTTCCATAATAATTTTGATATAAACATCAACAGCGACAACAATAAATCAATCATTATTTACTAAGGATTTGAGCTGAAATAAATCAACACTGTCATTATTGTTAAATTTGAACTGTTTTTTGTCTAGAACAATCCGCTATCGGACTATTTCCTTTCACGGAAAATTACGATATCAGTGAGCTAAATTATAAAGAAGTTAACTAATTATTTTGGATCTTTTTTTTCAGAACAATCCGCCATTGCACTACTTCCTCTCGCGGAAGAATATGAAATCAGTGGACTAAAGCACTTGTGTGAGCAGACGATTATGCAGTCTTTCAGACGCATGAAACGTGGAAAGCGGCATGGTCCTATACCAGTCGAGATAAATTTGGAATACCTACATATTGCCGATAAATATGATTTCTCTGGATTGAAAAATCTTGTAACTGACGAATTCGTCAATAACGAAGATCCCAATGCTATTAAAACCTTGCTGGAGTCGACACTGATTTCAGAAAACGTGAAGATTAACGTGCTTGATAAGAAAGTTGAGAAAGTACACTTTGAACTCGACAAAGAACGCCGAGAAAGAACATCTATAGAAACCAAGCTTGATGACTATGGACACAAAAGATTCCGAAGACCGTTGCCCGAATAATTCCTACACCTAGATTTTAGACCAATCTCATTTTTATGTCTTACGAAACAAAAGTACCTTCAGTTTTAGAATTGAATCTTATTGATACAAAACATTAATTGGCTAATAATGATGTATGGATAGTTTATTTCAGTTCCATTAGGAAAACTTTGCCAGAGGTTATAACACTTGAGATCGATCTCTGAGCTCAAATTTCATATTTTGTATTTTTATGCTTCTTAGTCAATTATGATCAGTCAATAGTGATGTTGATTGAACATTTATCATCTCTGTTTATAATACTTTAACTTTAAGAATGAAATTGAGTTTGGAGCTCAGAGTCTGTGCTCAAATGTATTACCTCGGGGCCTGGCACATGAGGACAAACAAGTTATTTACAAACATATATTTACATAACTTAGACGTTCATTCAATAAATTGTCTACGACATTTTATCATTCGATTGCATTTTTATAATTAATGCATGTACTAACAGAAATAAATAAGTTTAAATTTTGACTTGATTTTTATTATGATATTAATTACATAGTATCATAGTAATTAATGCTACCACACATTATTACACATACCGATGATCAATTAAAGTAACACGATGGAAAGTGATATCAGAGAGAGAGAGAGAGGGGGGGAGATAGAGAGAGAGACAGAGAGAGAGAGAGAGAGAGAGAGACAGAGAGAGAGAGAGAGAAGGGGGGGGGGGAGATAGAGAGAGACACACACAGAGAGAGAGAGAGAGAGAGAGAGAGAGAGACACACAGAGAGAGAGAGAGAGAGAGACAGAGACAGAGAGAGAGACACACACAGAGAGAGACAGAGAGACAGAGTAAATTATCCAAACTACGAGTGAATTATGTCTTTAACAAATGATTTAACATGCGCGAGAAAGGTTAATCTATATTTATAAAACATTAATGTTTTGGAACAGCACAGAATTTTATTTACAGCTTGACAAATTAACGTCATATAGATCATTACAATACAATACATATGACAACTTAATATTTAATATTCAAAATGTATACACATATTACATTAAACACTACACATATGTCACATGACTTTTTCCTTGTTCCCTGGTCTGTCTGCAATGTGTATTAGTTGGTATCATCAGACAGCCTTTGATCTGATAGTCGTGCAGTTCTCACCGCAAGTGTTATTGTAGGAACAATTAACAACAAGTCTGCACATATATTACAACAATATATTTTACTAATAAAGTTAAACAACGATGAACAATCGATGTTCAAGCCATCTATCATTACACAAGTTATGATTGGTGTCTCGACATCGATTGGTCACTCACCAAGGTTAATTACCATAACAATAGAAAGAGAGTAACGTGCGCAAGGTGTTAGTATTTAGAGTGTACTACGTGACAAGGTCTTACAGTCACTACTGTGTTAAGATGTACCCTATAACTACCACTACCTACAACGGAGATCGGGGCGGTCGGTCAAGGGTTGGTGCAGGACGCGAACCCGATACATAATTAAAACCAAACTGTGACACATACATTACATGTACTATAAACATGACAAACATATATATATATATATAATATACCATGACACAAACACATATATATTACAAAACATACTAAAAAACATTTACAAAGACACAACAAACAGAAAATGAACCCAAGTTTGACTGATTTAATCAATGCTAATATAATTGGTTTGTTTTTCAAATGCCAATTTGATAAATTTACATAAATGTACAATTATAATAATTTTCTTATCGCTATTATCTATTGTTTTAAGCTTTAAGATATTTATGTATAAAAATATCGTTTAATATATATTTTTCGTAGCTACTTTAAAAAAGGACACATTAAAATAAAATGGAATTCATCGTGTATTTCATTTAGTTCAGAGTCAGAACTGCCTCAAGTTGTTAATCGTGTTATGTACGGTAGCTATCGGCAATAATGAAGAGAATTAATGGGTTGTCTCTACCTACAAAAGGTCAATCCGCAAAGTGAATGACCCTAACGGCTAATGGAGACATTATAATCAGCGATTTGATGAATGTGTAAATAGTATGACTTTGTATTGATAAAGACAACAAGATAGTAAAGTCTGTACACTCGAGACTTATGTCATAACCAATGCTGTTGCTTCATTTGTTTCGGATTACGATAAAAATACAATTAATACTACGGGGATGGTATTAGGTTAATTTATTTCATGGAACACATCAGTAGCACATCTTAATATGAACCATTTAAACATGATCTTAGCCGTTTAGATAAACATTTTCAATATGTTCGTTTAATCTATAAGGAATTAATTCATCTTAAAACACGGGAGAATTCTCGACTGGTTATCACCACAGGCATAAACAAATACGTTCTACTTTCGTTCTCGAGCTACATGTCTATTGTAGTTATCTTTACTTTTCTATATGCATTGATACTGATAAGAGCGACCGTTGTGGATTGGCTTGAATTTGGCAAAACAAATGTCTGTGGTTACCACATGCATGAACTATTCACAGCTTAATACTTGAAATTAGCTATGTTGCAACCATATTTGTAATAAAAACTAAACTTGTAATAATCCTATGTCTGACAATTATCATTGGTAAGAACAGTGCTAATGACCCTTAATAAGGTCAGCACGTGCTAATTAACACGGCAGTACACATCAGTAGGTGATGAGTGCGAAAGTATACTCATACTTCAACTTGAACATTTTACTACAAGATTGGTTATTACAAGTTTGGTTGGACCTTGCAACCATTCTTGTAATAAAAACCTAACTTGTTATAATTATTACAAATTTGGTTTTTAAAACTGAAGGTTCTTTTGTTTCGTAAACAACATTGCTTGGCCTATCTAATTAAAACGCTCAGCGAAGTATTATAAATTATGCTAAATAATTACAACTAAGAGATGAATGTAATGTGTTAAAGGAAATGAAAATAGAAAGTCTTCTCGGATAATTTGGGATAATTTCTCATTAACATGCCGTTGTACTGTGATTCTATTGTTCAAAAGTTCATAAAAAAGTACTTAATTTTTCGTTCAATGTGACATACTCCAGTCAAGTTATGGTAATATCCAATGAATTAGACACGTTTCTTAAAATGTTCCACCATAATGTTCTATTTGTACACAGGAATCGTGTTCGCGTTCTTCTCTAGCATACAGATATTCAATTAGAAAGGAGTTATCGCCGTATATATAGAAAACTTAGCAGTATGGTTGCATTGTACTTCAAAGGGACATGGCGGAAGAGTTGGCTGGGAGAAAAATGACAATTCTTTTTGTTTTCTTGTGCGTTTTAGCAGTAGGTTAGTAGATTTTTTTGTTATTTATTTACTTCAGTGGTATTTTTTTTGTTTTTTTTAAAGGTATGTTTTCCTTTATAACGTAGGTGAAAATATTTTTGGATAGATAACAATGATGTCTTTTAATGGGTTGGGGGCTTTTGGACGGTGATATTTTGGGGAAGGTGGGAGAGTTTTGTTAGCGTTTTTACTAAGATGCCTTGTCTAAGCTATATTCACGAGGTTGCTAAAACTTATCAAATCGTACATGTATCTATTTATCTAAATGATAAATGTTAGCACTACTAAATGTAAATTGAATTTAATTAAGTTAATTAATTTCATTTTTTGTTTTTTGTGGTTACCGCATAAATTATCGACATATTGTTATAGGATTATCAAAACATCGAATAGGAATAATTTATTTGAAACTTAAAAAAACTTATATTTATCACGTAATAAAATGGCGCACTATTAAATGTGTTAGAAGAATTATTGACGGCTCAAATACATATTCAATAGAATAACGACATCAAGAAGGTTTTGTTTTCAACGCGCATTTAAAAGTCAAAAACACAACAGTGGTGAATAAAATCGGTTCATTACGAGCATGTGTTCATTTGACTTTTTAACATTTTTTCAGCAATTTGTCAAGCCCAGCCCAATCCTCCTCCTCCCCCGCCGCCACCAATTTTCGGCAGGAGATCATACGGTGTCAAGATCAACAGCCATAGTTATAGTCAACCGTCTGCGACTGCTCCGAACAACAACAACATCAGAAACAATGTTATTCAAAGTAACATAAGAAACACGAATTATCAGCAGCCAAATACAAATTATCGACTTCCTATAGCAAGTATTACAAATTATAAACCCCCGAGTCTACCACCAGCGAACAAAAACAACAACAGGAAACGTCCTAGGCCTAATAACAGACCAGCTGCAAATAACAATCAACCCCCAGCCGCTGCAAACAGTTGGTCACAACCATCATACGGGCGGCCGTCACGTCAGGGATGCACACAGTTCTGTGCACGTACCCAGTCTTCTAGGGAATCCGTATGTGGCAAGGACAATGTAACATATGACAGTGAGTGTGAAATGAAATGTGTGTAAGTATTAATACTATATATAATACTACAGTATGGTGGCTGCTTTACAATATGTGGTATTTTCACTTTCACAAAAAAGCGTAAATGCGAAAAAGCGAAAATACGACCAAGTTGACTTTATCGTGCCTTCATGTTTTCGCATGTTCGCATTGTCCTGGCGAAAGAGCGAAACTACGACATGGCGTAAATCAGCCACCATCAAAATTGTCAAAAAGTGTCTTAACTTGTACCCATGCGGCTTTACCTATAAATCTATTCCGGTTAGCGTTTCTTTTTTGTTAGTTCGAACCCTAGACGCTTCTTATGTGCTCTATGAGGATTGGATTAAATAAATTTTGTATACTAGTATAATAATTCGTAAATTGAATATTCCTGAGAAATATGATCTACTTGAATTGGTTAACAACTCGCCGGTAACTAATTTTGAGAACAGGCGTAAATCGCTTCAGTTTGAGTTATTTTATTCACATTTTTGTACTCTGGCTGCCAAGAAAATGTACGAGTACTAGCAGACTTCTCGGTTAATGCTGCATGTCAGCAAAAACTTATCTGGTTCGAATGTTTCTAACAGATTATGAAAGTAATCACACATACGTACATTTATATTTTCAGAGGAGTACAGAGACATTGTGAGGGTATATGTCCGTGTCTGTATGAACATCCGGCCCCTAATAGTGGTTGCTGGTGCTGGAGAGAAAACGGTGACCCAGTCTGTACGATGGATGGGACTACGGTAGCGAATAAGTGTGAAGCGGGATGCGAGTAAGTTTATTTATTACTAGTATATTATTATCCACGCTACACTAATGTAGGCCTAATACAAATGCAACGTTAAAAATGCGTTTAAACCTCATTACAGTCGAACCTCTCAAATGAAATAATATAATTAAGAGCGTGATGGTACTTCCTTTTATAAATGCAAATTGATTTTATATCAACCAGTGGTTTCTAATTGCGAGCAAAAAATATGTCTAAAACTACACTGTTTTAATACATCATTTTGGACCAAACACTAACCTGCTTTAAACACCCGAAACATTAAAAAACACCCGATTTAAATTCAGCTGTTTTTATCATAAGTTGTTCCGACATAATTTTGATTTTCTGAATGAGATTAAACATGTACGAATGAATACCGAGATAATTTTATTAATATTTGAAACGTATACTGTAAAGTTATCGGTTGCACTTAATGATTAGTATTCATTGTTTTTATGCGGTATGACTTTCATATTTACTGAGCGATGTATTACTTGCGTGCTGTTGTAATCACATTGTTTTCTTGTTGTTATTTTACAGACGCAAGATCGTGGTACGTGAAGAAGCGTGTTGGGCTAGCCGGTATTAATTGTAACATTGCAAGAATGACAGAAATGGATGGTGCCAATACAAAACAAATTAAATTGTTGATGACTTCTGTGACAGATGATAAGCTAAACGTCAATGACATTTCTGGAAAACCGCAAAATATAAACAACACGACAGTTCTGTTTGGTTCCAAAATCCAGATAGCAAAACCTTCTAATATCCACTGCAATTAAAAATCATAACTGTACAATGCATCTTATGTCAACGGCCTTTAAGCAGAAAATGTATCGTTGAGACATATGTCTTGCTTGTATGTTAGTCTGAACAGATTGATACAAGCCATTGTAGCATCGAACAATTAAAGCCAGCGCTAAGGCCAAACTGATTACAAAATACAGCAGAGCCTCTATAATCCGAAATCGAGGATTCGAAATTATCAGTTCGAAAAATCGATAGTTTTGGATAATCCATGAAATGATAGATCCATTTTTGCCATTAATATGAGAAAACTCCTGATCAATTTCCTTTCGTATTACACCGTTGTTGGAAAATCGGGATTTTACTGTATTAAGAATTTAAAAGCTGTAACATTGTACGATAATAATACAATAGTGTTGTGTTGACTTTAGTCATATCTGTGACATGCAAAAATTCAGTGACATAATAAAAAATGACCATTATTATGAACAGCATTTCCTGTGTTATTGTCAAACTGTTGGGCAATATTAATAACACTGTCAAAATTCAGACTACGGAGGGAAACGTTTTAGAACAAATGTAATAAACTTTATAAACGTTATATTGTAACCATAAAATGTGTCAGCAGTTAAATTATACTGCAATTTGATCGTTAAAACGACAAAACCGTTAATTCATTAAAACGTTTGAAATAATTCTAAAACAGATGTTTAAATGAAATACAAAGTGGTCGCATCGCTACGAAAAGAATGATATTAAAGTCCCATAAGCTTATAAATGTATTGTTCTTTATAGGTAATCATTGAAATAAATAATATTTATAGAACACCTGAGTTTTTCCGCAGTCATGGTATGCGCACGTAGTAAAGTGACGTCACGCGCTCTACATATTTCAAGTTTACAAAAGTAAAATCACAGTGAAATGAGTGTTTTCAGACGAAAAAGGGCTTGTTTCGTCGGTAATAATTATCTTGGGATAATATCAGCAATTAAATGTTTTTGCATATATTTTTCTACAGCAAAAAGCTAATGGGGCTTTAAAATATCGTAGTCACAAAGCGATGCGTTTTTGAACGATGAACTTCATACGAGACAGACACTGATCAGTCGGCTTATTTCTACAACACCGTAACTCTATTTTTGATGATATTGTGATTTTATTATCATTTATTATTCTTTCGTCTTGATGAGCTCTTTACAACGACCATACCTGTTCTAGATCTCTCCTAAATGGGGTTTATCGAAATCATTAACTCGCTTATTTACACCAAATCTCAAATGCGAGTTTCTCAAAATGGAAAAAATGTCATTGTAGAAATAAGCTGACGAATCGCAATGAACATGTATTTACATGTACAATAAAACTACCGCTTTTGGGACAAAACTAATCGATTTAAACATTATGCTGTCTTATAAAATAGTAAAATACAGTCCAGTTAAAGATAAACATTAAAAACTGTTCGGCAATGAAGGGTTCTTGTAATGATGTAATCCCAAATAATGAAATATTCGTCTGTATTTTGTAATAGTAGGTATATGCGTTTTATAATATAGTTCTCCAGAAATTCATCTGCCCAAAAGGGACTTACAGTAATACTATTCACGTTATATAATAAAGCTTTATATGAATATAGTTGTTCCATTTCGTTGCATGAGTTATATGCCGTTTTCCAACGCAATTTCAGTACACCTCGCCATTTTTCCTGGACTGTATTCTTACTAGTACTAACTTACCCATTCCACAAAGAGCCGGCATCAACATCTCTGTATATGGAGTAAAATCGACATTACTGTCAACTTTTTTAAAGAAAGGAATGACCAAATGTGGCAAATGGGATTTCAACCAGGATTGTCGTGTTACATGTCCAGCGGAATAATCATGACTGCAAGAAATAAAATACAAAATTGTTTAATGTGTATATTGTTAGTTGTTAAATTTATACTGACTTGTCTAAAAAGAATCAAATATACCCTGAGTTTAATTTCTAAACGTACACCCGATATAACTTTATTCTTAGACTAGAAAGCGCCCGAATGAGTGAATATATTTTTACAATACTTACAAATCGATTTCCACAAAGGAATCACGTATTCAAAGTATATCTGATGTTGTGTTTTTTAAGGTCAATCTGGCAATCAATTAAGTGTGTTTAATGCTATAAAACCAAAGATGGACTTTTAGAAATTTGGCTGTGTTTTGGCTCCATAAATGAGCATGAGCTATGACCAATTCGTGCATGATTACGAACGAATCGTAATTTTAAAAATAATGATATGTCACTGCAAAAAACAACAACAATAAAACAGTAAGATAAAAGAAAAAAAAACCTTGCGAGACAATCAAGTCAAAATAACATCTAATGAGATCTTAGAAACGAATAATTTTCATTCAAATTGATAGCATTTTGCGCGTTTTCACTTTGCCATGGCGATGCTGGTACGGACGTCACTAGTCAAGCGCTAGTAAGAATTGTTGCAATCAAATACATAAAAACGATGTCCATATAAAATTATTAATTTTTTTTTAAAAACATATCAAACACATCTTTAGTGATGCCATTGACAAACACTAAAATAAAGTTATGTGTCACTGTTGCAAACATAAGACCAACACATTTCAAGTAAGGCAAAACGAGAAAAATATATAACAGACATATAACAGCCGACAGAATATATCTTAAATCAAAATGATATTTTAAAAGCACCACATGATCGTCTAGAACATTCCTTAGTTCACTCTATTGGGCTGTATATGTCACAGATCGAATATGTAACACGCGTGTGATATATTCGACCTTAAAATGGCATCTGTCTTTTTTTATATAATTCGTCTGCTCAACTAATTGTCAGTCAAAAACATCAATGTATATGTCATACACGTTGTGATATAAAATAATGGAATTACAACCTTGGGGATTTCCATGTTATACCCACCATTTACAAGGACAAACCAGTCATAAGAAGAACGACAACTGAGCACACAATATATACATTGGACCAACATTTGTCCAGACGAGCTCAACGTCAAAACGCACTGTGCTTTCTTCTATCGAATTGAAGACAGTCTCTTAGAATCTGAGCATAAGAACCTGACTGTCAGGACTGATGAAGAAGAGGTCTTTATAGTAGACAGAAATCAACAATAAGCAATCTCTGAAACATGTAGAAAAGTCAGTGCGCTGTTAATTATATGCTGATTAACAATGATACGTTGACACCTTTTAGCTTGTATTAAATATAGGTATTAATAGAACCAATGTATAGCTTATGAAATACTTTAAATGTGCATATAAAAAATAATCATAGTATTAAGTAAATTCAATATTTACAATATCCAAGATTTTCCACCATCGTGTAACTTGAATAATACCACAGGAAAAGACTGTTGTTTTTGCTGTCTAGATTTGCAATAAAGTATAGCTTAGCTATTGAAATTTTCAAGGTGCAATATTTTAGTGGGTCGATGACGTACATGACAATCAATAATACAACCACAATGGTACTCGAGCACTTAACTAATGGTGTGTTTTCCATAAAACCTTTCTTTTGAAAATACCACTTTCCATAAAATAATATCATGCATTCAAACCATACTATAGATTAAACAACTTCAAGAAGACAATATCGCTTGAATACTGCTCTTTCACAATATGTTTGGTGTTCGTCATACGATTTGTTCTGTAAACAATATAATCCAACCTATATCGAACAGTTTGAAGATCACCACGTTTGTTACACGTGGCTTAAGAAAGACAAAACAGTCAAACCGTAATAATACAACATTGTGTTCAATGAAGTGCAGAAGATGTATGCATACTAATTTAGAAATAAATAACATTTTGCGTTAAACATAATGAACCATAGCCATGGAAATTGTTTCAGCAGATGCCATACGTACACCTAGCAATATAACGTAATGACATCATAATATAGTATTTGACATTTGAAAATTCTTAAATGGACACGAAAAGAAACAGAACATGGTTAAACATATTAAATCCTTAACTGTAGATAATTCAATATCTCACAGATAAATATGATACAATATAATAGAAGTAGGGTTATTTTCATTCGTGATTACACTCATCACTGAGACACACGACAATCGTTTCAAACGAAAATCAGCTAGATCAACGTTTCTAACGAAAAGCAGCTAGGTCAACGTTTCAAACGAAAAGCAGCTAGATCAACGTTTCTAACGAAAAGCAGCTAGATCAACGTTTCTAACGAAAAGCAGCTAGATCAACGTTTCAAACGAAAGGCAGTTAGGTCAACGTTTCAAACGAAAAGCAGCTAGATCAACGTTTCTAACGAAAAGCAGCTAGGTCAACGTTTCTAACGAAAAGCAGCTAGGTCAACGTTTCAAACGAAAAGCAGCTAGGTCAACGTTTCAAACGAAAAGCAGCTAGATCAACGTTTCAAAGGAAAAGCAGCTAGATCAACGTTTCTAACGAAAAGCAGCTAGATCAACGTTTCTAACGAAAAGCAGCTAGATCAGCGTTTCAAAGGAAAAGCAGCAAGATCAACGTTTCTAACGAAAAGCAGCTAGATCAACGTTTCTAACGAAAAGCAGCTAGATCAGCGTTTCAAAGGAAAAGCAGCTAGATCAACGTTTCTAACGAAAAGCAGCTAGATCAACGTTTCTAACGCAAAGCAGCTAGATCAGCGTTTCTAACGAAAAGCAGCTAGATCAGCATTTCTAACGAAAAGCAGCTAGATCAGCGTTTCTAACGAAAAGCAGCTAGATCAGCGTTTCTAACGAAAAGCAGCTAGATCAGCGTTTCTAACGAAAATCAGCTAGATCAGCGTTTCTAACGAAAAGCAGCTAGATCAACGTTTCAAACGCAAAGCAGCTAGATCAACGTTTCTAACGAAAAGCAGCTAGATCAACGTTTCAAAGGAAAAGCAGCTAGATCAGCGTTTCAAAGGAAAAGCAGCTAGATCAACGTTTCTAACGCAAAGCAGCTAGATCAACGTTTCTGACGAAAAGCAGCTAGATCAACGTTTCTAACGAAAAGCAGCTAGATCAACGTTTCAAACGCATAGCAGCTAGATCAACGTTTCTGACGAAAAGCAGCTAGATCAATAATTCTAACGAAAATGAACAAATGCAAATCCTTCCCGATGAGATATTCTTAACAACAGTTATTTAAATGATCGAAACGTTCTCAGCAATTGTAAAAGTCCTGTTAGCTTATAAGTTTGATGGAAATCGCAAAACAATGTAGGACAAGTTTTGCACAGAAACATTATAAGGGAAAATCATTAAACAAAGGGCAATAACTCTGCCAAAATGACCGGATAAAAAAGCTTCAGAATATGTGCGACAGCGCTTGATACTGATCATTCTGTAAACAGATGGACGGATGGACAGGCAGAATGAATTCAATCAGTCGTCGACCTTCATTGAACATGCAATATAATACACAACTACCTCTCCTGTGCAACATCCTTTGATAGTTGCAAAAATATGCTGTTGTTGTGAGGTTGTTGCTCATGAGAGGTAAAAATGATAGTTAAATCGTGCTGTGGGGAAAATAACATAACTTGACACATAAGGAAATTAATAAATCTTAAGCAGTGTTATTAACTTCCGCATAAGGGCAATCAACGTCAGGCCAGTGTCGTCGTATATATTCCTTCCTCAGACATATTGTCATGGTATGCATAAAGTATAACACTGGCAACAAAAATTTCATAAAACCGTGCTTATCCCTTAGATGCTGAACTACTTCTTCACATAAAGTAGACATGTCTCTGTATAAACTACGTTTTAAAAAAATATGACATTCTAAATGTAATTTATTCGTTGCAAATTTCGTTTACTTGTGTCCACTTATGCGAGTGACATATCTGTACTTTTTTGGTGTGAACATTAAAAATTTAAAGCCACGCGAAAACATCACATCTTATGTACCATAAAATAGTCGTTTGATACGCGTGTGTTTTTCGGCCGAATATATCACACGTGTGATATATCTGCAGGTCGAATTTCTCACTCGTGTAACATGTTTGATCTGTGACATATACGGTTCAATAAATCATGTACCTCCTACCCATGATGCAAAGCAAATCCCAAACCTTACACCCTATATTCACATTACATTATATTCGTCTCCTCAAAAAACTTTCATTTGGGTGTTGAATCAACGACACTTAGTCTGAAGTTCATATACATGTATGTCGCAATAATTATAATAATCAATATATCAATCTAAAAACGGTTAGTTTTTTAAATAGAACAAAACATATACTTCATTTTAAATTTGAACATTGTATTCATCATTTAGAACATTGTACAACCAAATCATGTCAAGATCAAACAATTATGATCGGGACAGAATACAACCCATACAAAAACAAACAGAAATTAAATGAGTAAATGATACCCAAAACACAGCCAACTATAGTGCGATTTTATTAATCTGTCAAAGCTGCATAATTATACGGTCAATGATTGCATTTATGTTTAGCTTCGGTGAGGTTCGATCACGTTCGTAAGTTATACGATAATTATCGTTTTTCCGTTATATAAACACGTTGATTGGTACATTCCATAACGGTAAAATAAACGAAAATTATCGGCTAAAAATAATCGCATCCAGCAACCACAGGTAACTGTATCATGAATAGATAATAAAAATAAAAAAAAAAAAATATAAAAAAAATATTTAGTAATATATTAACAAGGTATATTTCAACGAAAATCCTCTGGACGATCACTGAGGTGACTTTTGTTTTTCAATTTCATCAAGGATTCCGGTGAATTCATGCAAATGAATATACTTTTTACGGCCGTAATTGAACAAAAACATATTCCTGCATTGAAAGCTTTATTTATTTACATTATTTTACCTTCATAACATGTAATTCAACGTTTAAATTCCGATTTTATCTAAATATCAACGTAAAAACTTCATTCTGTCGATGACTCTAGAGAAATCCCAGTGTATTTTGTAACGTTCGTTTTCATTGGCCGGGAACCAAATACGTCATTTCACCTGGGAAAACCCCTTTGAAATCGGCCAATGAAAATCGTTGTCAAAAACTGGATAGCACGCGCGTCATATGAACCAAAATGGAGTCTATCGGGGATAAAAATTAAAGCCGAAAGTTTGTTTATTGCTTAAACATTCACATGTAACGAATTTACAAATTGTCATGGGGGTAAATGTGTTCCAACATTTGTGTTTTCTAAGTGTAGCTGTTCATTATGTTTGTACACAACGGTTAAGACTAAATATCGTCTATTTTATGTAAATTTAGTGGATGTCAAAATCACCTCAGTGATCGTCCCGAAGCATTGATTTACATTTTGTGGCATAACTCGTAAACTAGGCGACGGATTTCTCTGGGATTTTGCATGAATGTTGTTTTAACGATATGTTTTATGAATATAATCGATCACTGGAAATATCTTTAGCCAAAAATTTGTTTTGATGCTTTAAAAATCTTGGGATTTTTGTTGTAATATACCTTGTTAATATATTACTAAATATTATTTTTTTTTAATTTTTATTATCTATTCATGATACAGTTACCTGTGCCAGCAACCGTGTAATTATTCAGCTTTGACAGGTTAATAAAATCGCACTATACCAATAAATGTCGTGTCAAGCAGCATTGAATTTCTTTATTCAGTTAAATTATCCAACCTTGAAAGCGCGCAATAAGCATTAGCCAATGTTGACGCGTTCGGTGTTCCAAATTACATGGTTATTGGCAAGAATCACTAAACTAAAACATAAAACTTAGAACGTCACTCAACAATGTAGTAGATTGCTGTACAAATGATACACAATGAATGGTATTTCGTTACGCATCTTTAGGACTTATCATGCGTTCGTGAGACATTATAATAATTATGAAATCTGTTTATTTATTTATATGCACCGAATGCATGAAATTGACGATAACATCAGAATCCATGATTGTCAGATAGCTGACAATAAAATGAATTACAGTAAAACCTCTCCAGAGCGGCTCTCTGTAGAGCAACAACCTCTCTATAACAACACCTTCAAAATTTCCCTAAGTTGATATTTACTGTAAATTTAACCTCTGTTGAGCAACAACCTTTAAACTACAGTCAATATATGCAGCTCCCACAGGGTATTGCTCTACAGAGGTTGTACTGTATACATACCATATTAATATAAAGGGAGAAAACAAGTAACGGATAGACAGGAAGCTCCAAAATTCCGGATGGCTATCGTAAAACATAATACAGAATTTATACAGGTTACCCGTGATTGTATTGCCTTATAAAACAGATTCCGTTCACTGATATGTCCAAATACCCACCATACATATACACACATCCCATGTTTAACTCTAACCAATGGAATGTTTCTTCATAAACGTCGAATGTCCTCAGTTGTTACACGTACAGTTCAAGCGTTTGTGGAAAACCACAATATTACTATTGTTCACTGGTTTGGCCATAAAACATACAATGGAATGATTGTTTAGTGATTTCGTCTGATTTTTACAAATACTAAAGATCAAATAATACAGATTAATTTTACACCCGTCATTTTGAATAACACCTTCAGAGCCGTTCATTTAATTATATACAGTAAACCATGTGAACAAAGTCCATCTCGAGGATATCCATAATGATGCCTGTGTTGACAGGTGGCCTTAATTTGGAGGTCATTTTATTCTTAATAGTCGAAGACAGTTTTTAAAAGACTGACAGTTGTTTAAAGGATGAGCTTTATTCGGGAGTGGTCACTTACTTATTTTTGACTGTAGATAAGGACGGGTCTATGTTGCAATGCACTTAATACGTTCGTCCGGTTTGAATTTCTTGACAACTTCTAGTGAAGGTTATAAGAAGTGCCTAGCAAGCATAAGTGCACCATGAAATAATACCGTGGTTAAATGCTCGGTAACACTGGGCAAAAAATGCGACGCAATTTTTAGAATAAATGTACGAAATTACCTACATAACAGATTACTGTGAAATCCCCAAAATAAATAAGCCGTTTTGTTTTTATGTTATGTGGCAAACGCTCTTGATAAGTTGCATCTATCGCTGTTTGTCAGCTGACGACACGAAATTATCACCATCTTGGTTGATACAGGAAGTACTCTGACAATTAAACTAATTTGTCAAGTTATATCCGTCAAATTTCGCGGACAAGAGATGTAAGAGCAAACAATGGGGTTTTGTCTACGCTGAAATACTTGCTGAGTCCAAGTTCAGAGAAACGCAGCCAAGCGTAACCCAGCAGATACATAAAGGACTCGGAAATTTTGAATATTATACCATAGCTCTAGCTGCAATTACCGGAATAGTTTCGATTTATCCAGTAAGGCAGATTGAGTAACACAGACGTATAAGATGTCGGGTCGAACATTGATCGCGCTTGCACTATGCATTGTTGCCGGTGAGTTCATGCTTATATTTTATATGAAGGGGAGGGTTCATTGCTATATCTTTCGTGCTTTAATGATTTTTTTTAATCAAATCATATATTTATTCTTATTACTTTATGAGTAAATTTTAAAATTCGCAGGTTTGCATATCCAGTGGTGATAATTTATGTTTATAATGTTAAAAAAATTACTAAAATGTGTCAGCATGATAAACAGAATGTATCATCGTAATTTAATGTTTTGCATGTTAGGTTTAAATGTTTGCAAGAATATGATCTAATCTAAAACTTCGTTGTCCCAGTAATAGACTGTCGTGTTTCATTTAAACATAATCATTTACAAATAATGCTTTTATAATGCAGACTTTTTAAACATTATTAGTTTGAAAGTATTTGATAAGAAATAGAAAAAAAGCAGAATGATAAACTAGTATTAAATTGTACGTAAGAACTGGATCTGATTAATACACAAACCTGCACTTTCTTTTTGATGAGTTGAACTTGCTACACTTGACAAATATGATGGATGTCTGTGATTTTTAAAAGTAATGTTTTAAGTTAATATTAAATGAAGGCTTATTTCGCCCTAGTCTTTGGGATAACGCGGTTTATTATGTACTTAAGGCATATATTGTGACCAATAATTCATGTTTGAAGGTAATTTACTCTTTCACTGACAGTATCAAAATAGAACTCATAATGTGAATAAAGACTGCAGTAAAGTGGTGTAACGGTCCCCTGTGTAGCAGCAATAAATGCAACACCATAAATTTGCTTTTGGTACACTGAATGCAAAATTAAAACTTTTCATAGTGTAATGTGTGCAAAGTTAACAGACCTCATTTATTTTAGGTACTTAACTATATTTGAAAATGATAAGTAAGACCTTAGCCATCAAAAAGTATTGCTTCTTGTAAAACACAGGTTACATAATTATGTCTGTCACACCAAAGAAAAGAATCAACCAAAGAATCTATGCGGTTTTGCTTTTGTTTTGAAGTATACATAAGCGAAGAAAATACCACCAAGCTCTTGTATAAAACTCGAATCAACAAGGTCATGATATTTGTCAGTTTTAAGGCGGCAATAATACCTGCGAATTTTGGAATTGACTCTCATATATATTTACATGTGTATGACATTGTATCGTAGTGTATGTTATTTGAGGGGTTTCTGTTCCAGATTTGTGTTTCTCTTACGAAACCAAATAAATTTGAATCAAATTACTATTTAAGGACATACCTAAGGTGTATGCGGTATACTCAACAAAGCAGAAACTTTACAAATTTTAGGAAAGATTTCCATTGACACAACTTTAGTTGACTGTGTATTCACATAGAGGTCACGTGCAATGATAACATTAGTTGTATGATATGCAGTGGACTACAGCCGACACAGTTCGTTCAAGAAATTAACAGTTTATGCAAACATTTGACCAAAAATGCAAAAGTAAATGTGGTCTTATTTAAATTTAAAGGGAGGTAATTTGAAACATATCAATGTTTGACTCAAACTGCATTAATCAGGGTTAGACATTTTCAGTATCAAACTTGTTTTTCTTTACAGCAATACGTGTATTGATGTTTAAAACATTAAAACAGGTCAACAGCCATGAACGGATAGTTTGAATACCCATGATGCTGTTTTAAAAGAATCAGTTATTCCCCTTTTCGTTCGGTAATTCTGAGTTGTTTTCCCTTGAACTCTTCAACGGATGGACAGTTAAAAAGTCACGATGTCTGTCCTTGGTTATTTCTTTAATGAGCACTGAAATATCAATATATGAATAATGTAAAGTTTCTTTTTTTGCTGAGTATATTTCAACGTTGAATTTTTCGTCACATGCATTCTATGTAGACAAAAATATTATTTAGCGATATAGTTTAGTAGTAGTATTAAGTGTGATATAAGAATAATGCGGTTTCATAATATCATACTGTGCAACCTCTCCAACGCAACATCCATTGGATGTAGCAAAAGTATGTAGTCTTTGAGATGATAAATCTATAGTTAACTGGTTAAGTGGAAAATTCATACTGTTATTGAAGGGGGGGGGGGGGGGGGGGGTCACGAGAGGACCGCTGTGTAGAAGTTGTACTGTAGTTGTATTTCATGTTCATTTCTTCACGTTAAACATATTATGTCAATTAAAATATACGGGATACAACAAAATGCTTAATGGGACAATATTGAGTTTTAGTATAATCAATTGTTGATAAATTCCTGAGTTACGTCACTTTAAATGAACAGCTGTCAATTTCATTGCGTTATGTCCCGTATTGTTTATCATTGCATTTGAACGCACCTGCAATATATAGTTTTTTTCATGTACGAACTTAAAAGTAAATGTAGAACAAAACGGCATTAATGAGTTTAACAATAATGCATTTCTCATATGATTTGAATTTGGATTATAAGCCTATTTCTGTGCTATTTATGGTTTGAATTCTTACATTTTGTCCATCAAAACCGCCTCTAACAGTCTTCCAATCGTTGAAATAGTTAGCTATAATTTGAGGGATTTAATTATGCTATTTAATTTAACATTAATTAACATTGGAGTTGTGTTTTCTACAAGCCAGAAAAAGTAGTATAAGACAAATCAATGAACATTCTAGTTTGAAACTTGCAAAACGCAACCCAATGAGACATACTAATAGTAGGTATGGATGTTCTTTTTCGTTACGTGACTTTCCATAGCGTTCATTTAGCACACAGACTTCAATTTATCAAGCACGTAGTACAAAAAACGGCGCTATATAAATCTGGTATCTATACTATATACAAATTGATATCAAAGACCAAGCACATGGTTTATTTCGATATACCTTACTATACGGTAGAACCTGATAAGGTTGGGTTAATTAAAGGGCAAATATAATTCCTAGGAAAAATATCAATCACAGTGCATTCAACTATCGTTCTTACAAAACCATCAAATAGACTCTATATATTGTCCAGTCTCCCTTTATTTAATTTCAAATTAATTTTTGCTAACAGCAGAACTCCAAATTCATACAAGTTATATTGACTTTAAACTTGAAATATTAGCAGATGACATCTATGAGAAGTGCAGTGATCAAAAACAATAACTCTGCCGGATTCAAGTTTTGAATTATATCCCTTTATTTAATGTTCTTAATATTTTTTCCTTCTAATTTTTTGTCCACAGCATAACTCCAAAACTATACAAATGACTGATTTGAAAACATGCGACAACTAGGAGAGGTGC